>JARHVA010000315.1:4025000-4565000 GCA_037957365.1 Torreya grandis
AAAGGAAGGGGGTGGCTGAGTTGTCTCCATATACACTAGGCAAGTGGATGCTACCTACATAGTTTCATGGATGTAATATCTAATAAAAAGTTTTAGGACAAATGTAGTTCTCCTAGGGAAGGGGAAGAATGTGATAAATAATGAAAACAAATAGAATGAATGTGATGGAAGGATATAAATGGTCTAGAAAAATGATAAGTGCGTGAGAGAAAAAGGCCAAAAAAGATGGGAAAACTAAATGATAAGTGATTTGTTTGTAACTTAGTAAGGGTTCCCATAATCCTTAAGGCAAAGAAGTGGTCAATGTTTTTGTTCTTTTCTAATAATTTTTTGAAATGTTTTTGGAAGTGTTTTGTAGTGTCGCAACTCAATCGAGAATGATGAGACACTAAATGGTTCAAGCTCACAAAATGGTGAGAGTGTGGCTTAGGTTGCTTGAAAAATGGTGAGAGTATGGGGAAAAGGGTGACTAAGCTGACCTCAACAAGTATTAAGCACTGCCTACATAGTCCCAGAGTAGGACCTTAAGTCACTGTAGTTATACCCTTACAGCAAAGGAATTCGACTAGTGCAGTAGCCAATTCAAATAAAGTAGGCACAGTTGGTAAAAGGACACAATATGGCATAAGAAGTGGTAAGTTGGTATGTCAAGGTTTAGTATTGCCCCTAATTTTCCCATAGGCAATTATAACTAAGACATAATGGCATAGATCAATAGCACTAATTTTCTTAAAGGTAGTTATAATTAGTAGCAAGAGTGGTGGTAAGAAAGGACCAAAAAATGAAGGATGTAATTGCCAAATATTTTGTCACACTATCCCAAAATATGATATCTATTTGAAGTTCTTGAACCAACTGATGAACTGATCAAATACCTTGATGCTAAAATTGCATAATGAATGACATAAACCAAGGTCAAATGGGCTAGGTTTTAGAGCACATTAGGTTGATAGGTTCAAAAATGGAAAGTGGATATGGTAAAGAGAATGGATAAGAATGGTATGTGTACAAAGAGGAATAGTTATAAAAAGGCATAACTGAAATGGTCCTCATAGACAATACACCTTAGCCTTCAAGCATAGTACCACTTGAGATGAATAATATTCATTGGCTCTAGAAGTTCATCACTGTCTGGTGTGGCAAGCCTATATGCTCTTGACCCATAATATACAGTGATGATGAAAGGCCCTATCCAGTTTGGTTTGAATTTCCCTTTATGTTTCTTCTCAGCCATGGTATTCTTTTGGTTTTCATTGAGAACAAGATCACTAGTTTCAAATGTTTGATACTTTACACATCGATTGTAGTGGCCTTTGAGTAAATTCTAATATGCTTGAAGATTATTGAGTGTAGTTGTGTATTTTTTATCAAGTAGATCTAGCTCTTTTAGGTGAGCTACTCGATAGTCATGATATCCAAGACATGCTTAAAAGAGATGTGTAGTGAAGGAAATTCAACCTTAATGGGAAAAGTGGCTTTAGTACCATAAACAAGTGTATATGGGGTGGCTCCTATGGGGGTATGATGATTGGTATGGTATGCTCAAAGAGTAGGGAATATCTAGAGGTGCCAATCATGACTGGTATCATTGACAATCTTTTTGAGAATGTTAACAATGGTTTTGTTGGATGCCTCATCCTGGCCATTACCTTGAGGGTGATATGCTATATAAAAATGTTGGGTTATGTTGTATCTAGTACATAATTGGTCTACATCTTTGTTCTTGAATGATCCTCCATTATCAGATATAATGTTAGAGGGGATAACACAGTGGTAGATGAGGTGGTTGAAGATGAATTTGGAAATTTGATTTCCAGTAATGTAAGTGAGGGGTATAGCTTCAACCCACTTAGTGAAATATTCAGTGGTGGTAAGGATATGTTTATGACCATCAAATGAAGTGGGGTTAATCTTCCCAATGAGCTTAAGTCCCCATGTAGAAAATAGCCATGGTGTCAACATTAGTTTTGGAGTTTTTGATAGGGCATGAATCAAATTATCATGCCATTGACATTTTTCGCATTTCTTTATATGTGAATTGGCATATGCATCCATTATGGGCCAATAATAACTAGTACACAAGATATTTTTGGATAGGAATACCCTACTAGAATGGGCTCCACTTAATTTTTCATGAACTTCTCTTAATGCTAATGTAGACTCTGTCGAAGTTAAAAAATGAAGTAGAGTTCCATCAAAACTATGATGGTAAAGAGTGGATCTAAGTAAAGTATAACAAGTGGAATGATGAATGAAGGATTTGGGTTATTTTTGAGATAGGTTAGGTGGAAGAACTTGGTCATGAAGGTAGTTTTAAAGGTCTAAGTACTAGATATAATTAGGACCAACAATATCACAAATCATGGAAATGGTTGAAAGTTCATGAGCCAGTGCTGACAAATTCTCGATAAGGAACTGATACTCTCTAGCTTTATCTATTTGTTGAATTAGAGAACCAATAGTATCCATGGAATCTGTATTTCTATTACTAGCCCTCAATATATTCTCAAACTGAATGTTGGAAATTTTATTTTTAAGAGTATCAACCATGGCTTTATATGGAACCATCTTATCATCTTTGGTCTGAAAATGATATGTGACCTAATTGATGATTAATTGAGAATCACCATAAACTTGAATATGAGATATATTCCAATGCACTGCTTGTTGAATTCCTTAAATAAGTGTTTCATACTTGGCCATGTTGTTTATACAAGGAAAGTTGATTTTGAATGATTTAGGGATTAGATCCCACTATTATGTAATAAATAATAGGCCTACCCCTAATCCATGCATAGTGAATAATCCATCAAAATATAGATTCCAGGGTTGCTCCTTAAGGGGTGTATCAATAATGGTCATGATATATTCATCAAGAAATGGAAATTTGAGAGGCTATGTATCCATAAGAGGTGCTTCATCAAGTTGATCTATAAGAACTTGTCCTTTGATTACTTTTTGATTGACATAATCTATGTAAAACTCACTAAGAAGCATGATCCATTTAGCCATTCTACCTTAAAAAGATGTTTTAGATAGTATATACTTTAGTGGATATACTTTTGAAATGACCATGGTTTTATTATTCAACATGTAATGATGTAGTTTTTGAGCAACAAAAACCATGGCTAGACAAGCTTTTTCAACAGGTGCATAGTTATGTTCATATGTAACCAAGGTAAAAATTAGGTAGTAAACAACATCCTCCTTTCCATTATCATCATGTTGAGTCAAGAGTGCCCCCAGAGCATAATCAGTAGCTGATAGGTATAACAAGAATGAATTTCTTGGCATAAGAGGTAATAAAATAGGTAGACTAATAAGATAGTCCTTGAGTTGTTGAAACATTATTTAGTAGTGATCATCCCAGTGAAATGCAACACCTTTCTTCAAAATATGTGTAAATGGATGGCAATTATCTGTTAACTGAGAGATGAAGCATCAAATGGACTGGATCTTACCCTGCAAACTATGAAGTTGCTTCAAATTGGTTGGTGGTGGCATCTCAGTTATAGCATAGAATTTAGCTAGATCGACTTTAATACCTCTATGAGACATGATGAAACCTAATAATTTGCTTGAAGTTACACCAATCACACATTTTTTTCAATTTAGTCTGACTTTGTACTCTCATAGTCTTTCAAATATATTACACAACACTACTAGATGGTTGGCTATAGTTTTGGAATTTCCTAATATGTCATCGACATAGTCTTCAACAATATCATGCATCGTATCATGGAATTTCATAGTCATGGATCTTTGATATGTAGCTCCCATATTCTTAAGGCCAAATGTCATCACATGATAATAAAATTTTCCCGATAGAGTGGTGAATGCTATTTTATGCTAATCTTTTGGTGTGCTATTTTGATCTGATTGTATCCTGAAAAGTCATCCATGAGTGAAAGCATTTCATAACTTGTCATAGAGTTGATAATCATGCCAATATTAGGTAAGGGAAAATCATATTTAGGACAAGATTTGTTTATGTCCCAATAATCAATATAAATTCTGATTCCTTCAAGCTTTTTACTAACATGTACTACATTAGAGATCCATTATGAGTAGTCAATAGATCAGATACATCCTACTTCTAAGAGTTTTTACAACTCTTTCTTTACCAATACAAAAATGTGAGTATGCATCTTACATAGATTTTATTTTACTAGTTTGGCATCAAGATTAACCACAAGGTGGTGCAAAACCAAGGTTGGGTCTAATCTTAGCATATCAAAATAGGCCCATGCAAATATATCCACAAACTCTCTCAATAGAGCTGTAAAAATGTCATGTTCCTCCTCAGTGAGGGATGCACCCAATTTTATCCATTTTAGGTTTGATAGAGTCCCAATGTTTACCTCTATTGTAGATTTAACTAGGAGGGTCAAACCATCTCCTAGGATAGTAGGCATTGACTTGAACTATTAGACTATGTCAGGGTCCTCTGTTAGGACCTACCCTCCAAATTCTCTTAGACATGATGCATTTGAGTCTCCTAATGGGATATTTGGCCATGTAAACAAAATGGTCAAAAATTCTTAGATATTTTGATCAAATACTTATTATTGCTCAAAACTAAACTCAGATCCATAGGCAAGTTCATTGTTGGTGGTCTCCTAGTCTAAATTTGAAAACGAATGAACACCCCCATCTAATGGTGCCTGAAATAGGTTTTCACCACTAGACTGGCCTTTATCTTTACTTTTTCCTTGGTCATAAAGTTCCTTAAAGAGGTTTTCACTTTGGGACCTCAATGTTTTACTTATTTGTTTTTGGCTAAAGGTGTTCACTCGCTCTCCAAAATAGGCTACAAGATCTAATGTGATTGAGAATCATGATTTGTGATCTCCCAATAGAACATTGTCTCTACGGCCTAAGAATTCATAAAATGCCTCATCATTCTAGAACTCATTAATTGGAAGAATGGATTCTTGTTGGTCCCAATTTATCAGTTGGGGGAAATATAATGGTAATGGATTGTGATGAATGGATTGGGTAAAGATACAAATGGCATTGTTATGAAATAGGTTGGCTTCAACTGGGTTATCAAAGGTAAGGCTATGATCAGACTCTGCCTCACTATCAGCATCATCATCACTAGTTTTTGGTGATAGAGTTTGAATAAAATATGCGGGGTAATCCCTAGGAAGTTTAAATCCAAGTCCACAAGGTCTTTCATACTTAGTCATGGAAATTGACTCGATGGTTCCTTGTTGATTCGATCCGAGGCCTCATCCTTTAGAATTATGATGCTCTATGATCCTATTGGGAATATGATACTTTTCATTTTTATAACAATCATATTGGTCTTCATTGTATAACCATGATTCATTCCATTTAAGAGGGTTAAGTCCTAGGCCAGATGTTGGTAAAAAGGTGATAGGTCCTTTATCTTTGATCTTTTGTTGCCAATGTATATGTGTAATGACTTTTGGTCACCCAAAGGTTTTTATATTTTGAGGAAGATTGGTGATATGAAATGTGTCATGGGTCACATATTCTCTCAGTCCATTATCTAAAATGGTGAAATGATTAGAAGCTTCAGGAGGTGGTATGTGGGAAAGGGAATCCAAGGTATTTGGATCTATGTAATTATTTGATGAAGCATCAATAAGTATAGATTTTTATTTATCCTACTTGGAACTGGGATTCATACCATACTAATAATTATAGATTTGAAATTAGGCCTCAATATGCTTATAGTGTCCATACGAGAATATTCACTTCCATCCCTAAGTGGGAAAAATTGATACATTGGTGCAGTGTTGATGGGATTGTATGAATCTCATGTAACCAAGGCTTGCCTAGAAGCATGTTGTATGATAACTCAAGGTCCAACACATTACAAAGTGTATCATGGGTCAAAGGCCCAATGATAACTGGTAAACTAATGGTGTCTTATGATTCTCTTTCTTGATTATCATAAGCTTTGATAGTTATTATTTTTAGCTGGAGATCTATCATCATGTACCCAAGATGCTTGATGAGCTCGAGGGATACTATGTTGAGGGAAGATCCATTGTTGATAAGGACACATTTCACTTTATGTCATATGATATAAACTTATGTATAATAGGTTATTATGGAGCGGGCCAAGGGAAGACATATCATTTTGGTTGAATATGACTTGTTAGACTGGAACTAGGTGTCCAACCAAAGATTAAAAGTTATCAGGGGATATGTCACTAGAAATAGTGGATTGGGTCAAAAAATAATTCAAGATGTTCTTGTGGATTATTAACATCCACATCAAATCTAAAATAGAAATTTTTGTTGGTTTATTTTGTAATTTTTCCATAATATCAAACTTCTTATCTTGGTCAATAGTGAATGGTTTATTCTAAGGCTGAACAGTTGGTTGGATGATGGCCAGAGTGGTAGATGGTTATGGGCTTTGGATAGTAATATTTGACCTCTAAGTTATGATTTTATAATCGAGATTAAATACTGGACCATTATTGCTAATTGATGTTGGAAATGGTGTGGGATTAGACATGACAAGTCTCAATTACCGATGCACTTACATGTGGTCATGTGGCAAGAATGAGTTGTCATTATAAGATCCAAAAGGGAAAGTCCTAGTTTATTGGTTTGCTTGTATGCACTCCCAATTCAAAGAAGGATTATCCATGTGATTTGACTGAATATTATTATTTAGCAATGGTCTAGGCTAATTAGTGGTTGGTCTAGGATTATGGAGATGGTATTAACACTACCCCCTATAATATAACCTACAACCCTATTGTAGTCATGTGAAACTACATGGTAGTTTTTTTGGTTGTTATCATTCTGACCTTGGTTTTGTCTATTATTTTGTCATTGTGGATTTTGCTTCTGATTTTGTTGGTTTTGCTATTTTGGCCTTTGATTTTGATACTATTGATTTTACTGCTGCATTGGTTATTGTTGTTATTGCTGATTATTCTATTGATATTGATTATTATGTTGAGGAAAGGGGTTTTGATAGATCCTAAGAGTTTGATTGGAAGTGGAATCACCATTATCCAATTTTATCTCTCCATTCTCTAACATATTTTCAATTAAATGCTTGATTTGGACACATCTTCATAGATTATGCCCTTTGACCCAATGATAGTCAAAAAATTTATTTTCATGATACCAATTAGGGTAAGGAATGCCTTATAGATAATGCTTTGGTATAGGCTAACTAATCATATTAGTAGTAACAAGCTTGAAAAATAGAGATTCAATAGGTTTTCCTTGGTCACTAAAGACACGACCTGTAGGCATGAGTCTCTTAGGAGGGGTTTGTAATGGTAAAGACTGTTGTATTTGTTATGCATGTCTTGGTTGTTGAACTTGTGGCATCGGTTGGAGAGGTTACTAGGTAGGAGTAAGCTAAAAAGGTGGTGTAGATGATGTCTTCATAGTTTGAACATGGTGAGATTCAGTCACTCCATTTCCCATAACATTCCTATTTCAATTGAATTGCTTTGGTCTTTCATCATTATTGGCCTATGCTGGCTGTGATGCTTGTATTTGGATGGGATGTTGGTCATTTTTGTGATTAATGCCTTGATTTTTTTTAGTTTAATTAATCTTGATGACCCCTTTATTGATGAGCACTCACTCGATCAACAAACCTTTATCAATGATCTCTTTGAATGTATGTGCACATTGTAGTTCTAAATGATAGGCTATCTCACTATGTAAATTTTTAGTAAAGAAAGTAGCTAATTATTTATCTATTAAAATATGGGTAAAATGGAAGGGCTCTCCATCACTATAAATAACTTGCAAAACTCTCCCTAACTTTTTGCTTTGCTTGTGTCAAGTCTACTAATGAAATTTCATGCTCAAGATTATAAGAAAAGTGATGCACAAATTTATCAAAAAGATCATCAAAGTCTATTACTAAATTCTTGGGAAACTTTAAAAACCATTCCAAGGCTTGTCTAGCCAAGTTCCTTGGAAATAACAGCAAGAGGTATATGTCACTATATGCCACTGGTTGACATGTGACAAAGAATTCAATCAAATGGGTCTTAGGGTCACCTTTCCATTTGTACTTATCAAATTTGGGTAGTTCATATCCTAGAGGAAATGGTATCTATAAATAATCCATATTGAATGGATATGAACACATGTCATCTAATTTGAACTTCTTAGACTACTTCCCCACCTGAATGGTAGCAATTGCATCCTTCATCTATTGCAATTTTTAGGATAGGAAAATGGAAGGGATATTGGTTTAAGGGAGAATATTGGTTTGGATAGATGGTTTGGAGGTCAAAAGTGGGACACTTTGACTAGGGTATGATGGAGACACCTATTGGGGTACATTGGCTTGGTTGGGGAATGGACCAGGGATATGCATATGTGGATTGAGATGTATTTGAAATTGCACATTTGATTGTGCATCATTCTGGTTTGGGTTGATGATAAAGGTTTGACTTGGAGGGTTTTGTAGTTGGGATGAAGGGATATAACTATACTATGACTGCTATGGTTGAAAATGGACATGCTTCCGATTAATCAAACTTTGTTATTGAGTGGGAACTTATGAACCAAGACCCTATCTTTGGATTTGTGGCACATTTTGAACCAACAGTTGTTTAGTAGGCACTTGAGAAACATGGGGACTTATTTATTGCAAGGATCCTTGTAAATAAGTGAAAGCATGTTGCATATTTGACATCTATTTCTGACCAATATTTTCACATTGCTAGCTAGCCATTGCTTGGTTTTGGAATGGCATATTATTCTACAGTTGAAGAGGTATGCTTGTCATTACTTGGTGAGGTGGACTATTAGTTACCCCTAGTTGAGGTGGTAATGTACTCATCCTTTGTTGCATAGATACACTAGATTATGTTTGCTATTGTGGAATACCACTCGCTACTTGTTGAGGAGTAGGATTCATCACATTTTATCATTGAGGCATAACATTAGCCATTGTTTGATTATCTAATCTTGTAGGTTGTATAGTTGAGAAAATGGATGGTTGGGGCTGGGGTACATAAATTCCTATTCCTTGGTATGATGAGCTGCTCATGGGATTAACTATAGGCACATGTTTTTGGCTAGTTTTTTGTGTGTTAGTACCACTTTGATCAAGATTGGATCCTATTTGCACATTGTCTACTATGTTTGGCTCACTATTTAGTGTAGAAGTTGAAGACACTTCTTCAATAACTAGCATATGTATCAAGTTATCTATAAAAGCAATTTGTACAAATGGGTCAGAATTCAAATTTTCTTGTCTAGTTAATTCCATCAACACTCCTATTAAAGGTACTAAGTCAATGAGAGGCTTACTTACCATGTTCATTTGATTGAAATCATGTGCTAAATTTAGGTAAGTTTGGTATGCTATTTGCATTTGGTTAAAGTGATCTTCCATGATGTTTTTACCTTGATTAGATATACTAGGGTCTTGGTACGTTGTTTGGACTAGATCAATAGATTGATAGAAGAAGCCTATTGATCATAAATGATATTATGGGACACTCTTACTAGACTTGGTAAATTTTCATGATAGAAGTCTATTGGAAACTTAGCCACTACCTCTATGGCCCTATTTAAAATATTGTCTTTGTTCTCTAAAAAATGTTGATCAAACAAAAATGGATCATATGTGGAAGTTAAATTAGTAGAACATAGCTGGTGAAAAATTGGCTAATCCACCATGGGTATTATAGCTAAGTATTTCATGGTTTGTTCTTGGTCCTGTTCTATGTAGGGTGGTGTGTTAAACAAATAGTTAGCCAATGGATCTTGGCTTTGTGCACTTGATTGAGTATTATAATAAGGATAAGAATTCATCTCATAAGCAATGTTATCTGCATAAGGGTCTTGTACCATTTCTTCCTACACAACTACATTACTTATCCTTAGATTGTACATGAGTCCACTACAAGTGTAAGAATACATGTTGGGATCCATAGTCAATGCTTGGTGATAATAGGTCAAAGAGTTCTACAAACTCTAAAAAGAATAGAATCTAAAACAAATGATGGCTTCAACTTGGTCTCGATTTGTCAAAAGGATCAGAAGGTTTATGCAAATATTTGTGAGGAAACAAGCTAGCATAAAATATCTAACATTTTACTGTTCACACAAAGATGAGCAAGTGAATGGAATGAAAAATCAAAATGCCAAACTCTAAGGTCGAGGTGTTTCAAATTAGTCTAATCTAGGAAATTAAAAGTTGCTAGGTCTTTTGGCTAAATGTGGCATCAAAATCTAGGCTCAAACAAGGCATGTGCTAGGACTCTTGGCCAAATGGCATCAAAATCTATACTTTGAAAATAGATGAAAGTTTTAATCTAACATATTTGAAACACTTCTAACAAAAGCTAGCCATTTGATTCTTGGACATGAACTTGGTCAACTAGGTATAAGGTATGAAATAAAAGACACTTTATCAATATTTTATTTTTTCATAAATAATGGTATAAAGCTTGGTTTTTTTGATAAACAAGTTAGACAAAGGTGAACAATATAACTGTGCTTTAGACAAAAGATCAAAAGTACACTTGGATCAATTTGAATATGTAGGAATAAATTTGGAATTCTATGTAAGAAGTTCCATGAAACAACATTTGAAATAATTTGGGTAGCTTAATGATGCTATACTACCCAAAAGGTGTGATAAAAAAGTTTGTTTTAAATACTCTCTAAGGTAAAGACATTTTCCCATAATTTTGATAGCATAAAAGTACTCCTCTTGACTCAAAATATTGTGGTACATAGACTTAAAGTGCAAGTGTTTAGCATAAAATGGCTTAAGTCTATAAAGTGATGATAATGATTATGAGTCTAAAATGACCTTCAACCTAAATTGGAAATTAAACCTAATTTCCCTCAAGTTTAGTGCAAATGGTGAACCCACTTAACACATCAGCCCTATGAACTTGTAAAGGTGTAATTTTGAATTTAAATTAAAAGTGAAAGACTTAAACAACTTTGGTAGAGCTCTAGACTCAATTGGGTAGCAAAACTGCACCAAAGTGGATGATATGACTCTCAAGCTTTTGATGCACTTTTGAATAAGGTAAATGGATGATCTCACATGGGCAACATAATGCCTCTTTGTTCAAAGGAAAATTTAGACTATGTGTTAGGTTTGGATTATTTGTTTACACCAAGTTTTGACTCTAAACAAGACTTTAAACTAGGACAAGATCAACTAATTAATTGCCCTTAGATCCTAAACTAAAAAGGTTGCTTGGTACTGTCAGAATCCATCAATATACATCATTTGAGAGGATTTTAAGTGTTCATCCAAAAGTAAATGCACATTATATAGTAGTGTTTTTATACCCCCTTTTCTCTAATGATAGTACTGTGACATGGACCGTGAGGTGCACCTTGCACCAATAATACTTCTATGGGGAGTGGGGATTTGTATAAATTTTAACAAGTTTCTAAATGATCTAGGGGAATCAATTGCATAATGACTTTCATGCCAAACAATTCAAAAGAAAAGCACAGATTTTGGGTCTGTATTACTCAAATTTTTGTAAAAAGGTCTAGTCCTTTTTGTAACCACTATATCCTACTATTTGATCAGTGTAGTATGATGTCCAGAGTTCCACTACATCCCATGTGTAACTCTAAAAGAGTCAAATGAAGTCAATGTTGAGAGATGAAACCTCAGGTCAAAGTTTCCCTAAAGAACTTGTGGGAGGCGATGAACTCCCCCTCGCAAGCCAAGTTGCATAAAAACAAAGAAAGCATGAAAATATAAAGACTTTAGGGTCATTTTCAAGACCACCCAAACTTTAGTGAGTTTTTGGAACTACTTTAGGTGACATTATTTCTAATCCTTAGACTAGGATATTTACAATAGGAATGGCACTTTTGATTCCAAGGGTTCCTTATAGGGGACAAATGGAAGAGCATACATGCAACACCCCTCTTTTTTCCAAACAAGATTAATCTAAATAAAAATTGACAAGCAAAAATTGACAAGTGTGTTCAATTTTAAACCCAAATTAAATGTTTGGTAGTGTTTATTTGACCTCTTGGTCTTAGTTGTAAACTTTGAAAACATTCACCAAAAACACTTAAATTCTTTGTTAATCACTAAAACAAGGTTCCTAATTCATTTTTAAGTATGCAAAGGTGATTTAAACATGTATTAATCAAAATTTGAACAAAATTGTTAGCATGTCCTTTAGATTGGAAGCCCTTTTGAATTTAAAACAAGTAATTTTGGAAAAATAGGTCTCGAGTCTATGTTTTTTTGAAAAACATAGTGATTGATGTCAATCAATACCACTGACATCAGTTACGACTAACCAAGATCTAATGAATGTGAGTTCTACTGATTGACATTGATTAAGCCAAATAACTGATGTTAATATTTCTGCTAACGTTAGTTATTGTGTTAAAACTGTGGCAACCAAAAATGACAAAAAATATTTAGAAAACCAATTTGCAAGAGTTTTAAAAGCTCAAATAATTTTTTCAATGTTTTAAAAGGATCTTCTTTAGGTTTAGGATGTATCTAGTCCCACTAGTTGTGCCCTAATGTGATCTAGGAATTTGACTCAAGAGAGGATGGTTAGTATAGTGTTAGTTCCAAAATGAAAACAAAATGAAATAAACACACTAATAGCATAAAATCTCTAGGTCTATACACTAGAGAGAGCTTAGTTAACAATCATGAATGAAACACACAACTAAAATGCAAAATAAAACTCTTTTACCTTCCTTAGATGCTCCAAAATGCTTGTTGTGGTGGATTGCTCAGCTTGTGCTTCAAGAAGTCTTCTTCAATGGAGTGTGGCTACCTTCATCTCCTCTTGGAACCTTTGACTTGTAGCTTGGCTTAGAATCAATTTGGAATTATAACACTAGTTTCATGAAGCTTTTTGGAACCAATCTTGTAGTATAAATTTGTACTACTTAAGCTTAGAAATGATGTTGTGAGGCCTCTTATTTATAGATTTGTAAATTTGATCAGAATCAACCTCAACCATCCATCTCATGATTGAGATGTGTGGTTGACGATTAATTCAATTTTGAAATTAAATTTTTTAATTATCCTCATCATGACATTAGAATAAGGAGTAATTAAGAGGCATGGAGGGCATCATGGAAGGCATTGATGAGGCATGGAGGGCATGAATCCTGATATTTGTGGTATTTATGGCTTAGGGATGTCTTCTCAAGAAATGAGGTCACTTGATGATGTAGATATTCAATATTTATTTCCAAAAATAAGTATTCAACAAGTATTCATGAAATTATTGATTAGTCCTTCATTTAGGTTAATTAGCTCTTAAGCATGATTAAGCACTTTATGTACAAATTACTCAAATTGATCAAAATGTCTTTTTATTCATCCTAAATTTGAATAGATTAGAATTGGATGTCTAAGTCAAATGCGTTTTCTCATTTACAATGTTTCCAAAAACAAATAACAAAGGCACAAGTCTTGTGAAAAATATTTGATAGGATAGAGCAGTCCAAAGCACCCAGGTGTAAATTTGGCATTTTGACTCAAAATGAACTGATCAAATTTAGCTATCCCATAAATTGTATTGCCCCATTTAGAAATACGCTGGCTAAAATCAACACTTGAATATGTCAGTTTCACATCATTTAGCATGTTTTAGTGTTTTTAGGCCAAATTGTGCATTTTAGATGGAAACTAGCTAAAACCTTGATTGGAGGTTATTGGTGGCCAATTTTAGGTGTTTATAGGAAGTAATTAAGCACAAACAAATGATATTATCTAATCTAATACCATAGGATATAGTGAAGTTAGTAAATATAGATAAGAAACAAATGGAAGGGAAAAAGGGATAGAGACTTAGAGGAGATAAGATTGATAGTAGTGATGGTATGACAAAATAGCATGAAAAGATATCCAAAAAGTACCATGAACTAATACCACTACATTCCATGTGAACCTTTCAAGGCGTAAATTCATGGACATTGATGCATTGATAAGCCACTAAAATAGAAAGTGTTTATAATGTGATGAAGTGAAAAATATCATATGGATACACTTTTCACCATGTGTTAGTTTCATGTTACTTTATTATCACTTCTCACTCTTTTTCACGGTCATCTTATATTTAAATGTATATTTATGGATTATATATATACATATGTATCATAAACCATTTCATGTGAAGTGTCATCAAGTAATTCATCTGGTATCTCCTACATTGATCTACACATTGGGTATACCTATTATAAATTTAGCAAGGATCATGCAAATTGATCATGTATATGCCTCTTCATTTTTTTAAGTCTTATGCCTACACACTTGTACAAATAAAATATTAAATTCTATACCATATAGTTCAATTTTATTATCTAGGAAGAGGAGGTGAATTACTTTCTCTCACAAGGGTTGGTAACACTTAAAAGTATTATACTTACATTGAGCCCTAATTCTGAGCATGAAGGATATGTAACTACAACCCTCAAGGGGGTTGAACCATTAACATTACATAATTTATATATTATTTAGATATTTTGGTGAATTAGGGTTACATCAAAGAATAACTGATTCATGGGATTGAACATGATAATTACACCAAGGAAAGACAAATTAACATACCTTTGTTGTTTTCGAAGCATCACAAAATGTCTTAGACCCTCAAGATCATTAGAGCCATAATAGTAATATATTTCGATAATCAAAATAAACTAATCATAATCTGACCTATGATTTTTGATTTATTGTAATAAATAGTGGTAGATTCTAGTCATCATTAATAAATATTCTATGCTTTTAGGTTAAAGTCTTAGAGCCTATTTTATAGCATAAAAAACCATTGTGAGAATGTAGGTAAATCATATTGAGGTACACATGTCTCTTTATCCATATCTTTTCCAATTTACCAAGTTTATCAATATTTATATTCTCAATTTCAAACACTTAGATATATCAATATTTTTTTACTACTACATTTAGCTTTATTTACATTGTGTAATTGATTTAAAAGATTATGCACTCTTGAGTCACCTTTTTTTTAAAACAAATTGTTTCTATTGACTATTTCAAGTAATTTTGATGTTTTTAATTATTATGCATGGGTACCTAACATCTAATAGTTTTTAGGACTCATATTAGAGGTTTATCCTTTCTCACTTTCTATAAATTTGTCTTAACAAGGTGTGAATACATAAATTTTGTCATGAATACTTGACAAAGTCAATTTTGGCCCACATATACCTTACTTGACTTGAGATCTTGAATTGGTCTTATTTTTCAACCTCACTCTATCCTAAGTAATAGTATGAGCCCATACCTTCTAATTTGTTTTAAAATTACAAAAATATTATTAATTTTTAAAATCCCATATAAGCATCTATACAAACATTTCAAATTTTTGTTACCCTTTCCTAGGACAAAATCAACTCGAATGGGTTAGGATCACCAGCTGATCTCAAACTTTACGAGTTGATCTTTCCCCTCTCTCATCAATTAATATATTTAAAATTTAAACCATTCCTTACATGTTGGTCCATTTTTTAGAGATAATTAATGTGAGGTTTCACCCCTTTTGAGATTGCTATAAATTCACATATAAACCACTTATTTTATTACTTGGAAACTTGGTAGTTTCATTATTCAAGCACATTTATACTATTTAACACCAATAAAATTTTCCTTATTATTTTAAAATTCAATTATATTCACTTGAATCAACCCTTATCCAATTCATAATCGTATTCTATTTGAGTCAATTTTTTTTTTTATCAAGTATTCAATTCATCTCTAGATATATACATGTAACAAAGGATCACTATCATGCTAAACACTCTAGGTAGGAGAAAAATGTGGGATTGATTCCCTTCCTTGTAGTATTAGATACTTATGTATTGATCAATCATCATGGGGGTGATTGGGGTAAGCTCAACCCATTACACTCCCTCTTAATTTTTTGTAGTTTTTATTGCTATCATAATCCCTAATGGGGTTTCAACCTTAAAGGTCATCCACAAACAGCCAAATGTATAAATTCCATATGAAATCATACTTCAAAAAGGAATAAGTGACTATACCATAAGTTTCTTATTTTATAATACATGTCAAAATCAACCCACAAGGGTCAATAAAGATAATTGATCCTGATTATTTCTAGTTGATTATGACCTAGAGTAGTGACAATTACTATTTTAGTTGCATATGCGTAATCAAGTTTGAATTAATCATTTGTAGCCATTTTTTAGTCATAAACAATAAAATTTATAGGAATTAATTGGCCAAGTATTCTTGTCCTCTTTTTTATTTTGATAGTTAGCTTATTTCATTGAATTGAGGTTTGTCCATTTCAATACTTTACTTTCATTCTGCTAGTTACAAACCATTTACAACATTTGCTACCATTTAATCCATTTTATATTAATTATAATTAATATCCCAATAGGTTCCAAATTATGATAAAATATGGGGTGTTGATGTAAAAGGACACATTTATTCTTTAAGCTTATGCTAGTCTAGTTTACTTCATCATCTCCTTTATCAACATACATCTTGAGGATGATAGTGTATATTATGATAGAAACTTTTTTTAGAGTCTAAGATGCACTTATAATATCACTATTTATGTGCACATAATCACACATTATATATTTATAATTTAATTTTAAATAAGGATATCTCTTTAGAGGTTAACCATAAATTAGGGTTTTTATAATTTGATATGATTTCCTAAAATATAGATATACCTTCCAAACCCTAAACCTCATGATTTATATAAATACTAGATTATAGGTTATGGGTGAAGGTTACTTATTAATTATCAATTATTAAGTTTTATTAGCTTCATTACTATATTTTAATTTTATTCTTAGGATGGCCACTAGCCTTCTTTCATATTTTTTTAAGGTAGCTTAATAATTTATAGGTATGCATAAAACATGGGTGATATTCTTAGGGTCTCACACATGTTCCCTATCACAAATCCTAATACCTTGCATCTAAATTTTATAGTGTGAGTTTTAGAAAATCTAGTATTTATATAATTTCACAACAAGATATAAAGGAGTAATACACCTCATCACTAAATTGCATGTCTATAATTATAGGAATACCACACCCCTCGGGAAACACATCAAGGATATTCAAGTGGTGATACCACCTTAAAAATATACCCATTTTAAAATTATTTATTTAAATTAAAATTATATAATTTATATTTGTATACAACCTTAACCTATAACATGTATAGGGATATGTATGGATGAATTATGGCTAACATAACCTGTTACTTTGTCATATCACATTTTTATATGTTTCATATTTTTAGTAGCGTTGACTTATAGAGTGACCATAGCATAATTAAGGTATATATATATATATATATATTGTTTTAGTTTTTAATTGATCATAATATTATGGATTTTTCTCTTATTTCATGGTTGTGGAGATTTCCCCCTTGAAGTGGATTAGCCTTATATTTCCATTATTTTAATCTACTATCAACATCTAGTGTGTATCTACTCTTATTATTGTAATTTAATATTTTTTTCTCTTATATTGATATTGATATTTAAATTAATTATTGTGAATATTCTTGATATATATAATTAATATCAATGCAAGTGGTATTGTAGATTCAAATTGGATAAGATATTATCGTGCATCTTTTTAGATCTAGTGTAGTGATTGTTATGCCGGTTGAACAATTGAAAAATAATAAATTGTGATCCATACTGATTTTTTTCCTTCAATATAGTATTTCTTAAGGTTTTGTTTACCAAAAAAATCTATAAAAATATTTTCACCCTTACACAAAATACCAATCATTATATTTATCTTCAGTGAGATGATCATAATGGTATAAGCCTTCAATACATTTTTAAATATTTTTGTGCCCTTGAGAAATAGAAGCCATTGGATTAATTATAGATACACAATCATTCTATTAAAATACTTTAGTACACTTTATTTTACCCATAAAACCTAAACCATAGCCCTAAATCTATAATCCTTTACCCTAGATTTCATGCAAGTCTAGTCCACACACAAGAGGATGTGGAAAATAATAGCCACTTTAGGTAAAATGCACAACAAGGAAGAAATGAATTTTAAAACTTCTTATGCATGGATATTTAAATTGGTCACCCAACTTTATGTATAAGTGCAAACCATGGCTGCACAAATATTTGGATGGGGTTAAATTTGACTTGGACACTGAAATAATATTTAAGTACCATCAATTCAAAATTTGAAACTATCATGATGGCCTTAGGTAATATTCAAACATCTCTATCATAAAATAATTATCCATTGGACCACTTAGGTTTTGTTATTAATAAAAATCCAAGCTTAAATATAGGTTCAAAGAACATGCTACTAAAAGTGGACATGTGCAAGTTAGATAATAAGGATTTAATCACCTGGTTCTATCAAATGGAGAATTTATTTTATTTAAAATATACCCCATGTGCACATAAGGTGGTAATGACATCAATGTATTTGGAACTAGATCAATTCTTTTTCTATAGATAGTTATACACTCAAAATAAAAATAAGGACCTTATTATTTCATATTCATTATTTAATAATGAAGTTAAAATGTACTACCATAAGAGTTTAATATAAAACTACTTCATCTAATTATTAAAAATACCAAGAATAGGGACTATCAAGGAATGTATTCACTAATTCTAGAACCTATCCTTACACATGAATAACATTACATAGGATGAGATAAATTACTTGTTCAAGAGGTGGGCTTATGGATAAAATCCAACTCAATGTTGGCATGTTTAATTCAAGATTAGTATCAGAGTCCATGGTATTTAAAATCAGGGCATAATAAAGCTCAATATAGGCAAACTATGGGCATTCACTATTGGTAGAGATCAAATTACTTTAGCATAATATTCCCTCAACTCACCATATTGACTCCTCAACAAATGATAAAAAGGGTTATGTTTCACTTATGTCATAGAATACATTAGAGGACATACATGTGGTGAGAATAAATTATTATACATTAAGGACACTGATGAAGAAGAAGTGGATGATGAGTTAGTATGCAAGGTTAAGGATGAGTTAGAGGAGGAATCAAAATATACCCATCCAAATATCTTGTGCCATGCACTTTTAGTAAATAACACCCTAATCCTTTATAAATAAAAGATGACAATGCTAATTAACTTGGGGAGTACACATAACTTCATCAACAATAATTTGGTGGCATGTTTGGGATTTTTTTAACCCAACTCCATATTTTTAGGTCAAGATTGTAGATGGTATCATAGTCAGTTATTTAGGGGAATGTTGTAGTATCTAAATTTACATGAGATATTAAAAGATAGACTCTCCTATGTTGTATATTCCCATGGGTGGGGTTAACATTATTTTTGGAGTACACTGGATAATAACCTTGGTAACGATAGAGATGAATTCCAACCGTTTACCATGAATTTTAAATATAAAGGCAAGATGTTTAAAATATGTGGATTGTGTGAAAAGTATTAAAAACTAATTAGTTCTCATTAGATGTAGAATATTATCTAAAATGTAGTAGAAGGCTTATATCAAAACCAATAAATATGTCAACACATTATAGGTGATTATGAACAACTAATTAATCAATTTTGGATAAATTCCCCAAGGAATACCATTAAAAATGGATCATGATCATGTCATTAAATTATAATTAAGGATTCAATTACCAAACTTTAGACCTTACAGGTGCCCATATGTATATAAGAGTGAGATTTAAAAAATGGTATAGGATATATTGGAGGCTAATGTTATCTAACATATCCATAGTTCATGGTAAAGAGGTAGTCCTACATGTTGAATTTTTCATACCATCTCTTCACATTGAGTGCATAGGATAATTGGATGAGGAGTCATCCTTGAAAGCATGCCTAGATACTTTTTTATAGCTTGATGAATCCTGTTTCCTCGCTCATTGGCATCAAGATGTGGAAAATCACAAAAAAAAAGTGTGGCATGGTCAACACATCAAGCATAAAACTTTTACTCTAGGAATGAATGTTTTACTATATGATTCCAAGTTTTCATTCCATTTTGGAAAACTTTGGATTCACTAGGATGGTCCTTTTATCATTTATAACATTCAACCTACCAATGCTTGTGATCTTTATACAATGCCTAGTGAAATAGAGATAGTCCTCATGGACGAGCAAGAGTAGTAACTTTATGACATTCATGGATTTTATAAAGTATGGAAAATTTAAAAGTTGGAATAACATCATAACATCTAATGTGTTGAAAATCTTAAGATTATACACCAACTAGTTCTTGGTGTTTTGGCATTTGACTTGATAATCATTTTGTAATTTAACCTCATTCATAGGTTGATGATGGTTGTAGTAAAAAATAATGCAAGTGGGAATCTTGGAGACCCAATTATCTACATGAAACATTGACTTAGGATACTACATTTCTTCAATCATTAGTGTTAAGGGTAGAGATGATTGAGTCTTCTTGGATTGACATGTCATACTTGCTTCTCCTCTTTCCATGTGCTATGTTTGCTCCTCTGGTGTCTCTTCTCTAATGAATATCATGTCTCATCCAAGTACCTCCTCTTATTATAGTATTGAAGGTAATGGATAAGTCCTTAGGGCCTTTTTCTTAGGCCACATCACCCTTTGAGGAGCCTAAAATTTGATGTGTGGCCATCTAATGTTCCTAAAGGAGTATGTGATTACTATTATTAACTTTGGATTTTCAAGATTAACTACCCTCTAATAGTAGAATTTATTTGTAACCTATAAATTTTCCTTGTCATGATCATGTCTTGAAGTTACCCTATGTTTTTATTGCATAGATAAACTTGTAATACTTATATATAGATTCGTAATGATTCACATATTTTGTTATGAAATAGAAGGAATTTTATTTGCTCTCAACTCTAGTATTATTCACTCTTGGATTTAGTAATATTATATGAATACAAAGGTAAAATATAAAAATGAGTTAACTTGTCTATTTATAAGCTCGAGGGGGTGGTCCACGTTTACTATCCTCTTTTAGCTCATCTATCACTTCTAGTCATTAATACAATTTTAACGGCTATCATTCTTCAAACATCAATTCTTTCCATAAATGATTTTAATGGTTATGTCTTGTCATGCCATTAACACACTTCTCATAATTACTATTTTTTAATGCATTAATGACATTTCCCATCCCATGCCTTTTTTTGAAGTCAAAGATAGTTGTGTCTTTCAAATATTTAAACTATTGGTAAGAATACCCTATCCTTAGGCTATGTAGTTTAGGTGCCTTAAATGACTTGTGTGCCCTAAGTACCCTACATGCCCTAAGTACCTTGTGTTCCTATGGGAATTACATGCTTATATTTAATCATGAAATCATATTTCTCACCCCACACTAAAACTGAGTCGTGTTCATCCATGAAAATATAAAGTCAAACTTTAAAGATAATTACATTAAATAAATGTTGCACACAACAAAGGCAATAAAATTATTGAAAATAAGAAATCATAAACTAATGGCATAAGCCTTATTGTTTTAAAAAATTTGAACTAATCAAAAGCAAAATACTATCAGATCTAGCTCCCATTGAAATGCCCAAGAAGGACTTGGCCATCCAACCTTTGTAATTAATAACTGTTGATAGGTCAAATGATATAAATGACAAAAAGACCATCCCAATGAATCTAAAGTTTTCAATAATGTCACATGAACTTGGAATCATATAGAAAGATCTTCATTCCTGAAGTAAATTTTTTGTTTTTGATGTGTCAATCATGTCATGCTTTCTATTTGCTCTTTTCCACATCCTAACTCCAATGAGTGAGGAAACATGCTTCATCAAGCTATAATAAAGTATCTAGGTGTGATTTCAAGGATGAATCCTCATCCAATTGTCCTATGCATGTAATGCAAAGAGATAGTACCAAATTTTCAACTGGAAGGACCACCTCTTTGCCATATACTAAATTAAATGGGGTGCTCTTATTTAGGTGCTTGTAAGTTATTAAATAAGCACATAGTACTAAAAATACCATATCATCCCAATTAGTTTATCCAATATTATAAATATTCATCAGGGTGGTGCTTAGGACTTGATGAAGGGCTCAACAATGCCATTGGCTTGAGGGTGATACGACATTGTTTTATGGTGTGCAATCATGAACTCAACCAATAAGATACAAATAGTTTCATTTAAGAAAGGGGTACTATGATCACTATTGAAAATTAGTGTACATCTAAATTAAGATATGATATGCTCCCAAATGAAGTGCCCAGTAGTGATAGCTATACAATCTCTTATTGTCACAACTTTAGCCAAACATGATGTAGTCAGTTGCTATGATGATATACCAAGAACCTATTCATCATCCAACTAGAGTGATGGGGCTAATAAAATCAATGGACCATTTATAAAATGGATCTTGAGATGGAATTGGATGTAAAGGCATGACATCTTGGTGATTTGGTTTTCCTACATGCTGATAAATGTCACACTTCCTAACATATAGCTTAGTATCTTGAAAGAGGGTAGGCCACCATAATCTAGCCAGTTGAACCTTGCATGTGGTAGCCTCTCCAACATAGCATCCTATAGAAATATGTTCATAGACTTCTTTAATTAATTTGAAATTATCATGTTTCATAACACAACACTGAATAACTTCATTATGGCCAACCTTGTAAATATCCCCTCTTATGAGCTGAAAGGGTGCGGTATATACTGTAAGTTATTTTTTAGCTTGTGGAGTTAGTTATGTGTAGATCTAGTAATTTAAAAGGTTGTAATGTCTTCCAGATATTTAGGTACATGAGTAATATGGAAGAGCTAAACATTAGGTAGGTCATCTTTAATAGCATGTTGTGGTTCTTTAGACTCAATTCAAGATAGATGATCAAGGCCATAATTGGATTTCCCAGATCTGACCATGATAGAGAATTGAAATTCTTGGAATAACATTATATAGTGTTAAATTTATCCATGTATTATATTTTTTTTTATGAGTTAATTTAAGACCTCTTGATCCATATAGAATACAAAGGGTGTTGCCAATAAGTACTGTCAAAATTTCTACAAATCATAGACCATTGACACTACTTCATGCTCCATGGTTATGTAATTCATCTTAGATGAAGTGAGTTTTATACTAGAAAAGTAGATAAGGTGATCAAGGTGACCTTCCCTTGGTTGTGCAAGGGTTGCACCAACTACCATTCTAGATGCATCAACATGGATGTGAAATGGTCTTTTCCAATCAAAGAACTAGAATATTAGAGTGATCATGAGACTTTCATTTAAGGTCTCAAAGTATTCTTGATAAGATCAAGTCCATAGGAAGTGTTTATTATGATTTAAAATTTTCTCCATAGGTGTGACAATCTTTGCATATGCACGAATGAATTTTTTATAGTAATCTGAATGGCCTAGGAAGGCACAAACCTCACACTAAGACTTGGGTGATGGGAGGAAAATAATAATAGACACCTTTACTAGGTCTACCAAAAGTCCATCCTTATAAATAATATGTCCTAGGATCATACTAAAAGGTGTAGCAAATAAGCACTTATTTAAGTTTAGTGATATTTGTAAAACTTGACAATGCTCAAGCATAAGCCTTAGGTTTGAGAAATGGTCCTCGAACAAGCCATAGACTATCTAATCATCCACGTAGAGATAAATAAACTTATGGATGAAATCCTTAAAGGCTTTAATATCTATATGTGAGAACATAGCTGGTGCATTCTTTAAACCAAAAGGCATGACAGTGTATGTGAAGGATCCCCACTTAATGGCAAATGTAGTATTTGGTTGATCCTCCTCAGTGATCTAGACTTGATGGTATCTTGAAAATCCATCTGTGAAAGTATATATTTCACATTGATCAACAACTTTGAGGATTTCCTCTATGAATGGTGTTGGGAAAGCATTAGTGACATAGGATGCATTAAATATTTGTTAATCAACACAAATTTGGATGCATCCATATTTATTTATACTAATCACCATGGGAATGAAAGTATACCCATTATACAATGGAAGTTGAAGGTAAGAGTATGAAGATATCTGAATGTGGTCTAAATCAATTTTGTGGTATGGGTCTGGCAAGAATATGCACAAAAGCTAGAGGTAATACCAATAAAGTAGACTAATCAGAATAATGGCATGGAACATTTACAAAAACAATGCCCATGTGAAGTGTGGAGCATAACTCACCAATTGAAGAAGGAAATTTGCAAGAAGAGATGAGACATTAATGTTCTCAATGGGTGTAATCAACCTAAAAATAATAGAATCCTTTGAAGTGAAAATTTATGATGGCTCTAAAAGAGCAATATCCTATATAGGAATGAATATAAACTTTGTAATAAGATAGCTTAGGTCTGGAAAAATCTCATCTTGTGGTGGTGGTTTGATAGAAGGAAGAACACTATCCACCTAGAATATGTCATCATAGGGAATAGAAGCAGGAGGAGTGCGTATAATCATCTTAGAAGAGACAATAAGAAAAAAAGAGGAGTGATATAGATCTCATTAGGATCTTAGAAAAGACTCTAAAGAGTGCTCTAAACTATGGAGGGACACTCTATGTGTTCCACATGGTGGTGTAAATCTCATGAAACTTGAATCAGTAGGTGACCATAGACATAGTTAAAAGAGTTGGCCCAATCATTATATTGACTTGGGTCAATAGGACCAGGAATCTATCCTTATAAGAATAGAATAAATTCCTAATCCAAGAGTGAACATTCCATGTACACATGCCATGAAGTATAATTGGTCTTTCCAAGAATGACCATTAGTGTATAATCAAACTTCCTCCTATGATATCTCACAAGTGGATTCATCATGACCATAATTGAGAGTAATAGTGCATACTTTGGAGATAGACTTTAGACTTTTCCAAAAATGAGTCTAGTCAAATGAGATTAATCAGTGCACAAGTGATAATTCACACTCAAAAAGATGTTAGGCTCTACTAGCAATGCATCAAAGAATGTGAGATGAATTTTTACAATTAACACTAAATAGGTGTAGGTAATAGTTACAAAAATTGAGTGTGTGTACAATGGAGAATGTAGGGCCCAAAAAACCCCCCGAGAATTATGCTTGACCCTCTTAGAGTTGGGCACTTTATATTTTAGTGCATTTTATAATGTAAATAGAACCAATGCATGGGAAATGAAAAAATATGATCTTTTGAAAAAGATAACACTCTATTTTGAGCTACATATCAAAATTTGTTGCAATATTAATTTATTATAAATAAGGCATATTTAATTATAATTACACTAAAACTTAAAAAATGCCTGATGGTGAGAGTGGATCTAGCCTTTGAAACACTCATTGGCATTATAATCGAACCAGTGACCTTCCAGTCATAACATC
The DNA here is from genome assembly GCA_037957365.1 of Torreya grandis. Lineage (NCBI taxonomy): Eukaryota > Viridiplantae > Streptophyta > Pinopsida > Cupressales > Taxaceae > Torreya > Torreya grandis. The sequence goes on from JARHVA010000315.1 coordinate 4,050,314, forward strand.
AAGTCTTTAATCAATACTTCTATTTACCCAATTGTCTAAATCAAATGAAAAATGTTCACTTGATGAAGCTAATTGGGGTATTTAAAAACAAAACAAAACAAATGATTGATTTTTAAAAATTTAGGCAAAAAGGAATTTTAAAGTTAGACTTGGCTATTGAAGTTGGATGGCATCTCTTTTGTCATGTATATGTCTATAATGTTGAAGATTTGACCAGGAAGATTTTTGATGAAGTTTGGGTGCCCTAATGGAAACCCATGTCTAAAATGAAGCCTGTCCATATTTTGCTAAATGCAGACTCAATTTGAGTGATTTGGTTAGAAATAATGGTGCCCAAGGCTATGTTTTTACTGAAGGGAGAAATAAGGGCATCAAAATTATAAATAATAAAGATTCAAGGTATTAAAAATGGTGCCCTAACATAAAAATGTGATTTTGTTGTTTTGAAACCCTTAGATCAACAAAAAAATACCTTGAATCAACAAAAAATGCCACTATGATAGCAATAATGGTGCCCAAGAAGCTAAATATGTTATGCCCCAATGTCAAAATAAAATATTAGTAAAAAAATTTCAACTAGAACAACAACAAACCCTTCAAATGGCCAATGTAAAAACAAATCATGCAAATGTCAATTCTAACGAAAATACTAATTAGAGAAGAACCCATAGATGAAACACTCATAGCATATATTTAATAAATTAATGTAGAATATAAAATGATATTGTACTTAAAATTTTATATTAACAATAATAAAAAATATAAATGATGATCAGTATCAGCACCCAAAACTCATAATACTAGTAGATAAATACTAGAAGATCAAACACACAACATTGTTGAAGCAATAAATCATAAAGAGATTAGAAATTGTAATAACATGTATTAGTGAATAAGGTTGTTATAAAAATATTACAAAAATCCTATTGGCACACATCCAAGCTCAAAAGCATAATGAGTTCTCTGGCACAATAATAGATGGTCTATAACCTAAACATTCTACTAAACTCTACACTTAGACAAATTGCTATACTACAATACTCCACAAAATCCATTACAAATGTCTTGGAGGAGAGGTCCTTATATATCTAGAGAAGATGTATTGAGCTACATCCATTTGGCAATGAGAACACAACTCAGTTGCCAGGTGAATAGTAAACCCATGTGAAACATGCTAAATTAATAATGCAACCATGTTGACAACAAATAAACATGTGCATGTGCAACTAATGACCTCCCTTTTACATCTATATGACCTAATTATTCCAACTAAGCAATCTAAATATATGTGTAGGAAAACCATATAATGGATTAAAAATGTACACCAACAGTCTATTGGACAAATTTTAAGTCATCATCATTTTAGTAGCTAATAACTTCCTTTGACATGATACAAATTTTGCCCATGAAGTGAAAATTAAGAGTTCTAAAGTCTTGACCACTTTTTTTAATACAACTAATTCCCCTTAGAGGCTATTACAATTTATAATTTATGAATAAATATTACTAATGTTGGGAGACTTAACAACAAGGTCTAACTAATATAATTATCTCCAAGTTATCAAATGAATAAGTACATATTTACCACTATGTCCTATGTGTAACCAATCTACATAAAAATAATTTATTATTATTATTATTATTATTATTATTATTATTATTATTATTATTATTATTATTATTATTATTATTATTATTATTATTATTATTATTATTATTATTATTATTTCATTTACATAGGTATATATCCATTCTCCTTAACACTATAAAAAATAAAAAATAATTATAATAAATTAAAATAAACATGAGAAAATAAATATTAATACTCGGCAAAAACCTAGCTCAAAATGTAAAGCATACATTGCTACTTGAAAAATTGAAAACTATTGTTGAGTATTGTAGAAATGTACTAAAGATAAATTGAAAGGTTCCCAAAATTTTATTTTGCATTCACCATGAGATTAAACAAAAGTGATACTGTGACAATTTAAGGTGCTTGATGCTATATGCTTGGCGCCTAGTATTTACTAATGCTATCATACAAAACAAAGTAACCTAATAAGGTAAGGTCTTAAAAGATCATCCCTAAGGTACTAAAATATCCCAATGTTTCTTAAATCTATATACAAAAACTCTCTCCCTTTTCCTTATAAATCATATCTTGATATCTCTTCGATGATACCTTTCCTCTTTTGTAAGAGAATAAACATGTGTTACAATCATACACTCAACACAACCTATCAAGTGGTAAAAGTAGATTAATAATACATTATTTCAATATAAATGTCCAATAAAATTACAAAACATAACAAATGAAGGTGTGTTGATTCATTTGAAATTGACCACTATAAGCATGCCATTTCCATTTGACATTATTAAAATTAATCAATATTCATGTTGACACTACATATTGTAAGTAAATCAACAACTTCAACCAATTTGGCATTAGTGTTCCTAAGAAAGATAGATTTTATTCATACTTATCCAATGAAACAAATCAATTCTGATTCGATATTAAATCATAATAACCATGCAATCCCATCAACATTTAAATAAACATGTTAAATCTTATTAATATTCAATCAAAAATATATTTGGCATTACATTTAATAAACACACTGATTCCATTTGATGTTCAAAATTATTTAAATCATATTTGATGTTAGTCTAAATAATCAAAACCACACAATATAATAAAATATAATTAGCTAAACATTTCATTTATTCAAAACATAAAATAATAGTTAAAGGATTTTTTTTAGGCACTAGTAACCCAACTAAATAAGTGTTGATCATAAAATATAAATAGTTAATTTGTAAAAATAGGGTGTAACATCCTCTCCCTCTAGGAAAAGACATTGTCATGATGGCTATAGTAAAATATAAAAACCAACTAAATTAATGATTAAAAAACCTTAGATACATTCTCAAGGTCCTCCCAAGTAGCATTCTTTTTAGAATATTGGTCCTAATGGACCTCACACTAAGAGACCTCTATGTTTTTCAAACTAAATTTGCTTGCAATTCTCCTTACAATCATATTTAGACTTTTTCTCAAATGTGGAATCTAGTACCTTTATCAAGTGTAGGGGATGTGTTTATATTTGTACAATCTAACCAATGACATTAATTGATTTCAAAAAGCCACTAACCCCACAAATATTAAATGCTCATGACATATCAAGATACAATACAATCATTAAATGCATAGAAGTTTCGATAATAATACATCCCCATATAATGCATCACATAATTGATGCACCATAACGAATAAAAAACTCCTTTACCTTTTTATAATTTCATTTCAAGACTCATCTTAGACATGTTACCACTTAGTAATGCAAGGTATCCAAATGACCAACATTAAGCTCTAAAAAGTATGAAAAAAAATATACAAAGGCAAAGTCCAAAATTAAGTTCACTAAAACTATGCAATTGACTGAAGCTAACCCCATAAAAGGACTCAACATATATTACAATAGATTATTTATGGTAAAAAACTAAAACACAAATAAAATATAAATAAAACATAAATAAAATTGAACATGCGGTGACTAAAACAAAATTATTAATCCTTGCAACCATACTACAAACCACCAAGCAACTAAAGATGTTGACCACACTTTATTAAAACTATCTACACATATTTTTGGTTGATGCGAGATTTTATGTGGACCTAAATATTCCTACATTACTTGATATGCACTAGTTTAGGCATCCATGTGACTAATCAAATGGTTGGTTGAATTTGGTGCTCAATTAGTGTAAATCAAGGTGCAAATCACATTAACTTATTACAATCAAGTTTTGGGGTCTCAATTTTCCTTAATTAAATCCTCTATCTAACCAATCAAGTGATTGGTTGAATGCGACACTCAATTAAGGAAAGTGGAGCTCTAAATATTATTAAATTGTTGCAATTAAATTTACTGGGATCATTTTTTGTTAATTTAAGTTTTTATACAACCAATTGAATAATTAATTGATTAGTACATTCAATTAGAAAAAACTAAGACCCAAATCATATTAGATTGTTGCCTCTAAAATCACTTTAAAGTTATTTTGAAAAGATACTTCAATGCCATCTTCAAAAATACCTTAAATTTGTCTAAATTATCTTAATTTTATCTTTTAAAAACACCATAAATTTACCTCTAATCTTAAATACCATAAATCGATTTTAATGTTTTGTAAACATTAATATCAATATCTTTATCTATCTTACCTAAAATTAATGATAAATATATTGATATTACTCTCTTTCATGACTCACCTAAGAAAGTCAACCAACAAAAGTTATCATGCTAAGAAATCCTCCGGTGATCAGCCATGTCTTAGAAGAAAAGAGCATAAATCTTAATTTTTCTAATCTTAGATACCATAAGGAGCATGCATAGGGTTTTATTACGCGTCTCAAACTCAATGGATATGGATCTCTTTGACACATGGACTCAAAAGAAAACGATAAAACATTCATCCGAATCCCTTATTGCAATCCAAAACTGCGTTCGAACTTCGTTTTCTGCAATCGCATTCAAGAACGAAACTATGATGAAAAGAAGCATAGGTTACTTTTCTAGTGGAGAGAGCAGCTCTGGTATGATCCCCAAGGGTAGGTATCAGCCAATTTTTGAAAATGGGTATTTCAAAATGGGCCACCCCGTCGCCTTTCTCTTATTATTCTCTAATTTGCCATCCATGCCCATGTACACAGAAGCCCCTTATTTCCATAAAAAAAACTGTCATCGAGTAGATTCTCGGGATCAATTCTCTATGATAAGGAATAATTGGAATATCTCAAAAGCATCTATGAACATGTGTCCTAATGCTGATGTGATATTACTGAGGAAGAGGACATGGGGAACATTTTCGGGTTGCCATCACACAAATAGTGATGGTAGTTTTGACAAAGCATTCACAGAGATTTCTTCATCAATCTAGCTTTAAAATATTATGGAGAAAGATGGTTGTTATAGATTACGCATTAATAACTTAACTAAATATTTCATTTTTTTTCAAAATATTAAATAATAGTTAAATGAACAAATTTTAAGGCATTAAGGTATTAATAAGTTAATTAAATAAGTATTCATAACACATAATGTTAATGTAAAAAATATAAATAGTTTATCAATAAAAAAATGGAAAAGTAATTATTCCTCAAGTTACTTTTAAATAGTATTTTTTTCAGAATATTGATTTCTATAGATCATATATCAAGACATTTATTTATTTCACAAACTAAGTTTGTATAGAGTACTCTTTCAACTACACTTAGATTTTTTATCTAATATAGAATAGAATATATTTTTCAAGTTTAGGGGATGTTTTTATATTCACACAACCCATCCATTTACATTAATTATTTTTAAAAATATATTAAAGTAAAAAATATTAAATACTTGTGACTCATCAAGATGTATTACAATCATCAAATATATAAAATTTCTAATAGTAATACATCCCCACATAATACATCGCATACTTTATATATTATAACATATCACAAAACTCTTTATATATTTCAATTTTTATTGGAAGCCTCCTCCTAAACATATTATCACTTATTAATGTAAGATATCCCAATGAACAACATTAAGCTCTAAGAAGTGTGGAAAAAAGATACACAAAGACAAAGTAAAAAATTAAGTTAATTAAAACTACATAATTGACATAAAGTAACATTAGAAAAAGGCACATCATAGATTAGTTTAGAGTATTTGTAATAAGAAACTAGCTTACGTAAATAATCCATGAAACATAGATAATCCTTAACAAAAGTGAAAATAAAATAAAACATGCAGTTACTAAAACAAAAATCCTAATACTCGTAACCATAACACAAACCACCAAGCAACCAAAGATGTTAACTACACTTTACTAGAACTAACTATATATATTTTTGGGGCGATACAAGATTACCAATAGACCTAAATATTCCTACATCATTTAATATGTACCAATTTAATCATTCATATGACCAATCAAATTATCGGTTGAATTTAACATTCAATTAAAATAAATTAAGTTACAAATCACATTAACTTTTAGAATCAAATTCTAAGGTCTCCATTCTACCTAATATAATCTCCCATCTAACTAATCAAATAACTAATTAAATGAGATACTCAATTATAAAAATAAAACTCTTAATATAAAAAATTTCAACCAATTAATTAATATTCTAAAACCAACAAAAGTTATCATACTAAAAAACCTTCCTCTAATTAACCATGATTTACATGAAAAAAACATAAATCTTAATTTTTCTACTTTTAAATATCATCTCAGAAAAATTGATTTTACCTAATATAATCTCCTATATAACTAATTAAATAATTAATTAAATAAAACTCTCAATTAAAAAATAAAATATTTAATTAAAAAAATCAATTTCCCTTAATTTATTTTCCCATCCAACTAATTAATTAATATTCTACAACCAACAAAAAATTCTCATACTATGAAGAGGATCATGACTCACCTAAGTAGTACAACCGACAAAACTTATCATGCTAAGAAGCTCTCCTCTAATTAACCATGGCTTAGAAGGAAAGAGCATAAATCTTAATTTTTCTACTCATAATTAGAATGCATAGAGTTTTATTACGCGTCTTTAACTCAATGGCTATGGATCTCTTTGACACAAGGACTCAAAAAGAACGATAAAACGTTCATCCGAACCCGTTATTGCAATCCAAAACTGCTTTAGAACTTTATTTTCTGCAATCTAGCAATCACATTCAATAACCAAACTATGACGAAAAAGAAGCGCATGTTACTTTTCTAGTGGAGAGGGAAGTTCAGGTATGGTCTCCAACATTGGGTACCAGCCGTTTTTCGGAAGAGGCTGTTTAAAAATGGGCCACGCCACTGCCTTTCTCCTCTTCTTATTCTCTAATTTTCTATCCCCGCCCATGTCCACAATTTTCTTCTTTGTCTCGCCCTTATTCCTGTACACAGAATTGGCTCTCAAAGACACAGCCAATTTATTACTGTTCATGGGTTTCGTTTCCTGTACCTCGAAGTTTTTGCACTGCAATAAGTCCATCAAAGATTTTCCTCCGCCAGCTGCTTCTTTTTCTTTCCCTTCACTATTGCTCTCGTTCTTCTTACTCTTCTCTATCTTCTCCGCCGCCTGCTCCTCAGCACAGTACTTTTCTTGGGGCGTTTGCTTCTTTTCCACAGATACTTTTTGTGAGTGAACAAGGAATTCTTTCTGGATAACTTGGACAGAATGTACACAAAAGCTTTCGTAATACTCCCTTGCGGTCGTTGTCGGCTTCAAAAACTTGTGGTCATTTTCTTTGGAAGCTGCCGTACCATTTCCGACTGCAATATCACGATGCAGTTGCTCACAAGGAACAATAACAGGCGACGGAGATCTTTTGCTGGGGAGCTTTTTCCTGGAGGCTCTGTGTTTCTTGACCAAAGCATCATTTTTGGAAGATAAGCAGTGTGGAAAGCACCGTCGAAAAAACTTTTTTCTAGACATGACTGAAGCAGTGCCTGCAACTATGCTTCCTGTTGTTGTTGAGGTTTGATATACCCAACGTAGACATTAGTCAGGCGTTGATAGTGTCGAATAATTAGAAAAACAGGACGATAGCGGACCAGTCGAAGATACAGACAACTCAGAAAACCTAAACGAGTAAATCGTGCCGTCGATTTCGTCAATGCAATGCATTTTCGGTGTTTTGTAATTATTCGTCATCGTGATCACAAAAAATGTTATCGGGTATATTCTCTGGATCAATTCTCTATGGATAAGGAGTCTTCTGAATATCTCGAGCATTTATGAACACGTGTCCAAATGCTGAACTGATATTACCGAGGAGGCGTCCATGGAGAACATTTTCAGGTTGCCGCGTCTAAACTGAACGGTTGTCCTTTGTAGCTTCACACAAATAGCGATAGTAGTTTTGGAGACATTTCCTCGTGAACCTAGCTTTAAGATATTTCTAAATGAAATTTATACTTAATTTGTGTAAGAAGATAATATATATTTTAATACACTTTTAAGTTTTTATACATTAAAATGGTGAAATAAAATTTAATTGATGAAAATAGTAGAGTTTGTTAGGGATGGGAGGTGACGAAACTGTAAAAAAAATGGAAGGTATTATCTTATTTTGAGTGTAGCAAATAGATTGAGGTGCCTTTATATATTCTTATATGACATTTAATCGGTCATAGTCAGATATAGATAGGGGGGCTCAACCTATTGATTTAGGGAGATCATAATACGAATAAAGAAGCAGTCTATATATAACTTTTGAATTGGGAAGAGGCGGTCCCCCTCCTTATATATCTTGATCTTGGGAAGAGGCAGAGTATAGAGAGTCGACCTGCCCAATCAGATCAGTCATCTAGTATAGTATAGTATAGCCTAGTCTATATAAATTAAACTCTATCTAACTCCATATATATATAGAAGGGGCGAGTGCAGCTAAGCTATGACTATATATGGATTAGATGGCTCGACCTCCCCTATAGAGTGGAGAGTGGAGATAATTGACTTGGCCTATCACCATATCCCATATCCACAGATAAATAAGATAATATATATAAGCAGTACGGGGGAGGTCGGTGTTGGGGTGAGGGGGATAGAGGGGGAGGTCAAAGAAATAGATATTTGGCCACCCCCAACCATATAAGGTTGAGTTTGAGTTTAATGGGCTAGATATTCCCCTCATCCCTTCCCCTCACCCTCCCCATATATAGATCTACTAGATATTTGCGCGGGGGGGGGGGGGGGGGGGGCGGGCGGCTGGGAGGGCAGAGCTTAACCAACACTCGCCAACTCCCAGTGTGGGCTGGTCATTGCCATCATCAGGCACTGGCAGTCATCGAGGGTTGGTCCACAATTAAAATAAACCGTACTTTAATATGTAGTTAAGCTTTACCGTCGATGCCATCGCTTTGTTGACATCAACGATTTGTTGTAACCATGGCCTCTGTGGTGATTGCCAACTTGATCACCAACTCCATCACCAATTATCACGTGGTAGGGACCAAGCAAGGCATGTCGAATGATCATGCCCTAACACGCAGATAATCATGGTTTGCTAGCTTACTGTTAATTGGGTGCTGCCAAGCCAAAATAGATGTCCTTCACCATTCGCTTGGTGTTGGATCCAAGGTGGAGGGAGATAGTTTAAGTGGAGGCGGTTTGAACAAGAGCGGAGGAGTCAATGTTTAGTTAATGTCGAGGTAAATTGTCAAAGGTTTTATCATTTTCATAGAGTTATTTCATTCTATTTGAGGGTTCTGTATGCCCCTATTCAAGGTTACCCTTGATTCTCTATAGATTGTGTCTTAACACATAGTGGTCTTCATGATTGTGAATTGTGTTTATGAACTCTATTTATAACTAGATTATATATTAAGTTTTGACATAGTTTACAAGTTGTCCTTCCCATAAAAAACACATACTTAGTTCTCCTTTTCAAAGGAAACAGAGTTGGATTGTTCAAACACATACTCATTTTAAAAGATAAAAGAAAGCAAAGCTCAGTGTTACCTTATTAAAACTCACAATGCATATGACCCTGCATAAAACTGAATCCCTAACTTATTTAGGATAGATTCATTCAGATTTGTAATCATAAAAGGGCAAATGATCATTGAATAAGATGAAAAAGGAAAGAAATCCCAGAGGTTTTTTTATAAATGTGAAAAAAATGGAATCCATATCTTATTAACACAGACAAAATCCAAAAGATAGGAAGCAATAATAGGTATGAGGCAAAAAGGAAAATGCTTCAGATAAGCACATTCATAGTGTGTTCATAAGCCTCCTTTGCATAAATTATTTAGATGAAAATGCAAAGAAAAGTAGGGAAGATTGTAATAAATCCTTTAAAAGGACATTTGTCTTCAATTTTACCTATAAATACTGTTTTTGGGGCCCTGTTTCTCCTTGGCAGAGGCCCCTTATACATGAGGTTAAGCTTGCCCAGGATTTTGTCTTTATTAATAAATTATTTTTATAGATAAAGACAAGCTCTTATATTTAGGGTCATATGCTCTAGGATCCTCTATAGATAGAGCTTGAGGCAATGTCCACTTGCCCTTCTATGATGGCAAATACAAAAAAGAAGGCATGGAATCTGCTACCACTCTACATAAGGTTAAGCTCCCCTAGGATTTTGTCTTTGTTAATAAGTTATTTTTATACATAAAGACAAGCTCTTATATGCAGGGTCATATGCACTACAAATTTAGAGGAAGAGAGCTATTCAATAGGGTACAATAGGGTGCATATGAGCCTCTCTAGTATTTTCCAAGCTTTAATATCTTCACCTCTATTTTCAATTCATGTTTTTTTATTCACCATTTCATGTTTATTTATGATTACAAGTGCCTAAATGTACTCTATTCTTTGTGATGGGGTCATCATGTATGTGTGTTTTTAAGTACATTGAAAGTGTTTTTATCATGTTTCATGTGTTTGTGCAGACTTCCACAAAGTAATAGTGTGTGAATCCATGTTTCCTGTACTCCCATTATAGGGTGTAGAAGAGCCTCTATAGTGTTTTCTAAGATTTAATTTCTTCATCTCTGTTTTTAATTCTTGTGTGTTTATTCATCATTTCCTATGTATTTATGCTTGCCAGTGCTGAAATGTACTCTATTAGTTGTGATGGGGTCATCATTTATGTGTGATTTTAAGTACATTGAAAGTGTTATTCTTATCATATTTCATGTGTTTGTGTAGACTTTCCCAAAGTAAGGGTGTGTTAATCCATGTTTGTATTTTCAATACTCCCATTGTACTATGCAATGTATACTTACTATTGTTGACTTCTTCATTTAGATTGTTCAGTGAGCTTATTAAATATTGCCATCAACATCTTTCATAGAAGCTGCAACTAAAACTAAATTTTGTTGCATACAATCTCCATGGACTTGATAATCAAGGATTCAAAAATATTATTGCTAACCTTTAAAATTTAGAATAGGCATGTTTTGGTTCTTTTAAAATTTTGAAAATGTAATGTATCCATTACATTTTATCTATCTTATTCAGTAATCTTTCTAAATATTTCCATCAACATCTTTCAGAGAAGCTACAACTAAAATTATTTTTTCTGCATACAATCTCCATGGACTTGATATTCAAGGTTTCAAAAATATTATTACTAACCTTTGAAATTTATAATAAGCATGTTTTAGTTCTTTTAAAGTTTTTAAAATGTAATGTATCCATTACATTATCTCTATCTCATCTACTACATACAAAGGTTTATTTAGCTTGTCCTTGAATCACCACGTGAGGCATTGCCATATTATATATATTGTTTCCAAATGAATTGGTATGTTAAGTTTCTATAATATGAAAAGGCAATCTCTACTTTGGAACGTTACACTATCTATAGAAAATGTAATGCCTTCTCATATGTACATTTCCTTTTTGGAGGTTTGTAATTTATACTTTCAATATAGGGTGTCAATTTTATGAACAATGGTTGGCCTAATTATTCCATGACTGCTATGTTGCGTTGCCAACTAGTCAGATTACCTTTGCTGTTGGCACACCATTGTACTCTCATGGTGAGCTTTACGGTAATTTTTATAAGCATTTCATTGGTAAGGGTTATTTTTGTAGAGCATATTCTTTACTTGTTTGAATGTAATTTGTTGTTTGTTGGAAACAAATACTATGAATGTTAATTGCTACAGATTTAAGATAGATGAGTGGGAATTGGATGATTACCTTAAAGAACTTTATGTTGAGACGAAACAAATGGTATGCATTTTTAGCTACTATACTCGAATGTGAATTTGAGTTTTATTATTATTTTTGTTAATGTTAATATGTTATGACATGCATTGTGTTAGGAGAAAGAAGTCAGTCAGAAGTCCTCATTGTGTACAAGTGCTCAGTCTAGATGTTCCCCTCACCCCCTCAAATATTGAAGGAGGAAGCTATGTGGAGGATAAATAATTGGGGATGGTATTTCCACTATTATTAGAAAACCATCCCCTACCCATGAACAACCAAGGGTGCAATCCCAGTATGAGATGGAATCTTAATCGAATAAAGATGCAACCGAGGGGATAACACAGGTAATTTTATTGATGGCCCGTGTATTTTCAATGCCTATTTTAATGTTCTTGACACATATGTAAAATGTTCAATATTTTCAAACCATGCATTCCTCTTTTGATTTGTTACATTTCCCTTTTTAATACTACAGGAGGAGGGGGTGGAACAGACCGAAGGTGAAGAGGGTGTCCCAAGAAACCCCAATGACTGTTTCTCAATAGATGTATGGGAACCTTTGGATTCCATGAATTTTTGATTGCTCCTCATGTTAAATAATGTTTCTTTCTCCCCTCTTACAACAATCAAAATTAAAATGCTTTTGACTGACACACCATGCATTTTTCTATGTTATTTTTGTTTTGTGTTTTAGTTGGGAGGGGTAGAATGGAGCCACATGGATGTGGATGATAGTCACCTACATAATGACTTCATCCCTAAAAATGTTTGTATTTTTTGTACTCTCTTTCATTTTTCATGCTCAATAATTACAAACCATCCATCCCTATTTTTATATGTTATATATTTTTTTAATACTATAGGGGGAGGGGGTGGAGCAGACTGAAGGTGAAGAAGGTGTCCCTAAAACATCCAATGACTATTTCTCAAGAGATATATCAGAACCTTTGGATGGCCTTAATATTTGATTGCTCCTGATGTTAAATAATGTTTCTTTTTTCCCTCTTAGAGCAATCAAGATTAGAATTCTCTTGACACCCCATGTGTTTTTCTATTTTCTTTTTATTTTGTGTTTTAGTTGGAAGGGGTGGAGTGGAGCCACATGGATGTGGTTGATAGTCACCTGCATAATTTCTTCATCCCTACAAATATACATATTTTTCTAGTCTCTCTTTCATTTGATATGCTCATAGCCCCATGTTTGTTGTTCCATATATGTTTGGAGTTGGACTCACAAGTATATGTTCAACTATGTGGTAGGAGGAGGTGGTCATATGAACATGATGACAATGATGATGAGGATGTTGATGATGATGATGATGACGATGACGACGACGACGATGACGACGACGACGACGACGATGATGATGATGATGATGATGATGATGATGATGATGATGATGATGATTGTGATGATGTTGATGATGGTGATTGGCTTTCAAATGCTTCACAATCTATAATATTATAAGATATGCTAAAAAATTTATCCTATGATAAGGTGAGGGAACTAAATATTAGTAACGAGATGCCAACAAAATATTTTTTCACCACATCAAAATAATACCTATAGAACCTAATATGAGACATTTTTCTATTAGTAATGCATATACCCAAATATCTCTATAGGGAGAGTTTGTTTGAACAAATAATTTATGTACCTTGAAATGATGGAGTTTCATAGGGTAGAGGGGATATGCCACAACATACACCAAGGGTGGTTTGAGTTGTTCAACATTCATATGTGCCTCCACCTATTGTTGATCATGTGCTTCCCATCTAAAACCTTGTCATCACCTCCAAGGCTGCACAACCATATATTTTTTCTATTAGAAATGTATTACAAAGTCTATTAGAATAGGTATTGGAGATGGTTATCACATTTGGAGGGGGTGTTAGTGCTAGCAATTCTTATTCTACCCATGGGGTTGGATCTTCTCGGTACCCTCATCCTCATATATACACACGTCACAAGTGCAACACATGATCATATCAGCCTTGGACCTACACCTTCCTTAAGTGACATTGGATTTCTGGATTTTGAAGATTACTTTTAAACATGCAATGACAGGAAAAGTAAAAATGGGATAAAGGGGAACCTCAAGATTAGGTCACTCAAGCAAGTTCATTATTAAAATTTTATTAGCATGAGATATTAGTTTAGAAAATTTCTAATACTTTGGAATTTATTTTAAAATAATTGATGGTTATCTTTCTATTAGAGTTTGGTTAGAGATAAATCAAGTGGGTTGCATTGAGTCCCATTAACTTCAACCATAGTTTCTTGGTATGATGTAGAATGTAACTTTCAATCTATTTTTATTTTGTTTTTAATATTTAACATTTTTTTCAATTATTAATTTTTTTTCTAGAATTTCATGAAATTTCATGAGTTATTTCATATGAATCTCATATTACTAGGTCTTTATATCATACTGGCATACCTAGACCTTTGATTTCAAACATAATTTTAGTGCTGAGTTAACGTGTGGGTAACTTTAAAATTAATAAAAATTTCCAATTGTATTTCTTTGCATGATTTATACTATGATAAATTTCAATAACTTAACATGTGACTTGATGTGAATGCCGAAAAACCTTGATGATTCACCTTCTTGTGATTTTATACCTCCAATGTTATAGGATTCACAGACACCAATACCAACCACAATTATGGTATGCTTATCATTTTCTAGGTTGGGAATTTCAAATTTATTTATCTTTATAATTTTTAAATGCATAGACTAATTATTTATTGTTTACTCATTATTTGTGACCAAAAGAGGTTATGATCCTTTATCATCTTGAGGGATAAAGTAATTTTTTTCAAGGATCTAGGGGATTCTTAGGCATAGTATTTTGGATGGGAAATATTTTTCTCATCTATTAAAATGGAAATGTATATGTCTCTCATGCATGTATGATATTCATTATTATACTAAACAAATTTATCACTTTTTGGTCCATGTATTATGTACTTGATATCTATTATGTGGAAATGAATAATATTTGACTAATGTGCTTATACTTCATATTTATTTTTCACATGTTTACCTTATATTTATCATGTACTTATAATATCATGAATAATTTTTTTTGGTTTTATAATTGATAATTACAGATGATTTTAGACCCATATATGTGAAACTAGAGCAATTTAGTCTAATTCAAGCCCAATTAGATGTGATGGGAGTAATGCATGTTGATTTAGTGATCTACACACATGTTGGCCTTCTATTTCCATCAATATTCCATGTGGTTAGGTTATTAATAATCCAAAATTGATAAAAAAGAATTCTAATCACTTGCAACTTGAGAAATTACATACACTTTGAGACCCATTCATGTATGATTTGAGAAATTTAGGTTGAATTAGTTGTGATGGGAGTAGTGAAATGTTAGGAATTTAGTGTTTCATGGTAATATATGTGTGTGTGTGAAATTATATTATCAAGGATAATATAATATTGTAATGTTAGAATAATAAAATGAGCTGTTAAATACGATTCATATAGAGATATAGGTAAGTGCACAAAGTTGGGGGAGAAAAAGTGGCCTCCCTGTGGACATGATTTTTTTGAAATTTTATAAATTTGAACTTCTATAGATAATTTGAGATATCTACAGTCTGAATTTGAAGATGGTTTAAAAACATTAAATGTAGCATTTCAACTATAGTTTCTAAAAAGTTAATTTTTAAAAAAATGATTAAGTATAACTAGGTCAAACATCTAAAATTTGAAGAGAAAATCCTATTTTTTAAAGAAAATAGAGTAGATAGATGGAAATGTAGATAGATATTCTTGTTTGTGACTTCTATTTTTTCAATGGATACTTTTTTTATGAAAATTTAAAGTAAATAGATCCTAAAAATTGATAAAAAAAAATGGATAGCCATCAGTGTGATGCACCTAACTACCTTAAAAAAAATCAATTTTTTAAAAATGTGTGTAGAATTAGGCCTAGTTTGTGACCATATAACTTGTTTTTCACTTGGATCAGTGAAAGATAAATTGCATGAACATGTATAGGCATGTATGTTTGTGGCATGTAGTGGCCTAAAAAAGGTATAATTAGAAATCAATGTAGTTTGAAACCTTAAAGTAGTCCAAAAATTATAAAAATAATATTTTTAGAAAGAGGAGAGCGTGTTCATCATGACGTTATTAAGTTTTTGAATTTTCACATTGAAATTCATAGTGTATTTGGAGATCAAAGTTGAATTTTATTATTTTCTATCATAAGTCTTGGACTTGGCTATAGATTGACAGGTCCAAGCTTTAGGTTCAGGAATCCAAGCCATTCCTGAGTTAAAAAGCATAGGATTTGAATTCAAATTCAAATAACGTGATCACTTTATTAATTGTGTTAGTAATGTGATCATGTTACTTAATAATGTGATCATGTTAATAACACAATCACATTATATAATCATAAAATCCAAAAACCTAAATTTGCATTTTAACCTACTAAAGGAGCCATTATGCCTAGTAGTCTTAAGAACAAAGTTTGGTTGATTAAGATTGTTGTTTGAAACCAATGTTATTGTCAATATTTGATAAAATTGAATGATAATTGGAGATTTATTAACCTATGAATCAATTTATTGTTCATTTGACATGAGTCTAATCTTCCTTAAAATGTAGACATACCAAGTTCATCCTAGATAGGGTCAAGAAATCAAAAGTTGGTTTTTGGTGATCCAATGATGAAAATCACTCATAATTTGGTAGATTTGATTTAGATTTAATTTTTTACATGATTAAATAAATTATATTTTCCAAAAATCAATTGGAATACAATGATCCTCTGATTGAGTACTAATGGACCTAGAGTATTAGGTCCAAAAGAGAGTTCAATGATATTATAAATGTTTAAGGATTAGTTATTTGAAACTTGGTATTTTAAAAGGAATTTATAGTCTTCATAAGATTCAAATGGTGTTTTAGAATAACAAAAAATAAATCAAGGGTAATTATATTTTGTGTCAAGAATGTATATATTCTTAAAAAGGTTGAATTTGGTTAAACAGGTCTATTTTAGTTTTTGTGGATAACTGGTGATGTTTGGAACTTGTAAAAAACTTTTATAAAATTTATAGTATTGTTTGAGTCTCTGATAATATTTTTTGAGTCAGCAAGTGAAGATCTATAAGGATCTATTTTCAAGGTATATCAATGCATTAGTAACCTATTTTGCATTTAAGAACTTATCTTTTGTCAAGTTTAGAGATGTTACAAACATACATGCCAAAAAACATACATGCCTTATGATATAATTGATTTTATCATGAGATGTCATAAAATGCATTTTTTAAACCTATGGCCAAAACTTAGCCTTTAGAGTACTAATCTAGCTATGCATTTGAAGTAAATTGGGGCTATTTTGAGCCCATTCAATCCAATTGTATAACTATAAAATGTGATTTGGGGGTTGATTATCTCAAATTTTATTAGATCAGTTGAATCAAAGAAACATTATTTTACTTATATGCAAGTTTTATATGTATAGAATGTGGTTTTGATCTTAATCAACTTGAAATCATCAATTAATGAATGAAAATGTTGATTAGTTCAATTATGGAGGTAATTAGGGTCAAAATGAGCCACATGAACCTATTTTAAATTATATATGATGTGATTTGGAGTGAAATTAATCCTAATGTCATGTCATGTATAATTAACCAAAGAGTTGATTCATTTAATCGAGGAGGCATTTGAGGCCAATTTGAACCCCTTCAAAAGCAGGATATGATTTGGGGCAAAATCAAAAGATAAATTATATCATGAATTGATCCAATTAGTCAAATTGTGTAATTAGGGGCATGATCTGGGCCAAATTGAGCCCCTAAACCAAATTTATCACTCAATTGATTATATAACATGTATGCAACATGTACATGGCATAACTGACCCTACTTTTATTATAAATGCAAACATGAAGGTAATTGTCATAAGTGAATAAATAGCTCAAATATTCTTTAATTACCTATATCCAATATCTTAAATCCTAAACCTTGTACCATTTAAATTTAACTCTAAACCCTATACCATTTATGTTAAATTCTAAGCCATAAGCCCTAAACCCCAAACCCTTGAAATTGTAGACCCTAAACCCTAAACTAATAAATTTATCCCCAATTAACATCATATATATATATATATATATATATATATATATATATATATATATATATATATATATATATATATATATATATATATATATAAAATAAAAATTAGGTTCATATGGATAAACTTGGTCAAAATTGCATCACTCATTAAACCACAATTGACCTAATTAGCTCAATTTGTGATGATGTGAGGGCTAGTTGAGCTCAAAATCACATTCTTTAATCATAGATATAGGTTCAAGGAGATGAATTTTTCCTCAATTGCCTTCATGATTGTACCTTATATACCCTAAAACCTATACCTTAAGCCCTAATCATTAAACTTACTACTCTGTAAACTCTAAACCATAAATATAAACTTTTTAAACCTTGAACCAATAATTTTAGCCCAAATTAACATCATTTAGACTAAGAATTAAGTTTACAGGGCTTAGTTTTACCTAAATCACATGACTGATTACCCCATTTGACTAATTCACTCAATTTTCATGATGACCTGGGGTATAATGACAACCCAAAAACACATCTATAGTCATAAATAGGTCTAAGTGATTCAAATTGTCTTTAATTATCTTTACGATTAATCTTGTGTACCCTAAACCATAAATACATTAAAACCTAAGCCCTAAGCATAAACCCTAAACACCATACCCTAAATTTAAAACCATAAGCTTTCCCTATTTACCAATTGATTTAGTCCTAATTAACATCCTTTTTAGTAAGAATTAGGTTCACATGGCATAAAGTGATTAGACATTATATACAGGGCCTTAAACCTAAACACTAATCCCTAATCTGTAAAACATAAATTATAAGCCCTATTCCCTAATGCCCACTATATGTTTCAAACATACATGGCTTACGATATAACTAATTTTATCATGAGATGTCATAAAATACATTTTTTAAACTTATGGCCCAAACTTGGCCTTTGGAGTACCAATCTAGCTGTGCATCTAAAGTAAATTAGGGTTATTTTGAGCCCCTTAAACCTAATTGCATGACTATAAAATATTATTTGGGGGTTGATCACCTCTAATTTTCCCTAATTGACATCATGATTTTACCTTATATGCCCTAAAACCTATACTCCAAGCCCTAATCCTTAAAGTTCCTAATCCTTAAATTATAAACCATAAATATAAGCTCTTTAAACCCTAAACCAAATATTTAATTTAGACTAAGAATTATCCTTATGATTGACCCTTTGTACCCTAGACCTAAGCCCTAACCAATATACCCCTAAATTATAAACCAAAAATTTTCCCTATTTACCAATTGATTTAGTCCCAATTAACATCATTTGTAGTAAAAGGTTCACACATGGCATAGAATGATTAAACATTATATACACCCTTAAACCTAAACCCTACATGCCCTAATCCCTAATACCTAAACCCTAAAGCTTAAATTTTAATCCTTAATCCCTAAAACATAAATTATAATCCCTGATCCCTAATCCCTAAACCCTAAGCAGTAATGCCTTAATCCCCAATCCATAATCCCTAATCTATATTAAGTATAATGTGATCACGTTATTCTTAATATAGACAACACTTAGTTCTCAATATCAATTTCTAACCCAAATTGAGTATTATTACATAATGAGACTGCATTATTACATAATGTGATTATATTATTCTTAATATATGCTTCTCAATATGTATGTTGAAGTAGAACCTAGTATAATAAATAACTCAATCATGTTATGTAATAATGTGATTATGTTATATAACATAATCACATTATTATTATTATTATTATTATTATTATTATTATTATTATTATTATTATTATTATTATTATTATTATTATTATAGACTAAACTTAGTTTTTAATGTCTATTTTTAACACAAATCAGGAATTCTATCCCCAAAAACATTCTCTACTTACTTCTATGAGACATGTAGTACTTGTGTACTTGATCCCACCTTTGAAACACTGTCAATTATCCTTGATGGGTGACGGATCATGTTCAAGGAGGAGGAAGTTATAGAAAAATAAAACACCAGAGGAATTAGAATATTTGAGAGAGAAAAACAAGATACAAATGCAAAAACTTCAATGTAGACAAGGTACAAACCCTAATTCTAATGAACCAAATTTCATAGATAATGACCCTATTGAAAATAATGAATTAAACAATGATCAAATCAACCATTATGAATTGAATAATGACAAAATTAATCATAATGAAATGGATAATAATGATATTGAAAATAATGAATTAGATAATGTTAGAAGTTTACATTCGAAGTTCCAAGTTTTTGATTTTATTGATGATGAGTCTATGTATGATGCTTTACCCCCCATGAATGAAGAAAATTTGATGGAAACAAATAATGATAAAATTATCCATCAATAAAATTTCATGGAAATATATAATGAAGAAATAAACAATGAAAAAAAATGTCATCCCACCTCTAAACAATGAAATTAATAACAATTTTGAAACACCCTCTCAACAAATTCCACCATTCATAACACCTCCAAGAATTGTGCATAGACAGGATAAGGGCTTAATTGAAGTTGATGAAAATATTTTAGAACCAATGCATAAAAAAATGTCTGATCACCATTCAAGAATACTGGCTCAACAAATTTAGGATACTTTCTTTCATAATTTAGATTATGATAGTAAAAAATGTCAATTTTTTGTTTCATTGATAAAATTGATTAAGATGAGACCTATAAGGTACATGCTAGGACTAAGAACATCTAACATGGATGATGAAGACAATGAAATCATTAAAAATCTACATGATGCATATCATACTGTAGGCCAAAAATCATGGACCCAAGATTGTAATGTTACCCGACGTATACTTACTACTTGTGTAGTAAGTGACAAAACAGGGAAAAAATAAATGGTTTAAAAAACAAGCTAAACACTTAATATACATAGAAAACTATGAATGAAAGAAATTTAAAGATTTGAAATACTTAATGAACCTAATACTAATGAGCTCTGGGCATTCTCTAGTAGACTTCCATGAAAGGACAAGGCTATAGTTGATACTCTTGAAGAATTACTTGCTTATTTTTAGGAAGACAATACAAGAGTTTCACCCAATGCAAGAGATGTAGTGAAAAGAAGAGTTGGTTCTCGTAACCATGAACCACATCCAAAACATTTATTGGATGTAAATCAAACATAATTATAATCTAAATTTTTGGAAAAACATCCCTAAATTTCTACTTTTAAAAGATTTTTTGAGATGGCAAAACATTTTTATGTAAAAATAAATCACACATACATCATTTTTTATTGTACGCAACATGTTGAATTTTCAATGCACTATGATGTTTTTCACCATATTCATTGTACTTTGCATACTAACAACATCTTGTAGGAGTGTGGCATTGAATTTCGACCAAAATTACCTAGGGAATTTATTCCAACTATCTTTCAAAAAATACCGGATGGATAATTATTTTAAAACAAATCATGTTTAAATGGAAATTACAAAATTTGTGATGGATTGTTAAAATTTATAAAAATGTATCCATGAGGAGATTACAAGTGCAATTGGACATGAATTAGTGAGTTTAAGTAAATATAAATCAGTGACTTATCAAGTAAAAGATGGTAAAGAATCTAAAAGGTGTGAGCTTGTTACAAAAAAGATACCTATTTCCAAATTTTGATCAAATTTAGGGAGAATATTATTTATGAGTACGCAAGACACACACACAAGACTAGATGGTTGGATGAGTATTTCAAGATAAGCAAGGATACATTCGGACTTAGTTTGATTGTTTTAGTATTGTTTCAACAACTGCTAGTCCATCTTTGATCTCTATATTAGGCCCTAAAACACCTAGTTTTCCTCTACTAAGATTTAATGGTGACATTTGATCCTGAAATATCCACTCTAGTTCAACTTGGATTGTGTTTGACCTCTACTCAAAGTCTCATGTATTTGAATTTTAATATCAATGATCGATCTTGATCTAAGCTTTAAGTACCTCCTCTTCTTTTGGTATTACAGGTAATGGATAAGTCCTTAGGGCCTTTTTTTAGGCTGCATCACCCTCTGAGGAGCCAAAACGTTGATGTGTGGGCATCTAATGTTCCTCAAGGAGTACATGATCACTGTAGTTAACTTTAGATTTTCAAGCTTAACTACCCTCCATTGGTAGAATTTCTTTGTAACATGTAACTATTCCTTATCATGATCATGTCTTGAAGTTACTCTATGTTCTTATTGTGTAGATAAACATGTAATACATATATATAGATTCGTAATGCTTCACATATTTTGCTATGGAATAGAAGGAATTTTCTTTTCTCTCAACTCTAGTATTATTCACTCTTGGATTTATTAATCTTATATGAATACAAAGGTAAAATGTAAAAATGAGTTAACTTGTCTATTTATAAGCTCGAGGGGGTATTCTACATTTACTATCCTCTTTTAGCTCATCTATCACTTCTCATCATTAATATAATTTTAATGGCTATCATTCTTCAAATGTCACTTCTTTCCATAAATGATTTTAATGGTTATGTCTTGTCACACCATTAACACACTTCTTATAATTACTATTTTTTAATGCATTAATGACATGTCCCATCCCATGCCTTTCTTTGAAGTCGAAGATAGTTATGTCTTTTGAATATTTAAACTACTAGTAGGAATACCCTATCCTTAGACTCTGTAGTTTAGGTGCCTTAAATGACTTGTGTGCTCTAAGTACCCTGCATGCCCTAAGTACCTTGTGTGCCTAGGGAAATTGCATGCCTATATTTAATCATGAAATTAGATCTCTCACCCCACACTAAAACTGAGTCGTGGTTATCCATGAAAATATGAAGTCAAAAGTTAAAGATAATTACATCAAATAAATTTTACACACAACAAAGGCAATACAATTATTGAAAATAATAAATCCTAAACTAATGGCATAATCCTTATTGTTTTAAAAAATTTGAACTAATCAAAAGCAAAATACTATCAGAGCTAGCTCCCATTGAAATTCCCAAGAAGGAACTGGCCATCTAACCTTTGTAATCAACAAGCACTGATATGTCAAATGATATAAATGACAAAAGGACCATCCCAATGAATCTAATTTTTTCAAGAATGACACGTGAACTTGGAATCATATATAAATACCTTCATTCACAGAGTAAATTTTTTGTGTTTGATGTGTCGATCATGCCATGCTTTCTATTTGCACTTTTCCACACCCTGATTCTAATGAGTAATGAAACATGGTTCATCAAGCTATAACAAAGTATCTATGTGTGATTTCAAGGATGAATCCTCATCTAATTTTCCTACACATGTAATGCAAAGTGATAGTACCAAAAATTCAATTGGAAGCACCGCCTCTTTTCCATATACAAAATTAAATGGGGTGCTCTTATTTAGATGCTTGTAAGTTTTTTGGTAAGCCCATAGTACTACATATACCATATCATACCAATTATTTTAGCCAATATTATAAATATTTATTAGGGTAGTGCCTAGGATCTTGATGAAGGGCTCAACAGTGCCATTGACTTGAGGGTGATATGACATTATTTTATGGTGTGTAATCATGAACTCAACTAGTAAGATACAAATAGTTTCATTTAAGAAAGGGGTACCATGATTACTATTGAAAATTAGTGTACATATAAACCAAGATATGATATGCTCCCAAATGAAGTGTGTAGTAGTGATAGCTATACAATCTCTTATTATCATAACTTTAGCCCAACACATGAGGTAGTTAGTTACTGTGATGATATACCGAGAACTTATTCATCATCCAACTCGAGTGATGGGGCCAATAAAATTAATGGCCTATTTATCAAAGGTATCTTGAGATAGAATTGGATGTAAAGGCATGACATTATGGTTATTTGGTTTTCCTACATGATGATAAATGTCACACTTCCTAACATATAGCTTAGTATCTTGAAAGAGGGTAGGCCACCATAATCTAGCCAATAGAACCTTGCACGTGGTAGCCTCTCCAAGATAGCATCCTATAGAAATACATTCATAGAATTATTGAATTACTTTTAAATGCTCATGTTTCATAAAAGAACATCGAATAACTTCATCATGACCAAGCTTGTAAAGATCCCCTCTTATGAGCTGAAAGGGTATGGTGCAGACCATGAGTTATTTCTTGGCTTGTGGAGTTAGTTAGGTGTAGAGCCAGTAATAAAAAAGGTTTTAATGTCTTAAAAATATTCAAGTAAATGAGTAACAGGGAAGAGATAAACATTAGGTAGGTCATCTTCAATAGCATGCAGTGGTTCTTCAGACTCAATTCAAGATAGATGATCAAGGCCACAATTGGATTTCCTAAGTTTGACCATGACCGAGAATTGGTATTCTTGGAACAACACTATCTAGTGGTAAATTTATCCTTGTAGTATAGGTTTATTTATGAGGTAATTTAAGGCCTCTTGATCTGTATAGAATACAAAGGGAGTTGCTAATAAGTACTATCAAAATTTCAACAAATCATAGACCATTGACATTGCTTCATGCTCCATGGTTATGTAATTCATCTTAGATGGAGTGAATTTTCTATTGGTAAAGTAGATTAGGTGATCAAGGTGGCCTTCCCTTGGTTTTGCAAGGGTTGCACCAACTACCATTCTAGATGCATCAACATGGATGCTAAAATGGTCTTTTCCAATCAAAGAACTAGAAGATTGGAGCAATCATAAGATTGTCCTTTAAGGTCTCAGAGTATTCTTGACAAGATCAAGTCCATATGAAGTACTTGTTATGATTTAAAATTTTCTCCAGGGGTGTGACAATCTTTGCATATGCACAGATGAACTTTTTTATAGTAACCTATATGGCCCAGGAAGGCACAAACCTCACACTAAGACTTAGGTGATGGGAAGAAAATAATAATAGACACCTTTCTTGGGTCTACCAAAAGTCTATCCTTACAAATAATATGTCCTATGATCATACTAAAAGGTGTAGCAAATAGCCACTTATTTAAGTTCAGTGATATTTGTAAAACTCAACAATGCTCAAGCATAAGCCTTATGTTTGAGAAATGGTCCTTGACCAAGCCATAGACTATCCAATCATCCAAGTAGACCTAAGTAAACTTATGGATGAAATCCTTAAAGGCTTCAATAACTATATGTGAGAGCATAGCTGGTGCATTCTTTAAACCAAAGGTTATGATAGTATATGTGAAGGATCCCCACTCAATGGCAAATGTAGTATTTGGTTGATCCTCCTCAGTGATCTTGACTTGATGGTATCTTGAAAATCCATCTGTGAAAGTATATATTTCACATTGAATAATAACTTCAAGGATTTCCTCTATGAATGGTGTTGGGAAAGCATCAGTGACACATGATGCATTGAATATCTATTAATTGACACAAATTTGGATGCATCCATATTTATTTATAGTAATCACCATGGGACTAAAATTATACCCATTCTATAATGAAAGATGAAGGTAATCGTATAAATATATTTGAATGTAGTCTAAATCAGTTTTATGGTATGGGTCTGGCAAGAATGTGTACAAAAGATGGAGGTAATACCTCTAAAGTAGACTAATCATAATAATGGCATGGAACATTTATAGAAATAATTCCCATGTGAAGTGTGTAGCATGACTCACCAATTGAAGAAGGAAAATTAACAAGAAGAGATGAGACATTAATGCTCTCAATGGGTGTAATCACACTAAAAATAATAGAGTCCTCTAAAGTGAAAATTTATGATGGCTCTGAAAGAGCAACATCATATATAGGAATGAATGTAAACTTTGTAATAATATAGCTAAGGTCTGGAAAAATCTCATCTTGTGGTGGTGGTTTGACAGAAGGAAGAGCACTATCCACCTAGAATATGTCATCATAGGGAATAGAAGTAAGGAGTAAGTATAATAATCTTGGAAGAGACAATAGGAAAAAAAGAGGAGTGATATAGATCTCATTAGGATCTTCAAAAAGACTCTACTGAGTTCTCTAAACTATGGAGGGACACTCTATGTGCTCCACATGGTGTTGTAAATCTCATGAAACTTGAATCAGTAAGTGACCATAGACACAATTAAAAGAGTTGGCCCAATCATTGTATTGAATTGGCTCAATAGGACCTAGAATCTATCCATATAAGAATAGAATAAATTCCTAATCCATGAGTGAAACATGTACACATGCCATGAAGTATAATTGGTCTTCCCAAGAATGACCACTAGTGTATAATCAAACTTCCTCCTATGATATCTCTCAAGTGGATTCATCATGACCATAACTGAGAGTAATAGTGCACACTTTGGAGATAGACTTTAGACTTTTCCAAAAATGAGTCTAGTCAAATGAGATTAATTATTGCACAAGTGATAATTCACACTCAAAAAGATGTTAGGCTCTTCTAATAATGTGCCAAAGAATGTGAGATGAATTTGTACAATTGACACTAAATAGGTGTAGGTAATAGTTACAGAAATTGAGTGCGTGTACAATGGAGAAAGTAGGGCCCACAAACCCCCCTAGAATTATGCTTGACCCTCCTAGAGTTGGGCACTTTATATTTTAGTGCATTTTATAATGTAAATAAAACCAATGCATGGGAAATGAAAAAATACAATCTTTTGAAAAAGATAACGCTCTATTTTGAGCTACATATCAATTTTTTTTGCAATATTACTTTATTGTAAATAAGGCATATTTAATTATAATTATACTAAGACTTAAAAAAATGCATGATGGTGAGAGTGGATCTAGCCTTCCAAACACTCGTTGGCATTATAATCGAACCAGTGACTTTCCAGTCACAACATCAAGTCTTAATCAATACTTCTACTTACCCACTTATCTAAATCAAATGAAAAATGTTCACTTAATGAAGGTAATTGGGGTATTTTTAAAATAAAAAAGAAATGATTGGTTTTTAAAAATTTAGGCAAAAAGGAATTAAAGCTAGACTTGGCTATTGAAGTTGGATGGCATCTCTTTTGTCATGTATAGTTCTGCAATGTTGAAGATCTGACCAGGAAGATTTTTGATGAAGTTTGGGTGCCCTAATGGAAGCCCATTTCTAAAATGAAGCCTGTACATATTTTGCTAAATGTAGACTCGATTTGAGTGATTTGGTTAGAAATAATGGTGCCTAGGGCTATGCTTTTACTAAAGGGAGAAATAATGGCATCAAAAATAGAAATAATAAAGTTTCAAGGTATTAAAAATGGTGCACTAACATAAAAATGTGATTTTGTTATTTTGAAACCCTTAGATCAGCAAAAAAATGTCTTGAATCAACAAAATGCCTCTATGATAGCAATAATGGTGTCCAAGAAGCTAAGTATGTGGTGCCCCAATGTCAAAATAAAATATCAGTAAAAAAATTTCAACTAGATCAACAACAAACCCTTCAAATGGCCAATGTAAAAACAAAGCATGCAAATGTCAATTCTAATGAAAATACCAATTAGAGAATGACCCATAGATGAAACACTCATAGAATATCTTTAAGAAATTGATGTAGAATATGAAATGATATTGTACTCAAAATTTTATTTTAACAATAATAAAAAATATAAATGATGATCAATATCAGCTCCTAAAACTCACAATGCTGGCAGATTAAATACTAGAAGATCAAACACACAACATTGTTGAAGCAATAAATCATAAAGAGACTATAAATTGTAATAGCATGTATTAGTGAATAAGGTTATTATGTAAATCTTACAAAACTCCTATTGGCACACATCCAAGCTCAAAAGAATAATGAGTTTTCTGGCACAATAATAGATGGTCTATAACCTAAATATCCTACTAAACTCTACACTTAGACAAACTGCTATACTGCAAACTCCACACAATCCATTATGAATGTCTTGGAGGAGAGGTACTTATATATCTAGAGAAGAAGTATTGAGCTACATCCATTTGGCAATGAGAACACAACTCAGTTGCCAAGTGAATAGTAAACCCATGTGCAACATGCCAAATGAATAATGCAACCATGTTGACAACAAATAAACATGTATATGTGCAACTAATGACCTCCCTTTTACATCTAAGTGACCTAATTATTCCAACTAAGGAATCTAAATATATGTGTAGGAAAACCATATAATGGATTAAAAATGTACACCAACAGTCTATTGGACGAATTTTAAGTCAACATCATTTTAATAGCTAATAACTTCCTTTGACATGATACAAATTTTTTGCATGAAGTGAAAATTAAGAGTTCCAAAGTCTTGACCACTTTTTTTAATACAACGAATTCCCCTTAGAGGCTATTACAATTTATAATTTATGAATAAATGTTACTAATGTTGGAAAACTTAACAACAAGGTCTAACTAATATAATTATCTCCAAGTTTCAAAATAAACAAGTAATATTTACCACTATGTCATATAAAAGAGTAGGGAAGGTGGTCATAGCATATAAGAATCCTATGTGTAACCATTCTTAATAATAATAATAATAATAATAATAATAATAATAATAATTTATTATTAATAAATTATTATTATATTTATTATTATTTATTAATAAATTATTATTATTATTATTAATTAATAATAATAATAATAATAATAATAATAATAATAATAATAATAATAATAATAATAATAATAATAATAATAATTTCCTTTACATAGGTGTATATCCATTCTCCTTAACACTATAAAAAATAAAAAATAATTATAATAAATTAAAATAAACATGAGAGAATAAATATGAATACATGGCAAAAACCTAGCTCACAATGTAAAGCATACATTGCTACATGCAAAATTGAAAACTATTGTCGAGTATTGTAGAAATGTACTAAAGATAAATTGAAAGGTTCCCAAAAGTTTATTTTGTATTCACCAAGAAATTAAACAAAAGTGATACTGTGACAATTTAAGGTGCTTGATGCTATATGCTTGGTACCTAGTATTTACTAATGCTATCATACAAAACAAAGTAACCTAATAAGGTAAGGCCTTAATAGATCATCCCTAAGGCACTGAAATATCCCAATATTTCTTAGACATATATACCAAAACTCTCTCCCTTTTCCTTATAAATCACATCTTGATATCTCCTCGATGATACCTTTCTTATTTTGTAAGAGAGTAAACATGTGTTACAATCATACACTCAACACAACCTATCAAGTGGTAAAACTATATTAATAATACATTATTTCAATATAAATGTCCAATAAAATTACAAAACATAACAAATGAAGGTGTGTTGATTTCATTGGACATTGAACACTATAAACATGCCATCTCTATTTGACATTATTAAAATTAATCAAAATTCATGTTGACACTACATATTGTAAATAAATCAACAACTTCAACCCATTTGGCATAAGTGTTCCTAAGAAAGACACATTTTATTCATACTTATCCAATGAAACAAATCAATTCTGATTCGATATTAAATCATAATAACCATGCAATCCCATCAACATTTAAATAAATATGTTAAATCTTATTAATATTCAATCAAAAATATATTTGACATTACATTTAATAAACACACTGATTCCATTTGCTGTTCAAAATTATTTAAATCATATTTGATGTTAGTCTAAATAATCAAAACCACATAATATAATAAAATATATTTAACTAAACATTTCATTTATTCAAAACATAAAATAATAGTTAAAGGATTTTTTTTAGGCACTAATGGCCCAACTAAATAAGTGCTCATGGCATGCTACATCAACATAAAATATAAATAGTTAATTTGTAAAAATAGGGTGTAGCATCCTCTCCCTCTAGGAAAAGACATTGTCATGATGGCTATAGTAAAATATAAAAACCAACTAAATAAATGATAGAAAAACCTTAGATACATCCTCAAGGTCCTCCCAAGTAGCGTTCTCTTTAGAATAGTGGTCCCAATGGACCTCACACTAAGAGACCTCTATGTTTTTCAAACTAAATTTGCTTGCAGTTCTCCTTACAATCATGTTTAGACTTTTTCTCAAGTGTGGAATCTAGTACCTTTATCAAGTGTAGGGGACGTGTTTATATTCACACAATCTAACCAATGACATTAATTGATTTCAAAAATCCACTAACCCCACAAATATTAAATGCTCATGACATATCAAGATATAGTACAATCATTAAATGCATAGAAGTTTCGATAGTAATACATCCCCATATAATGCATCACATAATTGATGCACCATAACACATACAAAACCTCTTTAACTTTTTCTAATTTCATTGCAAGACTCATCCTAGACATGTTACCACTTAGTAATGCAAGGTATCCAAATGACCAACATTAAGCTCTAAGAAGTATGAAAAAAATATACAAAGGCAAAGTCCAAAATTAAGTTCACTAAAACTGTGCAATTGACTGAAGCTAATCCCATAAAAGGACTGAGCATATATTACAATAGATTATTTGTAGTAAGAAACCAACTTAAATACAAATAAAATATAAATAAAATAGAACATGCAATGACTAAAACAAAATTATTAATCCTTGCAACCATACTACAAACCACCAAGCAACTAAAGATGTTGACCACACTTTATTAAAACTATCTACACATATTTTTGGTTGATGTGAGATTTTATGTGGACCGAAATGTTCCTACATTACTTGATGTGCACTAGTTTAGGCATCCATGTGACTAGTCAAACGATTGGTTGTATTTGGTACTCAATTAGTGTAAATCAAGGTGCAAATCATATTAACTTATTAAAATCAAGTTTCGGGGTCTTGATTTTCCTTAATTAAATCCTCTATCTAACCAATCAAGTGATGGGTTGAATGCGACACTCAATTAAGGAAAGTGGAACTCTAAATATTATTAAATTGTTGCAATTAAATTTACGGGAATCAATTTTTGATAATTTAATTTTTCATACAACTAATTAAATAATTAATTGATTAGAAGATTCAATTAGAAAAAACTAAGACCCAAATCATGTTAAATTGTTGCCTCTAAAATCACTTTAAAATTATCTTAAAAAAACACCTCAATGTCATCTTCAAAAATACCCTATATTTATCTAAATTATCTTAATTTTATCTTTTAAAAACATCATAAATTCACCTCTAATCTTAAATACCATAGATCGATTTTAATGTTTTGTTAACATTAATATCAATATCTTTATCAATCTTACCTAAAATTAATGATAAATATATTGCGATTACTCTCATGACTCACCTAAGAAATTCAACAAACAAAAGTTATGCTAAGAAATCCTTCGGTGATCAGCGATGTCTTAGAAGAAAAGAGCATAAATCTTAAATTTTCTAATCTTAGATACCATAATGAGCATGCGCAGGGTTTTATTTCGCGTCTCCAACTCAATGGATATGGATCTCTTTGACACATGGACTCAAAAGAAAACTATAAAACATTCATCCGAATCCATTATTGCAATCCAAAACTGTGTTCGAACATCATTTTCTGCAATCGCATTCAAGAACGAAACTATGATGAAAAGAAGCATAGGTTACTTTCAAATAGTATTTTTTTCAGAATATTGGTTTCAATAGATCATATATCGAGATGTTTATTTCACAAACTAAGTTTGCATACAGTACTCCTTCAACCACACTTAGATTTTTTATCTAATATGGAATAGAATATATTTTGCAAGTGTAGGGGATGTTTTTATATTCACAGAACCCATCTATTTACATTAATTATTTAAAAAAATATACTAAGGTAAAAAATATTAAATGCTTGTGACACATCAAGTAAAAAATATTACATGCTTGTGACACATCAAGATTTATTACAATCATCAAATATATAAAATTTCTAATAGTAATACATCCCCACATAATACATCACATACTCTATGTACTATAACATATCACAAACCTCTTTACATATTTCTAATTTTATTGGAAGCCTCATTCTAAACATATTATCACTTATCAATGTAAGATATCCAAATGAACAACATTAAGCTCTAAGAAGTGTGAAAAAAAGATACACAAAGACAAAGTCAAAAATTAAGTTAATTGAAACTACACAATTGACATAAAGTAACGCCAAAAAAAGATTCATTATAGATTAGTTTAGAGTATTTGTAGTAAGAAACTAGCTTACACAAATAACCCATAAAACACTAATAATCATTAACAAAAGTGAAAATAAAATAAAACATGCAGTGGCTAAAACAGAAATCCTAATGCTTGTAACCATAACACAAACCACCAAGCAACCAAAGATGTTAACTACACTTTCCTAGAACTAACAATATATATTTTTGGGGTGATACAAGATTACCAATAGACCTAAATATTCATACATCATTTAATATGTACTAATTTAATCACTCATACGACCAACCAAATTATTAGTTGAATTTGATATTCAATTAAAACAAATTAAGCTAAAAATCACATTAACTTGTTACAATCAAGTTTTAAGGTCTCCATTTTACTTAATATAATCTCCCATCTAACTAATCAAATAACTAATTGAATGAGATACTCAATTATAAAAATAAAACTTTTAATACAAAAAATTCCAACCAATTAATTAATATTCTTCAACCAACAAAAGTTATCATGCTAAGAAGCCTTCCTCTAATTAACCATGGTTTAGAAGAAAAAACATAAATATTAATTTTTATACTTTTAGATATCATCTCACATAAATCGATTTTACCTAATATAATCTCCTATATAACTAATTAAATAATTAGTTAAATAAAATACTCAATTAAAAAATAAAATATTTAATAAAAAAATCAATTTCTCCTAATTTATTTTCCCATCCAACTAATTAATTAATATTCTACAACCAAAAAATTTTATCATACTATGAAGAACATGACTCACCTAAGTAGTACAACCAACAAAACTTATCATGTTAAGAAGCGCTCCTCTAATAACCATGGCTTAGAAGGAAAGAGCGTAAATCTTAATTTTTCTACACATAATTAGAATGCATAGAGTTTTATTACACATCTGTAACTCAATAGCTATGGATCTCTTTGACACATGGACTCAAAAATAATGATAAAATGTTCAACCGAAACTATGAAGAAAAGAACGAAACTATTACGAAATTAGAGTTTTATTGCAATCCAAAACTGCTTTAGAACTTTATTTTCTACAATCTAGCAATCACATTCAAGAACGAAACTATGATGAAAATGTAGATTTTATCCAAGCCCAACTAGCTGATAAACCAATTATAACAGCGTAACAAAATAACAGTAAATTAAAACAAAACACTTACAGCAGAGACAAGCCAAAAACATGCAATAATACTCTGTATTATTTTTGATATATCTGTTACAATTTTTTCAAGTCATAAAATAGTAAGGATGCAACTAATTAAATAGCATGGAGTGCTTGAATTAGAGGGGTTTAACTGGTTGTTCAAACAACAGTCTAAAAAAAATTTTAAACATGCATTTCTTCATGCATTATTGGCTGCGCTAATACACTACAAGTTAAAACAATGTTTAACAACGGATTTAAAAAAAACAAACTAGAAATAGAAGAGTCCCATGCGTAGATGAGGGCTGTAGTCAACAGATGGGGATAGCATGCGGTGAGGAAAGCATGCATTGGTGAGGACAACATGCATCAGTTATCAACATACTCCCCCTTGATGCTAAGAGGGTTCACAATCTGATCTCTGAGTGTCAAAAATTGATCTGTTTCAACTAATTTCATGAAGATATCTGCCAACTGTTCTTTAGTGTTGATGTATTTCAATTCTACTACCTTCATCTACACTAAATCTCATATAAAATGATGCTTTAAATCAAAATGTTTTGTCCTATTATGATGGATTGGATTTTTGGCCAGTTTAATAGCACTAATGTTATCATAAAAAATAACTGTGGGCTGAACTTGAATCTCTCCAATTTCTTCAAGAAGTTTTCTAAGCCATAATGCTTGTGTACCTACTGAAGTGACTGCAACATACTCTGATTTTATAGAAGAAAGGGCAACTATACTTTGCTTATTTGGGCTCCAAGTAATCAAACCAAAACCAAAAGAAAAACAATTCCTAGATGTTGACTTTTGGTCATCCAAACTACCTCCCCAATTAGAATCACTAAAACCAACAAGATTGAACCTTTTAGAAGTGTAGTAATGAATACCAAAATCTAGAGTGACTTTCACATACCTCAAAATTCTCTTGGCTGCCTTCATATGTATTTTTGATGGCTCTGTCATGTACCTTGAAATAAGTGAAACTGAATAAGCAATATCAGGGCTTGTAAGAGTTAGAAACATTAAGCTTATAACAACATTTCTATAGGTTGTCTCATCAACTCTTTCAGCACCATCATCTCTACACAACACAACTCCATGAGAAACTGGAGTGGAGACTAGTTTATAATCAGCCATATCAAGTTTCTTCAACATATCTTTAGCATACTTTGTTTGACAAATGAAAATTTTATTCTCCCTTTGATAAACCTCCATTCCTAAAAAATATTTCATGAGGCCTAAATATTTCATCTCAAATTCATTCATCATGGAAACTTTGAATTCATCCTTCATCATAGAACTACTACCCATATACAACAAGTCATCAACATACAAACTTACAATCAGAATTTCATTACCTTCTTGTTTGTAGTAAATGGTAGGTTCACTCTTACTTTTTTGAAAGCCATTCTCTTGAAAATATCCATCAATCCTAGCATACCATTCTCTTGGTACTTTTTTGAGGCCATACAAAGCCTTCTTTAACTTGTAGACATGATTTTCTTTTTCTTGCACTTAAAAACTTTGTGGCTGTTCCACATATACTTCTTCTTCTAAATACCCATTCAAGAAGGCACTTTTCACATCCATGTAATGGATGCTCTAATTATTTTAATCTACTAATGAAATCAACATTCTAATAGTCTCTTGTCTTGCTACTGGTGCAAATGCCTCTTCATAATCAATGCCATACTTTTGTGTGAAGCCTTTAACAACTAATCTCACCTTATGCCTTTCAACACTTCCATCACTATTACACTTAGTCTTGTAGACCCATTTGGTGCCAATCTTCTTCTTGTCATGTGGAAGCTTTGTAAGCTCCCAAGTGTCATTCCTGTGAATATAATCCATCTCTTCTTGCATTGCAAGCATCCAAACCTCATTAGTATATGCATCTTCAAAACATGATGGTTCAAAATCAGCCTTGGTAAGTAAAGCAAAATTCAGTGTCTCACCTCTTGGATTTTCTTCATGTGCTTGATTTGAACTCCTTTGATAAATGTCACTCAATCTTCTTACCTTCCTTGCAGAACTAGGACTTGAATCTGGACTTACACTTGGAATTGAACAACTAGATGAGGGGTTACTTGGTGGATTTGTAGCACTTGGAATAGAAATATTAGTGCGCTGCCCATGATAAATATCATCCATAATAACTTCATTTAAAATAGATTTTGACTTCTCCATATGGCCTTTTTAATGACTATAAACTCCCCCTTCATCAAAAATCACATCTCTTGACATAATAAGCTTATTAGTGAGAGGATTATATAACCTGTAAGCCTTACTTTCCTCACTATATCCAAAAAAAATACATGATTCACTTTTGGGATCTAACTTTTGCCTCTTTTGATCAGGAATATGAACATAGGCTAAGCAACCAAAAACTTTGAAATAATTAACATTTGGCTTTTTCTCATACCGGGCTTCATATAGAGTCATCCTGTCAAGTGCACTAGTGGGACTCTGATTGAGAATATATACTGCTGTAGCAATTGCATCTCCCCAAAATGAATTACTTAATCCCTTTGTTTGTAGCATGCTTTGTGCCATCTCCACCACTGTACGATTCTTCCTTTCAGCTACACCATTTTGTTGAGGTGTGTATGCAGTGGTGAGTTGTCTTCTAATGCCATGCATATCACAATAACCTTGAAAGGCTTTTGAACAAAATTCTCCTTCACGATCAGTCCTTAAGCATTTGATTTTGCACCCATTGTCATTTTCTACAAGGGATCTAAACCTCTTGAATGTTTCAAGAGCTTCACCTTTGGTCTTCAAAAAATAAACCCAACACTGTCGTAAGTAATCATCAATAAAAGTAATGAAATATGATGACTTACCCAAACTCTTTGTCTGCATAAGACCACAAATGTCTGAATGAACTAACTGGAGTGGATAATGGACCCTCCATATATTGCCTTTTGGAAATTTTTTTCTTGCATGTTTTCCTTTAGCACATCATTCACAAACTTCCTTGTGCTCTTCAACCTTAGGCAAACTAGAAACTAATGCTTTTGATGTTAGAATCTTCAAACTATGAAAATTTAAATGCCCATACCTGAGATGCCATAACCAACTTGTATCCTCATATTCCATATTGACAAGGTTCTTGTTATGTTCTCCAAACTTCAATGGGAACATCCTATTCTTTGTCATAGGCACAACTGTTACCACCCTATTTCCTTGATTCTTATAATAAATTATACATTGTTGATTTTCAAATACAACTTTATAATTCTTCTCACATAACTGTCCAACACTCAACAAATTATGCTTTAACTTTGGAGTGTAATAAATGTCTTTAACACTCTTCATACCTTCTTTTGTATGGACTTCCATAGCTCCTTTTGCAGCAACCTCCAATGATTTGTCATCACCAAGTTTGATCTTGGATTTAAAAATTTCATCCATTATAGAAAAAAGTTTTTCATTCCCTGACATGTGGTTAGAACATCCCGAATCTAAATACCAAATATCTTTAGAGATATTTTCAGCTTTGTCATAAGATGAAAATAAATTATCTAGAGGATTCTCATCACCTTCTTGAGCATAATGAACGCTTTTACCGTTATTACCTTATTTTAATCTACACTCATAATTAAAGTGGCCATACCTATTACAATGATAACACTAGATATTTCTTTTATCAAATCGGCCTCTACCTCTTCCTCTGAAACCACCTCTTCCTCGAAAACCACCTCTGCCTCTATTTCCTCTTGAGTAATTCTGATTTTGACCTCTACCTTGGCCTTGATTACTTTTGATGCTACTATTGGCATCTTCATTCTTTGTGATTTGTAATTTGGAGGAAAAAACTTTCTCATCACTTTCTCCAAATGAATCTCTCAGTCTTTCTTCATGAGACATCAAAGATCCAATAGATGATCAAATTGAAGGTTAGACAAATTCTTGCTTTCTTCTATGATTATGGCAACATGGTTCCACCTTTGTGTGAGAGTCCTCAACACTTTTTTGATCACAATCTCATTGTTCACAATTTCACCAACTATAGCCATCTTATTGACCACATCTTTTACTCTAACACAATAGGTACTCACACTTTCAGCTTCTTGCATCTTTAAATTCTCGAATTCTCTCTTCAATGTCTGTAACTTGACAACTTTGACTTGATCACTACCTTGGTAAGCTTCTTTTAGAGTCTTCCAAGCATCCTCTGTTATCTTTGCTCCTGCAATTCGCGAAAATAGGCTCTTATCTAGAGCTATTTGAATATGAAATAAGGCTTAAGCATTCTTCTTCTTAGCCTCCTTCTTAGCTGTTTTATCATTTACTGTGAGGGCATTCCAATCAGCTGGCTCTGCATACCCTGATTCAACAATCTCCCACAAATCTTTTCCTATCAAAAAAGTCATCTATTTGATACACCAATAATCATACTCATTTCCATCAAATTCTGGAATGGGCAAGGAGTTAGAATTTGACATGATAAATTTTTGGCAAAATTCCAACTACTAAATCTTTAACTCCAAAAGAAAAAATACCTGCTATGATACCAAATGTAGATTTTATCCAAGCCCAACTAGCTGATAAACCAATTACAAGCGTAACAAAATAACAGTAAATTAAAACAAAACATTTACACCAGAGACAAGCCAAAAATATGCAATAATACTCTATATTATTTCTGATATATCTGTTACAGTTTTTTCAAGTCATAAAATAGTAAGGATGCAACTAATTAAATAGCATGGAGCGCTTGACTTAGAGGAGTTTAACTGGCTGTTCAAACAACAGTGTAAACAAAGTTTTAAACGTGCATTTATTCAAGCATTATTGGCTGCGTTAATACACTGCAAGTTAAAACAATGTTTAACAACGGATTTCAAAAAAAATAAACTAGAAATAGAAGAGTCCCATGAGTAGATGAGGACTGCAGTCAACAGATGTGGATAGCATGCGGTGAGGAAAGCATGCATGGGTGATGACAGCATGCATCAGTTATCAACAGGAAAGAAGCATATGTTACTTTTCTAGTGGAGAGGGAAGTTCAGGTATGGTCGCCAACATTGGGTACCAGCCGTTTTTTGGAAGAGGGTATTTAAAAATGGGCCACCGCACTGCCTTTCTCCTCTTCTTATTCTCTAATTTTCTATCCCCACCCATGTCCACAATTTTCTTCTTTGTCTCGCCCTTATTACTGTACACAGAATTGGCTCTCAAAGACACAGCTAATTTATTACTGTTCATAGGTTTCGTTTCCTGTACCTCGAAGTTTTTGCACTGCAATAAGTCCATCAAAGATTTTCCTCCGCCAGCTGCTTCCTTTTCTTTCCCTTCACTATTGCTCTCGCTCTTCTTGCCCCATGCTCCTCGGCACAGTACTTTTCTTGGGGCGTTTGCTTCTTTTCCACAGATATTTTTTGTGAGTGGACAAGGAATTCTTTCTGGATAACTTGGACAGAATGTACGCCAAAGCTTTCGTAATACTCCCTTGCGGTCGTTGTCGGCTTAAAAAACTTGTGGTCATTCTCTTTGGAAGCTGCTGTACCATTTCCGACTGGAATATCACGATGCAGTTGCTCACAAGGAACAATAATAGGCGACGGAGATCTTTTGCTGGGGAGCCTTTTTCTTGAGGCCCTGTCTTTTTTGACCAAAGCATCATTTTTGGAAGATAAGCAGTGTAGAAAGCAGCGTCGATTTTTTTTTTTTCTAGACATGACTGAAGCAGTGCCTGCAACTATGCTTCCTGTTGTTGTTGAGGTTAGTGTCGAATAATTAGAAACAGGACGATAGCCGACCAGTCGAAGATAAAGACAACTCAGAAAGCCGAAACGAGTAAATCGCGCCGTCGATTTCGTCAATGCAATGCATTTTCGGCGTTTTGTTATAATTCATCATCGTGATCACAAAAATTGTCATCGGGTATATTCTCCGGATCAATTCTCTACGTATAAGGAATCTTTTATATATCTCGAGCATTTATGAACACGTGTCCAAATGCTGATCTGATATTACGGAGGACATTTTCCGGTTGCGCGTCTATTTTAGGTCTAAACTGGACGGTTGTCCTTTGTAGCTTCACACAAATAGCGATAGTAGTTTAGGAGACATTTCCTCATGAACCTAGCGTTAAGATATTTCGAAATGAAATTTATACTTACTTTGTGTAAGAAGATAAATGTATATTCTAATACACTTTAAAATTTTTACACATTAACATCGTGAAACATAATTTAATTGATGAAAATAGTAGAGTTTGTTAGGGATGGGAGGTGACGAAACTATAGAAAAAAAGGAAGGTATTATTTTATTTTGAGTGTAGCGAATAGATTGGGGTGCCCTTATATGTTCTTATATGACATTTAATCGGTCATAGTCAGATATAGATAGGGGCTCAACTTATTGATTTAAGGAGATCATAACACGAATAAAGAAGTGGTCTATATAGAACTTTTGAATTGGGAAGAGGCGGTCCCCCTCCCTATATATCTTGATCTTGGGAAGAGGCAGACTATAGAGAGTTGACTTGCCCAATCAGATCAATCATATAGTATAATATAGTATAGTATAGTCTAGTCTATATAAATTAAACTCTATCTAACTTCGTATATATATAGAGGGGGCGAGTGCAGTTAAACTATGACTATATATGGATTAGATGGCTCGACCTCCCCTAGAGAGTGGAGAGTGGAGATAATTGACTTGGCCTATCACCATATCCCATAGCTGCAAATAAATAAGATAATATATATAAGTGGTAGGGGGGAGGCTGGTGTTGGGGTGAGGGGGTAGAGGGGGAGGTCAAAGAAATAGATATTTGGCCACCCCCAACCATATAAGGTTGAGTTGAGTTGAGTTGAGTTGAGTTTAATGGGCTAGATATTCCCCTCATCCCTTCCCCTTCTCCTCTCCATATATAGATCTACTAGATATTTGGGGGCGGGCGGGAGGGGTAGAGCTTAACCAACACACGCCAACTCCTAGTGTGGGCCGATCATTGCCATCATCAGGCACTGGTCGTTGGCAGTCATCGAGGGTTGGTCCGCAATTAAAATAAACCATACTTTAATCCGTAGTTAAGATTTACCGTCGATGCCATCGCTTTGTTGACATCAACGGTTTGTTGTAACCATGGCCTCCATGGTGACTGCCAACTTGATCGCCAACTCCATCACCAATTATCACGTGGCAGGGACCTAGCGAGGCACGTCAAATAATCATGCCCTAACGCAGATAATCATGGTTTTTTAGCTTTGCCTTAATCATGGTTTGCTAGCTTATTGTTAATTAGGTAGTGCCAAGCCAAAATAGATGTCCTTTACCATTCGCTTGCTATTGGATCCAAGGTGGAGGGAGATAGTTTAAGTGGAGGTGGTCCTAACAAGAGCGAAGGAGTCAATGTTTAGTTAATGTCGAGGCATATTGTCAAAGTTTTTATCATTTTCACAGAGTTATTTCATTCCATCTGAGGGTTATGTATGCCCCTATTCAAGGTTACACTTGATTCTCTATAGACTGTGTCTTAACGCATAGTGGTCTTCATGATTGTGAACTGTGTTTATGAACTCTGTTTATAACTAGACTATATATTGAGTTTCGATGTAGTTTACAAGTTTTTATTCCCATAAAAAACACATACTCAGTTCTCCTTTTTAAAGGAAATAGAGTTGCATTATTCAAACACATACTCATTTTTGAAGATAAAAGAAAGTAAAGCTTAGTGTTACCTTATTAAAACTCATAGTGCATATGACCCTGCATAAAGCCGAATCCCTAACTTATTTAGGATAGATTCATTTAGATTTGTGATCGTAGAAGGGCAACTGATCATTGAATAAGATGAACAAGGAAAGAAATCCCAGAGTTCTTTTTTATAAATGTGAAAAAAATGGAATCCATATCTTATTAACACAGACAAAATCCAAAACATAGGAAGCAATAATAGGTATGGGGAAAAAAGGAAAATGCTTTAGATAAGCACATTCATAGTGTGTTCATAAGCCTCCTTTGCATAAATTATTTAGATGAAAATGCAAAGAAAAGTAGGGAAGATTGTAATAAATCCTTTGAAAGGACATTTGTCTTCAATTTTACCTATAAATATTGTTTCTGGGGCCCTATTTCTCCTTGGCAGAGGCCCACTATACATGAGGTTAAGCTCGCCCATGATTTTATCTTTGTTAATAAGTTATTTTTATAGATAAAGACAAGCTCTTATATTTAGGGTCATATCCTCTAGGATCCTCTGTAGATAGAGCTTGAGGCAATGTCCACTTGCCCTTCTGTGATGGCAAATACAAAAAAGAGGGCATGGAATTTGCTACCACTCTACATAAGGTTAAACTCCCCTAGGATTTTGTCTTTGTTAATAAGTTATTTTTATACATAAAGACAAGCTCTTATATGTAGGGTCATATGCACTACAAATTTAGGGGAAGAGAGCTATTCAATAGGGTAAAATAGGGTGCATAGGAGCCTCTTTAGTATTTTCCAAGCTTTAATATCTTCACCTCTATTTTCAATTCATGTTTTTTTATTCACCATTTCATGTGTATTTATGCTTACAAGTGCCTAAATGTAATCTATTCTCTGTGATGGGGTCATCATGTATGTGTACTTTTAAGTACATTGAAAGTGTTTTTATCATGTTTCATGTGTTTGTGCAGACTTCCACAAAGTAATAGTGTGTGAATCCATGTTTGTTGTACTCCCATTGTAGGGTGTAGAAGAGCCTCTATAGTGTTTTCTAAGCTTTAATTTCTTTAGATCTATTTTTAATTCTTGTGTGTTTATTCATCATTTCCTATGTATTTATTCTTGCAAGAGCTGAAATGTACTCTATTATTTGTGATGGGGTCATCATGTATGTGTGATTTTAAGTACATTGAAAGTGTTATTCTTATCATATTTCTTGTGTTTGTGTAGACTTTCACAAAGTAATGGTGTGTTAATCCATGTTTGTATTTTCAATACTCCCATTGTACTATGCAATGTATACTTACTATTGTTGACTTCTTCATTTAGAATGTTCAGTGAGCTTATTAAATATTGCCATCAACGTCTTTCATAGAAGCTACAACTAAAATAAATTTTTTTTGCATACAATCTCCATGGACTTGATATTCAAGGATTCAAAAATATTATTGCTAATGTATCCATTACATTTTATCTATCTTATTCAGTAATCTTATTAAATATTTCCATCAACGTCTTTCATAGAAGCTGTAACTTAAATTAATTTTTTTGCATACAATCTCCATGGACTTGATATTCAAGGTTTCAAAAATATTATTACTAACCTTTAAAATTTACAATAAGCATGTTTTGGTTCTTTTAAAGTTTTTAAAATGTAATGTATCCATTACATTATCTCTATCTCATCTAATACATACAAAGGTTTGTTTAGCTTGTCCTTGAATCACACATGAGGCGTTGCCATATTATATAGATTGTTTCCAAATGAATTGGTATGTTAAGTTTCTATAATATGAAAAGGCAATCTTTGCTTTAGAACGTTACACTATCTATAGAAAATGTAATGCCTTCTCATATGTACATTTCCTTTTTGGAGGCTCGTAACATATACTTTCAATATAGGGTGTCAATTTCATGAGCAATGGTCTACCTAATTATTCTATGACTGCTATGTTGCGTTGCCAACTAGTCAGATTACCTTTGCTGTTGGCACACCATTGTACTCTCATGGTGAGCTTTACAGTGATTTCTATAAGCATTTCATTGGTAAGGGTTATTTTTGTAGAGCATATTCTTGACTTGTTTGAATGTAAGTTGTTGTTTGTTGGAAACAAATACTATGAATGTTAATTGCTACAGATTTAAGATGGATGAGTGGGAATTAGATGATTACCTTAAAGAACTTTATGTTGAGACCAAACAAATGGTATGCATTTTTAGATACTATACTCGAATGTGAATTTGAGTTTTATTATTATTTTTGTTGATGCTAATTTGTTATGACATGCATTGTGTTAGGAGAAATAAGTCAGTTAGAAGTCCTCATTGTGTACAAGTGCTCAGTTTAGATGTTCCCCTCACCCCCTCAAAGATTGAAGGAGGAAGCTATATGGAGGATAAATAAATGGGGATGGTATTTCCACTATTATTAGACAACCATCCCCTACCCATGAACAACCAAGGGTGCAATCCCAGTATGAGATGGCATCTTTATCGAATAAAAATGCAACCAAGGGGATAACACAGGTAATTTTATTGATGGTCCATGTATTTTCAATGCCTATTTTAATTTTATTGACACAAATGTAAAATGTTCAATATTTTCAAACCATGCATCCCTCTTTTGATTTGTTACATTTCCCTTTTTTAATACTACAAAAGGAGGGGTGGAGCAGACCGAAGGTGAAGAGGGTGTCCCCGAAAACCCCCATGACTGTTTCTCAATAAATGTATGGGAACTTTTGGCTTCCATGAAGTTTGATTACTCCTCATGTTAAATAATGTTTCTTTCTTCACTCTTACAACAATCAAAATTAAAACACTTTTGACTGACACACCATGCACTTTTCTATGTTATTTTTGTTTTGTGTTTTAGTTGGGAGGGGTGGAGTGGAGCCACATGGATGTGGATGATAGTCACCTACATAATGAATCCATCCCTAAAAATGTTTGTATTTTTTGTACTCTCTTTCATTTTTAATGCTCAACAATTACAAACCATGCATCTCTATTTTTATATGTTATATTTTTTTAATACTACAGGGGGAGGGGGTGGAGCAGACTGAAGGTGAAGAAGGTGTCCCTAAAGCATCCAATGACTATTTCTCAAGAGATATATCAGAACCTTTGGATGCCCTTAATGTTTGATTGCTCCTGATGTTAAATAATGTTTCTTTTTTCCCTCTTAGAGAAATAAAGATTATAACTATCTTGACACACCATGTGTTTTTCTATGTTATTTTTATTTTGTGTTTTAGTTGGAAGGGGTGGAGTGGAGCCACATGGATGTGGTTGATAGTCACCTGCATAATGCCTTCGTCCCTACAAATATGCATATTTTTCTAGTCTCTCTTTCATTTGACATGCTCATATCCCCATGTTTGTTGTTCCATATATGTTTGGAGTTGGACTCACAAGTATATGTCCAACTATGTGGTAGGAGGAGGTGGTCATATGAACATGATGACAATGATGATGAGGATGCTGCTGCTACTGCTGCTGCTGATGATGATGATGATGATGATGATGATGATGATGATGATGACGATGATGACGATGATGACGATGACAATGACGACGACGATGACGACGACGACGACGACGACGATGATGATGATGATGATGATGATGATGATGATGATGATAATGACGATGATGATGACGATGACGATGACAATGATGATGACGATGACGATAATGGCGACGACGACGACGACGACGATGACGATGATGATGATGATGATGATGATGATGATGATGATGATGATGATGATGATGATGATGATGATGATGATGATGATGATGATGATGATGATGATGGTGATTGGATTTCAGATGCTTCACAGTCTGAAATGGAGGAGGAACCTAACGCTAAAAGGGC
Source organism: Torreya grandis (assembly GCA_037957365.1). Lineage (NCBI taxonomy): Eukaryota > Viridiplantae > Streptophyta > Pinopsida > Cupressales > Taxaceae > Torreya > Torreya grandis. The sequence continues at coordinate 4,094,888 of JARHVA010000315.1, forward strand.
ATTTGATTATCTTTGATGATGTTATCTTATGTTTATTATTTTATGCTTTTAACATTACATTATGTTTGATGGTGTTATCCTTTGTTTATTGCTTTATGATATTAACCTCACATATCTTCCTTGTTTAATAACAATATGTAGGCAAGTATAGAATCGAGTATTGGGGTATTACAAGGCAAAATGTGCACCTTTGCTTGTTGAGGCCATGTGACACATTTAGAGATAATGGTGGTCATCCATTTTGGTCATGAGATAGGCTTAACACTCATTATCATAAGACTCATGAGCAAAAACCCATTCCAAGGAGGCCCCATGGGCATGCCAAAAGTGGGAAATGTACTGATTCAGGTAACAATTCAGGCGATAATTTAGGTGATGGGTCCACCCCAATTGATGACAAAACTTCTAGGAGTCATAACTTTTGCACTGTAGCTTTAATTGACTCGCTGTTTGAACCATTGGAAAGATAATAATGAGGGGAACATCATGAGATGGCATGAAGCTTTGATCAATGAAGTTTGACCCCCAAAAATCTAATGGAAGTGCCACAAATTTCACTTTTAGTAGTGAAGTCTAAAAATAGTAATTCCTCAAATTTTGTATTGTTGTTAATCGTGGAAGTCAAAATAATTAATCTCTCTCAATATTGGTGACCTTCCACATCCTCCTCACACCTTCAAAACAATTATAAATAAAGATATAACCCAAAATAGAAATTAGACATCTCTTCTTAGAGATAAGCATATGTTTGGGTCTGCAAATTTGATCAATAAAACATCTCTTCTCAGAGATAGCATTATTTGAATTGTCTTATTCTTGTTTCTTGAATTACATTTCAACAAAATCTTTCAAGTTATGGATCAGTGATATCAATGTGGATTGTCTTTAGAGTGTATGATCCCGAGGATGAGGTTAGATTAAAGGAAGCTTGGGTGGAAAATAGAACCAACAGACTATCCACCTATTCATGCCAAATGACTTCAAATGGTGGAAAACACCAAGACATCTGATCCTTTCAAGGAAATGGTGAATGAAGCCCTCCAATATCCGTTCCAGTGACTGATCTTGGCCATCTCCCAGTCTGCAACTGACTGATGTCGGTTCCCTGCACTGACCCTGACTGATGATGTCGTTTCCTTGGTCGACGTTGGTATCCCTTCTGCCAACATCATTTCCTTCATGACCGACGTCGGTCTTCCTGTTACTGACGTCGATTACTGTATGACCGACGCTGGTACCTGTGTTTGCCTGTGAGTGATAACTTTTTACCCACGAGCTCTCCATGGATCAAAATCTTGTTCAAATCAACACAGCCCTACTTAGAATAATTCAGTCCACTCCGCTGATCTCTGTTCATCATCTCCTCCATGAACACCAAGGCTTTCCAATTCTTTAGCTTGTCAAAAACATCTGTCTTCCGCTTAAGAATATGCATTCCCCTCCTACATATGTGACCAAGCCTATAAAGCCACATCTCTGTAACAAAAGGTGAATCAGTAATATAAGTAGATAGATAAAGGATACCTACTTTCTTACCACCATCTAATTCAAGTGTATCTGCTGTGAGAGTTACAGTGCATCTCTCATCACCCAAATTTCTTGAAGAAATTAGACTCATCTCCAAGATTGGTCCCTGCATGACTTCCTTCACCACCTATGTGTTATTCGCCTGCAATTTTAGCTTCACTTCCCCTTCATTAATAATCTGACAAGGCTCTCCAACCCCTAAATAAATCTCTCCAAAGTCTCCAAAGACGTACCCATGAAAAGATGCTCTATTTTGGGCTGCATGGAAAGAGGCAAAAGAATTTGTAAACAAAGATTCTACTTTATCTAGAGCAACTTGTGCAACGACCCTTGCAACATCTGCTTCTACACGTTGATCTTCTACCAACCAATAATCTCCTTTTACCTACTCTTTCTTTCCATCAATCAGACCATTCGTAGCTTACTTTCTTCTGCCATTGCTATACTTCCACTCAATCTAAAACCCCTGTGAGTGGCCTATAATAAAAAACACTACCAGATCTGAAACCACCTATTAGTCAACCCAACCAAAATCTCTGATACCACTTGATGGTATCAGCTCTTGAACCTACAACCTAGGCTCTGATACCACTTGTCAGGATCTTGCTACACCAATAGAGCACATATGATAACTTCTTGTATTAGCAACTAAACATGGAATTTAATCAGAATCAATAAGTAACTAGAAATATGAAATAACACAGGAATATGAGAGACAATACACAATTGTATTAATAATCACTCAGAAGAATATACAATAAAGAAGATGCCACTTCTTCTTCCACCTTAAAGACTCACCACACCTCAAGACCTTCTTCCCTCTCTCTCTCGGTCCCAACAATCAACTCCAATACAGAATTGATGTTCACCTCTCCAACCAATCAGTAACACGATGACAGTACGTCAAGTACACAACCGTACTCCAAGTAGATCTCCTGCTCTCTGCTGCTACCTGCAAATCACTAGACCTTACTCACCATTGTAGATCTCCATAAGAAGCCATGATAACCTGCTGACTAAGATCATACAAATACGAAGAACCCTTTTGATTCTCCAAACCAGTACCCACTCTTGGTACTATGGCACTAAGAGGAACACACCATTGATCTCCTCTCTCAGAAGGAGCTTATATGCTCTCTTACTCTCTAGCTACAATTTTACAATACAAACCATGAGTCCATATATAGATCTCATGCTTACAATAATTAGACTATCTTAATTACAATAATTAGACATGCAAATCAAGACTATGACTAGCCTTTAACATGAAAACTAACAGTCCAAAAATAGACTCTCTGAAATCAACATGCAAACTACATGTTCACGTACAGGCTGTTGACGTCGGCTCCTCCATGGCCGATGTCGGTCAACTGGTGACTGACGTCGGTTGCTTCTTCACTACTGTCTGACCAATGTCGGTTGCCCTGTAACTCATTCTGCAACTCTCTGCAAGCTCTACAACTTCTCCTGTTCACATCCTGGTGAAGCTTTTAGCTCCATAACCTAACAGAAGCTTGGGCGGAAAATAGAACCAACAGACTATCCACCTATTCATGCCAAATGACTTCAAATGGTGGAAAACACTGAAACATCTGATCCTTTCAAGGAAATGGTGAATGAAGCCCTCCAATAGCAGTAAGCACAGATGCTACAACAATTCACTCAAATTCTCCAACAAATCTTGATGGGAAATTCTGTCTCCTCATCTATACCCCCACATCCTTTCAGTGCTCCAATACCCTTCAAGGTTTAGGTGAATTTTGATATCCCTACATTTGAAGGCAAAATCAATGTTGATGAAGTAGAAAATTGGTTGGATAAATTATTTTCTTGTTTTTCTATAAATAAATTCACCGATAAAGAGATCACTTTTGCTCTTTTGAAAGCATCATTGCCTATAAAAAATTGGTGGGAAATGTACAAAAAGAGATTCAATGTAGATGATATTGGTCTTGAGATAGAACCTACCTGGGATGATTTCATAGAAGTTGTGAAGGAAGAATACTACCCCATTGGAGCATATGATGATCTATATATAGAGTTGCAACAATTTCACCAAGGTAAGGAACAACCTATTCAAGATTACACTGATATTTGGCATCTAAGAAAGTGAGAAATGTAAGGTTCTCAAAATCATGGTGGATTACAATGGTACATATGGGGATAAATATAACTCTTCAATTTGGAAACCCTTGGTGAGGCGTACAAGTTCACAGTGAAGATTGAGCAAAAGCATGGAAGAATGAATACAAAGAGTCAACCTTCAAAATGGAAAAGTGATAAAGAAGGTCAAACACGAGGCTAAAATTAGAAGCAAAAGGAAGGAAACACCGAAAAGTGGTGTGATTATCATAAATCCAGAACTCACTCTAAAGAAAAATGTCGAGCCACAAGTCCTTGCTTTCTGAATCATAATACTCAACATCCACTGTTCTACCTCATACAGACCCTGTAGTCGAAGAGGTTGAAAAAGAGATTATAGATGCTAAGCCTGAAGCCATTGTTGCTTCATCATAGACCCATGAGGAGAGGCTAGATGATAAAGAAATGTTGTTTCACTCTAAGTTATGGGTGAAAAGTAAGCCTCTAAATTTTATTCTTGATAGTGGAAGTCAAAATAATTTAATCTTTACTAATATTGTGAAAAACCTAAATCTGTCCATGAAGCCTCACCCAAATCCATATAGTATTGGATGGTTGAGTCCAGGGAGAAACCTCCATGTCACCCACCAATGTCTTCTCTCATATGCAATAAAAGCTTTCCAAGATGAGGTCTTATGTGATGTGGTCAATCTAGATGTTTATGATATACTCTTTGGTCAGCCATTCATGTATGATCGACATGGCATATATGAATCAAGAACTCAAAGGATCACTCTCAATCTTAGAACATGACGCTACAGGGTACCATAGTTATCACCTTCTACATCCGTCTCTCTGATTAGTGCCAATAAATTTGTTCTCATAGTGGTCAAGCCACAAGAATCCAAAAGGACCAATATTATAGCCCTGAATACACAAACAACACAGCAAAAAAATCAAATATATACCAAGCTGAAGAAGTTCACGGCCTTCCATCCATGAATTGATGGTCATATAGAAATGGTGATCAATCAGGCCCTGTACAGTTTCATAAATCACAGTTTATTCCAAGTATGCATCAGGAATCAAATTAAAGTACAACTACCACACTTGATGATAAATATTGATGCAATGGTGCCCATTAATTCTCAAGGAGGGAGGAATGATTCGGGCAACAATTTGGGTGATGGGTTCACCCCAATTGATGATGAAATTTTTGGGAGCCATAACTTTTGCACCGTAGCTCCAATCGACTCACCATTTAAACCGTTGGAAAGATAATAATGAGGGGAATGTCATGAGATGGCATGGAAATATTATTAATGAATTTTTACCCTTGAAAAATTAATGGAAGTGCCCTAAATTTTAATTTTAGTAGTGCAGTCTAAAAATAGTAAGTTTCTACAAATAGTAATTCCTCAAATTCTGTATTATTGTAAATCGTGGAAGTTAAACCACTTAATCTATCTCAAGATTGGTGACCTTCCACATCCTCCTCACACCTTCAAAACATGTATAAATGAAGATGTAACCTGAAATGGAAATCATACATCTCTTCTTACAGATAAGCATATGTTTGGGTCTGCAAATTTGATCAATAAAACATCTCTTCTCAGAGATAACATTATTTGAATTGTCTTATTTTTTAAATTATATTTCAACCAAAGATTTTGAGTTTTGGATCAGTGGTATTATATCAATTTTTCTTTAGAGTGTATGATCCTGAGGATGACATCAGATTATAGGAAGCTTGTGTGTAAAATAAAACCAACAGACTATCCACCTATTCGCTCCAAAATACTTCAAATGGTAGACAACACTGAGACATCCGATCCTTTCAATAAAATGGTGAATAAATCCCTCCAATAGTAGAAAGCACAGGTTCTACAATAATTCATTCAAACTCTCTAACAAATCTTGATGGAAAATTTTGGCTCCTCATCTGCACCCCCACATCCTTTCAGTGCCCCAACACCCTTCAAGGTTTAGGGGAATTTTGATATCCCTACATTTGAAGGCAAAATCAATGCCGATGTAGTATAAAATTGGTTGGATCAGTTATTTTCTTATTTTTTATAAATAAATTCACTGATAAAGAGAAGATCACTTTTGCTCTTTTGAAAGCATCATTCCCTATCAAAAATTGGTGGGAAGTGTACAAAAAGAGATTCAGTGCAGATGATATTGGTCTTGAGATAGAACCTACCTAGGATGATTTCATAGCAGCTGTGAAAGAAGAATACTAAACCATTGGAGCATATGATGATCTATATATAGAGTGGTAACAACTTCACCAAGGTAAGGAACAATCTATTTAAGATTACACTGATATTTTTCATTCTCTATCTATGAGATTGGGCATCCAAGAAACTGAGAAACACAAGGTTCTCAAATATCATGGTGGACTACAATGGTACATACGGGGAGAAATGGAACTCTTCAATTTGGAAACCCTCGATGAGGCGTACAAGTTCACAGTGAAGATTGAGCAAAAGCATGGAAGAATGAATACAAAGAGTCAACCTTCAAAATGGAAAAGTGACAAAGAAGGTCAAACAGGAGGCCAAAATTGGAAGCAAAAGGAAGGAAAGACTGGGAAGTGGTGTGATTATCATAAATCTAGAACTCACTCTAAAGAAAAATGTTGAGCCATCAAGTCCCTACTTTCTGAATCATAATCCTCAACATCCACTATTCTACCTCATACAGATCCTACAACTGAAGAGGTTGAAGAAGAGATTATAGATGTTGAGCTTGAAGCCATTGTTGCTTCATCACAAACCCACGAGTAGAGGCTAGATGACAAGGAAATGTTGTTTCACTCTAAGTTATGGGTGAAAGGTAAGCCTCTAAATTTTATTCTTGATAGTGGAAGTCAAAAGAATTTAATCTTTGCTAATATTGTGAAAAGCCTAAATCTGTCAATGAAGCCTCACCCATAGCCATATAGTATTGGATGGTTGAGTCCAGGAGAAACCTCTGTGTCACCCACCAATGTCTTCTCTCATATGCAATAAAACCTTTCTAAGATGAGGTCTTATGTGATGTGGTCAATCTAGATGTTTGTGATGTACTCTTTGGTCAGCCATTCATGTATGATCAACATGGCATCTATGAATCAATAACTCAAAAGATCACTCTCACTCTTGGAACATGGCGCTATAGGGTACCAAAGGTACCACCTTCTAGATCTGTCTCTCTGATTAGTGCCAAGAAATTTGTTCTCATGGTGGTTAAATCACAAGAATCCAAAAGGGCCAATGTTACAGCCCTGACTACACAAACAACACAAAAATAGAGTCAAATAGATAACAAGTTGAAGAAGTTCATGGCCTTCCATCTACAGACTGATGGTCAGATAGAAATGGTGAACAATCAGGCCCTGCACAGTTCCATAAATCACAGTCTATTCCAAGTATGCACAGGGAATCAATTTGAAGTACAACTATCACACTTGATAAAAAATCTTGATGCAATGGGGAACATTACTTCTCAAGGAGGGAGGAATGATCTAGGCAACAATTCAAGTGACAATTCGGGTGATGGGTCCACCCCAATTGATGACGAAACTTTTGGGAGCCATAACTTTTGCACCGTAGCTCCAATTGACTCGTCGTTTGAACCGTTGGAAAGATAACAATGAAGGAAACATCTTGAGATGGCATGGAGATATGATATATGAATTTTGACCCTATACAACTTAATAGAAGTGCCCCAAATTTTAATTTTAGTAGTGCAGTCTAAAAATAGTAAGTTTCTAGAAATAGTAATTCATCAAATTTTGTATTGTTGTAAATCATGAAATTTGAACCTCACATCTTCAAAACATGTATAAATGAGATGTAACCTGAAATAAAAATAAGACATCTCTTCTCAGAGATAAGCATATGTTTGGGTATACAAATTTGATTAATAAAACATCTCTTCTTAAAGATAGCATTATTTGAATTATCTTGTTCTTTTTTCTTGAATTATCTTTCAATCAAAGCTTTCGAGTTTTGGATCATGTACACATAAGGGAAGAGAAATCAATAAAAGGCAAACAAAAAGAAGGCCAATAGACCAACTCTTAAAAAATAAAAGCATCAGCAAGAGAGATAGCTTGAAAAGATCATGGATGGATAAGGAGGATGTGTCCAAGTTATGTTATCTTAGCAAGACAGCCTTGAATTCTATCAAAGACAAGATGGCTACATATGATTTGAGTGAAAACTTAGCATAGCGAAGGGAAGCCTGTATTCAATGAAGAGAATAACATTGATAAATAGAGTGAGAAAGAGAATGGGTGGAGTAACAACAAGGTGCATGCAATAATGGACCTCAAGTTAAATGCATTATGTTCATTGCTATTCATGAAGTTAATGTTAAGTTTAATTCAACTTACTCAATATTAACATTGATATTTCTACAATAATCACCATTCTGATTATAGAGGGATGACCCTCAAGCCCATTCTAGTGATGTGGATCACATTCCTTTGAGAGAAATGCATTTATGAAATGGTAGATATGTTCATTGGGGGCATAAAAAATGAAAGTGTGCATGATAGGTTGCCTCAAAAATTTATATTGTACATATTACGATGATTACATATTATATGGACTCTTGTTTATTCCCCATACCTTTCTTTCAACCCTGCCATTACATATTTTGATAGTGATGTATATTGTTATTGCATATAGGCTTTTGGTTGAGATGATTTGACAGTCATAGGCATGGATGGACCATGTTTAAGAGGTATGATAGTTATTATTTACCAAAACTGACAAGTTTATTCTTCATGTTTTTGTCTTATTCTTTCATTTTTTTGAGATTTCTAAACTGCACATTTTAAAATGCAAGTGTCCAGGGTGACATGCATATGTGTGCATTCATATGGTTGACTGATTCCACTTCTTTTTCCATTTCCAGAGGCCTAAAGGCCATGCCAATAACATTGATAATGCCTTACGACTATTACCTTAGACAATATTATTTATATATATACATTTTGGCATAATATGTATGACATATTTGATGTGTGGTCAAACATATTTTTTGGATAGGATATTTGAATACAAGCATTTCTTTTCTGGTTTGTGTTACATACGTAGTTTTTTGTTTATATATGATTTAAGCACTGGTTTGGTGGTTAATTTTCATTTAATGATGTATTGCACAATCATGCATGGTTGAATGATGCAATGTTTTTTCCATGTACTCATCATATAATTTTTACATGTATTGTATGTGTTGTTTTTGACTGGTGATCTATCGTCTTCACATGTATACCTTATTCTCCTTTCATTCTTTCACATGTTGGTGAAAAAGTTCACATTTTTGCATGTCTCTATGCCTATATAAAAGTAGATGTGGTGAGGAGGAGTGTAATATAATATTTGTATGCATGGATTGTCTCTCTAACATTTCTTTATCTCATATCATGTGTTTGTTTATTCAAGCAATTGACACAATAATTTTTGATGTTTAAAATTATTTAAATCATATTTGATGTTAGTCTAAATAATCAAAACTACTTAATATAATAAAATACTGTTAGCTAAACTTTTCATTTATCCAAAACATGAAATAATAGTTAAAGTATTTTTTTAAGGCACTAATGTCCCAACTAAATAAGTGCTCATGGCATGCCACATCAACACAAAAATATCAATAGTTAATTTGTTAAAATAGGGTGTAACATCCTCTCCCTCTAGGAAAAGACATTGTCATGATGACTACACTAAAATATAAAATTCAATTAAATAAATGATTAAGAAACCTTAGATACATCCTCAAGGTCCTCCCAAGCAACGTTCTCTTTATAATATTGGTCCCAATGGACCTCACACTAAGAGACCTTTGTGTTTTACAAACTAATTTTGCTTTTAGTTTTCCTTACAATCATGTTTAGACTTTTTCTCAAATATGGAATCTATTACCTTTATCAAGTGTAGAAGATGTGTTTATATTCACACAATCCAACCAATGACATTATTTGATTTCAAAAAGCCAATAACCCCATAAATATTAAATGCTCATGACATATCAAGATAGAGTACAATCATTAAATGCATAGAAGTTTCGATAGTAATACATCCCCATATAATGCATCACATAATTGATGCACCATAACACATAAAAAAACCCTTTACCTTTTTCTAATTTCATTGCAAGACTCATCCTAGACACATTACCACTTAGTATTGCAAGGTATCCAAATGACCAACATTAAGCTTTAAGAAGTATGAAAAAATATACAAAGGCAAAGTACAAAATTAAGTTCACTGAAACTATGTAATTGACTGAAGCTAACCCCATAAAAAGACTCAACATATATTACAATAGATTATTTGCAGTAAGAAACCAACTAAAACACAAATAAAACATAACAAAAACATAAATAAAATAAAACATGCGGTGACTAAAACAAAATTATTAATCCTTGCAACCATACCACAAACTACCAAACAACTAAAGATGTTGACCACACTTTATTAAAACTATCTACACATATTTTTGGTTGATGCAAAATTTTATGTGGACCTAAATGTTCTTAATTTACTTGATATGCACTAGTTTAGGCATCCATGTGACTAATCAAATGATTAGTTGAATTTAGTACTCGATTAGTGTAAATCAAGGTGCAAATCACATGAACTTATTACAATCAAGTTTTGGGGTCTTGATTTTCCTTAATTAAATCCTCCATCTAACCAATCAAGTGGTTGGTTGAATGCAACACTCAATTCGGAAAAGTGGAGCTCCAAATATTATTAAGTTGTTGCAATTAAATTTACGGGGATCATTTTTTACTAATTTAATTTCTCATACAACCAATTGAATGATTAGTTGATTAAAACATTCAATTAGAAAAAACAGATTTTCGTTTCCTGTACCACGAAGTTTTTGCACTGCAATAAGTCCATCAAAGATTTTCCTGCGCCAGCTGCTTCTTTTTCTTTCCATTCTCTATTGCTCTCGCTCTTCTTACTCTTCTCTATCTTCTCCGCCGCCTGCTCCTAGGCACAGTACTTTTCTTGGGGCGTTTGCTTCTTTTCCACAGATTTTTTGTGAGTGGACAAGGAATTCTTTCTGGATAACTTGGACAGAATGTACACAAAAGCTTTCGTAATACTCCCTTGCGGTCGTTGTCGGCTTCAAAACGTGTGGTCATTTTCTTTGGAAGCTGCTGTACCATTTCAGACTGCAATATCACGATGCAGTTGCTCACAAGGAACAATAAGAGGCGACGGAGATCTTTTGCTGGGGAGCTTTTTCCTGGAGGCTCTGTGTTTTTTGACCAAAGCATCATTTTTGGAAGATAAGCACTGTAGAAAGCACCGTCGAAGAAACTTTTTTCTACACATGACTGAAGCAACTATGCTTCCTGTTGTTGTGGAGGTTTAATACACCCAACCCAAACCTTAGTCAGGCGTTGATAGTGTCGAATAATTAGTAAAAACAGGACGACAGCGGACCAGTCGAAGATACAGACAACTCAGAAAACCGAAACGAGTAAATCGCGCCGTCGATTTCGTCAATGCAATGCATTTTCGGCGTTTTGTAATTATTCGTCATCGTGATCACAAAACATGTTATCGGGAATCTTTTGAATATCTCAAGCATTTATGAACACGTGTCCAAATGCTGATCTGATATTATCGAGGCGGCGGCCGGGATAACATTTTCGGATTGCCGCGTCTATTTTAGGTCTAACTGGATGGTTGCCCTTTGTAGCTTCACACAAATAGCGATAGTAGTTTTGACAAAGGATTTAGAGACATTGCTTCATGAACCTAGCTTTAAGATATTTACAAATGAAATATATATTTAGTTTGTGTAAGAAGATAATATATATTCTAATATACTATTAAATTTTCATACATTGAAATCGTGAAACAAAAATTTAATTGATGAAGATAGTATAATTTGTTAGGCATGGGAGGATATGAAACTGTAGAAAAAAGGAAGTTGAATCATATATTTTTGTATTGAGAATTGTAATGACCTTGTAGAAATTGTTTAATGTGCATTTTAGGTTATCGAACATTTTCCACATTCTCAGCTTTAGCCTTTTACATAGGTTTTCTTGGATGTTCGACACATGTCTCTCTTGCATTGAATCTTCGACCTCATATTTCCACTACATACCTATTAATGCTTGGATTTGCACCCTTGAAAAAAAACTTTTCTTTCTTCATCCAAGCATCACAATGGAATCATCTCTATTGTTGTGGGTGACAATCTCTTTGAGATGAATCTCTAGATTTAAGGGCTAGTTCCCCTGATGCATCTATAAAGCTTTGTCGGTTCTAATCTATCAACTTTATATGAAAAGAGAGGAAGAAAGCAACTGAGAAAAAAAAAAAATGGTTATGCACCAATATGTGATATCCTCCACTTGACTGTAATCACTACTTAAAGATTGACAAGGTTTCCTTGGACAAGACTCACAATCCTTTATGCATTGTTACATCAGTGTTTCGCTTGTTAGATTCAAGAAGGCATTCAAAATTCAGGGGGGTAATAGACAATTCCAAGAAAGAATATGGCCTTGAACCACTTCAAAAATGTTCATACCCTTATCAGAGAATATTAACGAGGGCTTATAACAAAGATCTGTCTGCACATGTGGTGGGTAATCAATGATAACAAGTTAGGAAAGACAACTTCCACTAAACAAAAATAGCATGATTTTAAATCGATACACAAAAATGCAGTATGTGAGTGGCATAATTTGTCTTGATTTCTTCAAGAGTTTTTGATACAAATCTGGTAAGAGTTTTATCATTAACCAGTGGAGGCTGCTTTGAGAATCGTCTGAATACATATATATAGTTTTCTAAAGGGAGATTGAACGATTGAGATTGCAAGATCAATTGGACATGTGTCAATCAGGAACAAGAATAGTTACCATCGACATTTACAAGGACTACCTTTGCTATTACTGAGTCCATCTTGTTTTGGCATGGATGGTTCTTTGCTGACCCATTGTTTACTTTATACATTTGTTATTCCCTTTATTTATATTCAAATTCCCATTTTAAAACTTGGCTATTCATTATAACTGGAGTTTGACGTTTTACGGGCTGTCACCTTTCAGACTTTTGTATTTGGACTTTCCTGAAAGAATTTATTCAGATCTTTTGTTTACTCTGTTTGAACTTCAATTACTATTCTTCACAATATAAATTTGATGTTTTGCAGGCTATCGAGTAAATTCTATTAGACAAATTGTCCACGCCTTTCTTTGAATTATTTTCTTCAGGTAAAATTTTTGAAGGAATTCTTTCATTTATGGGGAAATTGTCCTAGACAATTTTCTCACAAGAAATCCTCTTAGTTTCTTTGGAAAATGACCCTTCGACAACCTTGTAATGTTCCTTTTTGGCTTTTTGCAAATGTCCATGTGCTGTTTGAAAAAGATGTAAATGACTTTCCCACAAGAAATCACCCTTCGAAAGAATTGAAAAGGTCCACTTAGCTTGAAAAGAGCCCTTTGGAAAAGTTGTAAAGAACCTTTCAACTTCGAAGAAATTGAAAAGGACCTTTAGAAACAAAGTCCCAGACAAAAAGTTCACAAGAATTCACTTGATTTATCTTGGACAAAAAGTTTGAAAGAAAGACTTTGAGGTTTCAATAAAACTTTTGAAAGAACTCACTTATGCTTGGAATAAAGTTTGAAAGGAAAAACACTTGAACAAGAACTTGAAGAAAGCTTTCTGAAAGGAAATATTTGAACCTTCGCCATGAACTTTGCACAAAGCTTTTTTTGGACAAAGAGACACACTAGAATCATCCAAACATATGAAAAAACAACTATTTTTTCAATATGGATGGCCATTTTTGGTTTGAAAGACCAAAATTTGGTCAACAAAATGATGACTTACAAGGGTAGTATGCTTGCTATACTGACCAGACTAGGTAGCCTTATCCACTTAAGGGCCAATGGAGTCAATGAATTCTTGCACATGACTATTAGGGATTCTACCAAAAAAAACATAAGGACAACACATATGAAAACAACAAGACCCAACATAATAGAACAAGACATGAAAAAACACACATATGTGTATAAGCACTTAGGGAACATAAAGAAAACATAACAATTATGTACAATAGAAAGAAAAAATTCAGTAACAATGCTTTAGATATATTGCATTGACTTGGATATGTAGCTCCTCTCCATCCAACTTAGAAAGTTGGAAAGCATTGTGTTGTTTACATTGTGTGATCATGTATGGGCCACTCCAAAAAGCATCAAACTTTGTGTGTTTCCTAGGCTTGGCCCTATCTTCATCTTAAGAACAACGTCTCCTTCTCTAAAAATCCTTAGTGTATACTTCTTGTCAAAATGCTTCTTTGTCTTCTATTGGTGAGTAGTCAAGGTATTCATTGCTTGATCTCTTGCCTCTTCAATCTCTATCAGTTCTCATAATTTGACTCCCTTGCTATCATTCTCCATCAACTGTAATTGATGAGTGAGATCTAAAGCTGGCAATTGGAGTGAAATAGGAAGTCTAGCTTCCCTTCCATACACAAGTGTATATGGGGAGTTTCCAATTACCCTCTTTGGAGTGATTTTGTTAGCCCAAAGGGCTGTTTTCAACTTAGTGTGGCATGTTCATTGATTTTCCTTCATTGTCCTCTTGATGATCCTGATCAAATTCTTGTTGTGGACTCTGCTAGTCCATTTCCTTGGGGATAGTAGTTAGAGGAAGTGTTGAGGTAAATGCCATGCTTCAAAGCCCATTCTCTTGTCCTTGCTCCTAAAAAGGCCAATTCATTATTTGAGATGATAGTTGAGGGAGCTCTAAACCTTGTTATTATGCTCTCATATAAATCTAGGACTAAATTTTTATTGGCTTCTTTAAGAGCTACAACTTCAACCCATCTAGTGAAATAATCAGTGGCCGTCAACACCCACTTGTGACCATCACTAGAAGGAGGATTAATCATACCTATGAAATCAAGACTCCATTGCATGAGAGGTTGTTTAACTTGGGATGGATGAAGAGGCAAAGCAACTAGTTTTTATTTGCCATGAAATAGGGCACATTTTTGGCATTTTCTCACCCAAGATGGGTGTCTTTGAATAAACTAGGCTAGAAATAACTAGCTCTCATAATCTTAGCAACAGTGGTTCTGGGAGCAAAGTGACCACCAGTTGGGCCATCATGAAACGAATGCAATACCTTGTCAATCTATTCCAACTCAACACATCTCAAAAGTACACTTAAAAAATCTTTTCTAAAATGTACTCCATCCACAAGTACATAGGGAATAGATTGCAGTCTATAATACCTTTTTTTGGCTCTATCAAGACCTTGTGGACACTCACTAGTTTGAAGGAAGTGGATCATGTCCTATGTCTAACTTCTCATGACTGAAGGTGCAACTATTATAGGATCATCATGAAATGTCAAAAAAACCTCTTTTTGTTCTTTCAAATCTTAGGCAAGATTCTCACACAGTCCTTTCCCTTTCACCAGCTTGGTTGTCTTGATCTCTACATCATATTCCACTACTTTGGTGATCCATCTTGTCCTTTTCTCATTCAAGTCTCTGCTCAATAGAAAATATTTCATACTAGGATGAGGCAAAAAAATGTGAATTTTATTACTAGACAACATGTGCCTAATTTTTTTTAAACTTTTGATTACAACATGCACTTATTTTTCAATGTATGTGTACTTTACCTCATATCTTCTAAACCTTGACTAAAGAAGGCAAATTTTCTTCATTTATTTGGGTCAACATGACAAAAATTACCTCTTCATTTCCAAAAGTGTACATATTTAGTACTTGGAGAAGTTAGGACTTGCATGAGTAGGAGCTTTGGCAATGACTTGCTTAATCTCCTCAAAACTTTCTCTTCTCTTTCCTGTTCAGGCGAATGTCTCATCTTTTCTCAACATGGAGGTCAAGGGATTAACTAGATTATAAAAATTAGGAATGAATCTCCTAATGAAATTAATATTTCCAAAGAAACTTTGTAGACCCTTTTTGTGTTTTGGCAAAGCCAATGCTAAAATAACACTTACCCTTTCTGGATCAATGGACAAACCTTTCTTTGAAACAATGTGGGCTAAGAGCTTACCCTCATGAATAATAAATACACACTTCTTTGGGTTTAGAGAGATCCCAAACTCTCTACACCTCTTAAATATCTATCTTAGGTGCTTTAAATGGTCATTTGCATCTTTAGAAAAAATTGTTACATCATCTAGACAAACCAACACATTGTCATTGATTAGCCCTTGGAAATCCATATCCATTACATGCTAAAAAGTGGTTCTAGCATTTGATAATCTAAATAGAATCTTCTTGTAGGCATATGTACTCCATTTGGTGGTAAATGTTATCTTATATTGATCACTTTCATTGACTAGAATCTAATTATATCCAGAATAGCCATCAAGGAGAGAAAATCTTTCATTACCAGCTACAACCTACAGAATTTGCTCCATAGAAGGGAGAGGATAATGATCCCTCAAAGATACTCTGTTCAAGTCTCTAAAGTCAACACACAACCTGATTTCTCTATTTTTCTTTCTAACAGGGACTAAATTGGCCAACCAAGAAGAATGCTTGATAGGAAAAATGATTGTAGACTCAATTAATTTAGTCAGCTCTTTCCTCATGAAGGGTTCAATCTTTGGATTGATTGGTCTTTGCCTTTGTTTAATGGGTTTAGTATTTTCATCAAAATATATGGTGTGTTGAGCCAAGCTTGGGTCAGATAGTATGGCTGTAAGTCACCATAAATAGTGAACTCTACACTAGAGTTAGGGAACTTAATGCATTGATGTAGGGTGGATTTACCATACATCTTGGATCCAAGGACGAACAAGAATCATATTATAAGGTATCTCAATATCAATGATATGACATAAGGTCTCAAGGGTGACATGCCCAAAAATGATTTGTAAGCAAATGGTTCCCATAGATTCTCTCTCTGCATTATAATAGGCCTTAATGGTGATGGTATATATATAGATATCCACTATTATATATCTAAATGTTTGGACTAATTTTAATGATTTTGTGTATAATGGAGAACCATTTTATATAAGAACACATTTGTTTTTATGATTGGAAATAATGACTTTAATGTAAACCCTTCAAATCACAGTACTCATGCAAAAATATCGCTAAATTCCTTGCATAATTCAATGAAATTATGCTTCTCTTGACTAGTGCATACCTTCCCAAGTGCAAGTAGCTTATCCTTAAATATTTATATCCTTTCATATTTTTTCTTAGTGGAAATGCATACCTTTTCCTTCTTGATCTGGTCATCTTCATTGAAAATACTCTCAAGAGTCACGAAACCTTTATGAAGCTTATTAGACGTTAGTTGGACAATTTGGTTTCCATATTGCTGTTGTAGCTTAGACTAATTTTTGGTAGAGAACTCAACTTATTATTGTAATAAAAGTACTATTTGATGATTGTTGGGTGAATATTTTGTCAATCAGCTAACTGATGGGAAAAATAGGTCTCTTCAACCACAGCATAGGGAAATTGGTCATCCAAATGTGCATGTTTACTACATCAAAAGGGGACAAATCTCTCCTCTCATCAAGGAGAGGTTCCATGTAAATATGTAGGAACTATATATATATATATATATATATATATATATATATATATATATATAAGCAGAAAATAACACTCAAGGGTAGGATAAACCATCCATCTCTCTTTTTTCAGAGATGATGTTTACAAATCAAAGTAGAAATCTTGATGAGATGACAGAAGGCACTTCTCTTCTTTCAGAAGTGCTATTCAATAGACAAAAGAAAACTATTTGGTAGTGACGAGTAACTATAATAGGGCATACAACATAATGAAATGTAGCACAAAGTCTCCACCTCAACTGCCAAAGAGTGAAATATGAAGGATAATGAGGGCACAAAGTCATTCCAAGATCCTTTACACAGGAATAAAAATAAAACACACTAAAGACAATTATGGGGGCACAAAGTCTCTCCACAGTTGGCTTCAGGACACCTTTCTGATTATTTTTATTAATTATGATTATTAAATTAAATAGACAAAAAACATATTAAAGAAACAGACATAAGAACAATTTTTCCAACAACCAAGCTATTCCAACACAAAGTCTGAAAAGTCACTTGTTTTCTTATTCAAATAATGAAATATGATAAAAAATCTGAGCTCAAAGTCTCAGTAATGCCTTTCAATTTGGGCAGAGTTTTTGTTTCTGATAACAGAGAGAGATCCCTAAAACAATAAGAGAGGGTCCAATATATAGCTCTCCAAGAAAGACTTGGGAGCTGTAACACATCATGTTGCATTCAATACATTTTAAATATTGTTAAGAAGATATGCTGGAATTGAGCATAGTTGCCTGTTTGCTTTTTTCAATGCAGAGAAATGGGTCACGCCATTGAATGTTTATGTTCTCTAATGTTCAGCTGGTGGACTGCTTCACCTTCTAGAAACATATCCCATGTGTGGATATTTATGGTCCTTCTTCATCATTTCCCATTTTCTGGCTATATTTTTCCCTAACCTGTGTGATTTGAGCTCTCAAGCTATCTCTTTGGTGGGTCACTGAATTCATTCACAGGGTTTGCGCTTAAGCCTGCAAGGATCAATATCTATTTCATTGCCACAAATTTGACATGTTCGGGCCTATCATTATTTGAAAGCCAACAGCTAATTGGTTGCCCTAAATTTGATGGATGTGGGCCTTTCATCTTCCTTAGCCATTATTTCATGTCTTTCCTGATTGCTCTGGCTACTTTTTTAACAAGTGACACATGGTGACATCCATTGAGAAATAGGCGAGGACACGTGGCAGCTTTCGTTTGTCTATAGAAGCTTTAGAAACATTTTGAAAGTCTTGCAGAAGAGAACGCGTGGCAGTCTCCACTGAGCTTTGGCTATACTATAGAAATATTCGGGACTCATTTTAGATTCACTCGGATGCTGACACTTGTCAGCTTTCACCATGATTTAGCTGCCTTTGAAAAGTCCTTGGGACTCATATTAGATTCTTGAAAAAGATGACATGTGGTGGGATTTGATGAGTTTTGTAGATGACACATGGCACATTCTGCTACTTTGAAAGTGACTACAAATTGTGTCTCGATAGATGACACATGGTGCGTTCTGCAACTTGAGAAGGGACATGTGGCAGGGTTTTGGGCTTTTATTTCCTCGACAGGTTTTCTATTTCAGTGGACTTTTCCTTTAGACAAAATGTATGAAGGAATTCTTTTAGATAAAAAGTCTGAAGGATTTTTGTCTTAACCATTTTACCGCGAAAACTTTTCTGAAGGAATTCCTTGTGTCCACCTTTGCTGCCCTCCACAAGGGCACTCGGCTTGGTTCAATGTCCTCCACAAGGGATGTTTGTCCTTTGGCTTTGCCTTAGTCAATTTTTATCTGATCTCAATAGGTGACATGTGGCAGCTTCCATTATGAAATAGGCAAGGACATGTGGCAGCATTCGCTTAACTTATTGAGGATTTGGATGCCTTTTGAGAATCTCACAGAAGATGACATGTGATAGCTTTTGCTAAGCTTTAGAAACACTATAGAAACACTTGGGAATCACTTGGATTCATGCAGATGATGACACTTATTGGGTTCTGTTTGATCTTAGCAACTTACCTGAGGCCTGCCACAGTCTTTTTGAAAAAAAATGAAAAAGTTGCGGATGTTGACACTTGGCAGTTTCTATTTATCTTACAAGAGACACGTGACAAGTTCCATTGCTTTGAAAAGCAAATCATAATGTGTCTCGGCAGATGACACTTGGTAGCTTCTGCAGTTTCTTCACGATAGAAAAAAATGACTAAGTGTTGAAACCTGTTTCTCTCCTACAGAGTCCATAGAAACTAACTTGCGAAGTCTATAGAAATGAGCTTGTAGAACTAGTGGATTCTATAGAAATGAGTATGTAGATATGAGTCTGTAAAACTTATCCTGTAGAGTCCATAGATTTAAGCCTGCAGAGTCTGTAGAAATCTGAAAAAGCTTGAATAATGAAGAATTTGAATGCCTAGAATAATTTTTTAGAAGGGGAGAGAGAATTTTGGTCTATTGGACCAAAATAGTTCAAATGTTGTCCCAAAAATGAGTGATATTTTTTGGGGGACAACAGTTGGCTCCAGTTGGAGAACTTCCATCCATTGCTAAAAAAATTAAAGGGAGTAGAATCCAGAATCTCTAGTGTCTTCATGTGTGCCATTGGGCTACGGAGTCATGTTACCCAGAAATGAAAGGCATAAAAAATGAAAATAAACAAAACAAAACGTAACTAAAAACTATACAAATATACATATGTATAGATGTAATGATCTGGTACTTCAAGAATTAAAGTGTTTTAGATGCTGCCCACTGTGAGGCAAAGAAAATAGTGTGCCATCTTGATACTTCAACATGAAGCTATTTTCACCATTGTGTTGATGGCTGATAAACAGGCCCCTCCAAAGAGAGTCAAACTTTCCATGCATTCCCTTTGGTTCTCTTCTCTTGTCCCACAACATGACTTGATCTCCAACCTAAAAATCATAATTTTTTGCCTTCTAGTCGAAGAGCTTCTTCACAAAACTTTGATGGGTAGAAATTCAGTCCACCACCATAGTTATCTGCTGTAATAATCTTGATATGAACCTCTTTGATATTCTTTGCTTGAACATGTAGATGCTTCGCCACATTCATGTTAATGAAGTTATACTTGCTGGTAGGGTTTATGGACACAACCATCTTCTTTTTTTGAATGCATCCATGAAATTGAAAAATCGACTCAAATTTTTTTGAAGCCAAATTATTTGAACCCTTCTTCTTCTTCTTCTTCTACTTCTTCTTATTCTTGTTCTTCTTCTGATTCTTCTATTTCTTCTTCTTCTTTTTCTACTTCTTCTTCTTCTATTTCTACACCCTTTTTTTTGTTTATATCACATCGATCTAGGAAGGTTTTCTCCATTGCTTCCCATGAAGAATACTGTTGCACAAAGCTCAATTCATTAGTCCACCAATGTTTTGCAAGCCCAGACAAACAAAAACATAATTCTATTTTCCATAATTTTTTTTTAGTATTCTTCTCCTTAAAATTGATCCACCATTCTCTAGCATCAACATCATCTTCCCTTGAAAATTTTTGCAACTCCATGATCCACAAAAAAAATTAAGGTTCATGAAACCCTAAAATGTCAAAACTGATCCATAAAATCGCAACAAATCACTCCAAACAACTCAAAAAATTTTGAATTTTTGGTTGTGCTTCTCTTATATCTGCTTACATCTCCAGTAAAAAATTTGAATAAAAATTCCCTATATTGCGGAAGATATAGTGAAATTATTATAAAACCTAAAATAGCAATAACTCCCTCAAAACGAATCAATTTTTTTAAATTTTTTTACCACACTTCTCTTATATTTTCTTACATCTCTAGTAAAAATTTTGAATAAAAATTCCCTATGTTTCAAAAGATATAGTGAAATTAGGGTTTTAATCCACACAAATTGCCCAAATCGAAGCTCTGATACCACTTGTAATGATTTTGATATTCAATATATGAAAAAATACCTTTAAAATAGGGAAACACCATATAATACTCTTTTAGGAAGGAATAATTCCATAATGTCTCTTCGAGGGGACAACCTCCAATATCCTCTTACAATAGAAGACTCAATGCTTACTTGATATCTTTACCATGATAATCATCTCCTATATATATACATCTATCTAACCCATGGATGGATAACCTCCTAATCCAATGTAGGCCGACCATTACCCAATGTACTACTTCCATAAGTTACTCTATTATCCTAATATAGTGTACCCATATAACAAAGGGGATGTGTGCCACATGTTGGCATCTCCATCAACCCATAGACATCAATATATTATATCCCTAGGTACATAGCATCTGCTCATCTAGCTCAGTTAAGCACATGATCTTTTTATCAAGGGGGCTTTCATATGTCTGATCTTCAATTACCTTAGCCAATTTTAATGCTAGAAATTTTAAGGTGATTGGTATCTCAACATTGATACCATAAAGAAGTTGGAAAGGAGACATACCAATTTCTCTTTTTAGTGTAATTCTATCTGCCCACAAAGCATCAACCAATGCTTTATGCCATGTATTTTGGTTGTCATCCACCAGCTTCTTGATGATAGTCATCAGGTTCTTATTGCTTGATTCAGCTTGTCCATTCTCTTGTGAAAAGAAATCAGAAGAGTGAAAGAGGGTGATCCCATAGTAAAAATAGAACTGAGTGATCTCCTGGGAAGTGAAACAAGCTGCATTGTCTATGACAATCTTGGTTGGGACCCCAAACTCAAAAATGATATTCTCCTTGAGAAAATTGCACACTACTTCTGAAGTAGCATGCTTGGTTGGAATAGCTTCCAGCCATTTGGTGAAGTAGTCAATTGATGTAAGGACATAATCATGTCCAACACTTGAAGATGGGTTTACTGTTCCAATAAAATCAATTCCTCATTACTGGAATGGTTCCTCTATGACCACTGGCTTGAGAGGCAAGGCAACCAATTTGAGTCTCCCAACAAACTGCTGGCACAATTCACATTTTCTTACCCACTTATATGCAACTTGGAAAAGAGTTGGCCAATAATCCCTGGCTCGCATGATCTTGTGGGCAGTCACAGGAGCAGAAAAATGTCCTCCACATGCTAGATTGTGAAAAGATTTTAAAAGTTGGCTTTGCTACTCCTTATCCACATAGTGAAGGAACACTCCATCAGGGCTCCTCTTATACAAATTGTTGTCCCAAATGATAAAATTGGCAGCTTTCAACTTGATAGTCCTCTTAATTTATTTTCCCATCCAACTAATTAATTAATATTCTACAACCAACAAAAATTATCATGCTATGAAGAGGATCATGACTCACCTAAGTAGTACAACCAACAAAACTTATCATGCTAAGAAGCTCTCCTCTTATTAACCATGGCTTAGAAGGAAAGAGCGTAAATCTTAATTTTTCTACTCATAATTCGAATGCATAGAGTTTTATTACGCGTCTTTAACTCAATGGCTATGGATCTGTGTGACACATGGACTCGAGAAAAACGATAAAACGTTCATCCGTACCCGTTTTTCAATCCAAAACTGCGTTAGAATTTCTTTTTCTGCAATTTAGCAATCACATAATGAAATGAAAAGAAGCATATGTTAACTCAATGGCTATGGATCTCTTTGACACATGGACTGAAAAAGAACGATAAAACGTTCATCCGAACCCGTTATTGCAATCCAAAACTGCTTTAGAACTTTATTTTCTGCAATCTAGCAATCACATTCAAGAACGAAACTATACGAAAAAGAAGCGTATGTTACTTTTCTAGTGGAGAGGGAAGTTCAGGTATGGTCTCCAACATTGGGTACCAGCCATTTTTCGGAAGAGGCTGTTTAAAAATGGGCCACTCCACTGCCTTTCTCCTCTTCTTATTCTCTAATTTTCTATCCCCGCCCATGTCCACAATTTTCTTCTTTGTCTCGCCCTTATTACTGTACACAGAATTGGCTCTCAAAGACACAGCCAATTTATTACTGTTCATGGGTTTCGTTTCCTGTACCTCGAAGTTTTTGCACTGCAATAAGTCCATCAAAGATTTTCCTCCGCCAGCTGCTTCTTTTTCTTTCCCTTCACTATTGCTCTCGCTCTTCTTTCTCTTCTCTATCTTCTCCGCCGCCTGCTCCTCAGCACAGTACTTTTCTTGGGGCGTTTGCTTCTTTTCCACAGATACTTTTTGTGAGTGGACAAGGAATTCTTTCTGGATAACTTGGACAGAATGTACACAAAAGCTTTCGTAATACTCCCTTGCGGTCGTTGTCGGCTTCAAAAACGTGTGGTCATTTTCTTTGGAAGCTGCTGTACCATTTCCGACTGCAATATCACGATGCAGTTGCTCACAAGGAACAATAACAGGCGACGGAGATCTTTTGCTGGGGAGCTTTTTCCTGGAGGCTCTGTGTTTCTTGACCAAAGCATCATTTTTGGAAGATAAGCAGTGTGGAAAGCACCGTCGAAAAAACTTTTTTCTAGACATGACTGAAGCAGTGCCTGCAACTATGCTTCCTGTGGTTGTTGAGGTTTGATACACCCAACGTAGACATTAGTCAGGCGTTGATAGTGTCGAATAATTAGAAAAACAGGACGATAGCGGACCAGTCGAAGATACAGACAACTCAGAAAACCTAAACGAGTAAATCGTGCCGTCGATTTCGTCAATGCAATGCATTTTCGGTGTTTTGTAATTATTCGTCATCGTGATCACAAAAAATGTTATAAAAATGTGATTTGGATAAGGAGTCTTCTGAATATCTCGAGCATTTATGAACACGTGTCCAAATGCTGAACTGATATTACCGAGGAGGCGGCCATGGAGAACATTTTCAGGTTGCCGCGTCTATTTTAGGTCTAAACTGAACGGTTGTCCTTTGTAGCTTCACACAAATAGCGATAGTAGTTTTGGAGACATTTCCTTAGTAACCTAGCTTTAAGATATTTCGAAATCAAATTTGTACTTAGTTTGTGTAAGAAGATAATATATATTCTAATACACTTTTAAATTTTTATACATTAAAATCGCGAAACAAAATTTAATTGGTAAAAATAGTAGAATTTGTTAGGGATGGAGGTGACGAAACTATAGAAAAAAAGGAAGGTATTATTTTATCTTGAGCATAGCGAATAGATTGGGGTGCTCTTATATATTCCTATATGACATTTAATTAGTCATAGTCAGAGATAGATAGGGGGGTTCAACCTATTGATTTAGGGAGATCATAACACGAACAAAGAGGCGGTCTATATAGAACTTTTGAATTGGGAAGAGGCGGTCCCCCTCCCTATATATCTTGATCTTGGGAAGAGGCAGACTATAGAGAGTCGACCTGCCCAATCAAATCAATCATATAGTACAGTATAGTATAGTCTATATAAACTAAACTCTATCCAACTCCATATATATATAGAGGGGGCGAGTGCAGCTAAGCTATGACTATATATGGATTAGATGGCTTGACCTCCCCTATAGAGTGATAAGTGGAGATAGTTGACTTGGCCTATCACCATATCTTATATCCACAAATAAATAAGATAAGATATATAAGCGGTAGGGGGTAGGCCGGTGGTGGGGTGAGGGGGGTAGAGGGGGAGGCCAAAGAAATAGATATTTGGCCACCCCCAACCATATAAGGTTGAGTTAAGTTGAGTTGAGTTTAATGGGCTAGATATTCCCCTAATCCCTTTCCCTCCCCCTCCCCATATATAGATCTACTGGATATTTGGGAGGGTAGGCGGGGGAGGGGCGGGGCAGGGCGCAGGGCTTAACCAACACATGCCAACTCCCAGTGTGGGCTAGTCATTGCTGTCATCGGGCGTTGGTCATTGGCAATTATTGGGGGTTGGCCTGCATTTAATCCGTAGTTAAGCTTTACCGTCAACGCCACTGCTTTATCGATATCAATGATTTGTTATAACCGTGGCCTCCGTGGTGACCGCTAACTTGATCGCCAACTCCATCACCAATTGTCATGTGGCACCGACCTAGCGAGACACATCTAACAATCATGCCCTAACACACAGATAATCATGGTTTTTTAGCTTTGACTTAATCATGGTTTGCTAGCTTACTATTAATCGGGTAATGCCAAGCCAAAATAGATGTCCCTCACCATTCGCTTATTGTTGTATCCAAGGTGGAGGGAGATAGTTTAAGTGGAGGCAGTCTGAACAAGAGTAAAGGAGTCAGTGCTTAGTCAAACATTGAGGTAATTGTCAAAGGTTTTATCATTTTCACAGAGTCATTTCATTCAATCTGAGGGTTTTGTATGCCCCTATTCAAGGTTACCCTTGCTTCTCTATTGACTGTGTCTTAACGCACAGTGGTCTGCATGATTGTGAATTGTGTTTATGAACTCTATTTATAACAAGAATATATATTGAGTTTTGAGGTAGTTTACATGTTTTTCTTCCCATAATAAACACATACTCAGTTCTCCTTTCCAAAGGAAATAGAGTTGCATTGTTCAAACACATACTCATTTCAAAAGACAAAAGAAAACAAAGCTCAATGTTACCTTATTAAAACTCACAGTGCATATGGCCTTGCATAAAACCAAATCCCTAACTTATTTAGGATAGATTCGTTCATATTTATGATCATATAAGGGCAACTGATCATTGAATAAGATGAACAAGGAAAGAAATCCTAGAGTTTTTTTATAAATGTGAAAAAAATGGAATCCATGTCTTATTAACACAGACAAAATCCAAAACATAGGAAGCAAGGATAGGTATGGGGAAAAAAGGAAACTGCTTCAGATAAGTGCATTCATAGTGTGTTCATAAGCCTCCTTTGCATAAATTATTAAGATAAAAATGCAAATAAAAGTAGGGAAGATTGTAATAAATCCTTTAAAAGGACATTTGTCTTCAATTTTACCTATAAATACTATTTCTAGGGTCCTGTTTCTCCTTGGCAAAGGCCCACCATACATAAGGTTAAGCTCACCCAGTGTTTTATCTTTGTTAATAAGTTATTTTTATAGATAAAGAAAAGCTCTTATATTTAGGGTCATATGCTCTAGGATCCTCTGTAGACAGAGCTTGAGTCAATGTCCACTTGCCCTTCTGTGATGACAAATACAAAAAAGAAGGCATGGAATATGCTATCACTCTACATAAGGTTAAGCTCACCTAGGATTTTCTCTTTGTTAATAAGTTATTTTTATACATTAAGACAAGCTCTTATATGCAGGGCCATATGTACTACAAATTTAGAGGAAGAGAGCTATTCAATAGGGTACAACAGGGTGCATAGGAGCCTCTCTAGTATTTTCCAAGCTTTAATATCTTCACCTCTATTTTAAATTCATGTTTTTTTATTCACCATTTCATGTGTATTTATGCTTACAAGTGCCTAAATGTACTCTGTTCTTTGTGATGGGGTCATCATGTATGTGTGCTTTTAAGTACATTGAAAGTGTTTTTATCATGTTTCATGTGTTTGTGTAGACTTCCACAAAGTAATAGTGTGTGAACCCATGTTTGTTGTACTCCCATTGTAGGGTGTAGAAGAGCCTCTATAGTGTTATCTAAGCTTTAATTTCTTCAACTCTATTTTTAATTATTGTGTGTTTATTCATCATTTCCTATGTATTTATGCTTGCCAGTGCCGAAATGTACTCTATTATTTGTGATGGGGTCATCATGTATGTGTGATTTTAAGTACATTGAAAATGTTATTCTCATCATATTTCATGTGTTTGTGTAGACTTCCACAAAGTAAGAGTGTGTTAATCCATGTTTGTATTTGCAATACTCCCATTGTACTATGCAATGTATACTTACTATTGTTGAATTCTTCATTTAGAATGTTTAGTGAGCTTATTAAATATTTCCATCAATGTATTTCATAGAAGCTACAACTGAAATTAATTTTTTTGCATACAATCTCCATGGAATTGATATTCAAGGATTCAAAAATATTATTTCTAACCTTTGAAATTTAGGATAGGCATGTTTTGGTTCTTTTAAATTTTTGAAAATGTAATATATCCATTACATTTTCTCTATCTTATTCAGTGAGCTTATTAAATATTGCCATCAACGTCTTTCAGAGAAGCTGCAACTAAAATTAATTTTTTTGCATACAATCTCCATGGACTTGATATTCAGGGTTTCAAAAATATTATTAATAACCTTTGAAATAGACAACAAGCATGTTTTGTTTCTTTTAAAGTTTTGAAAATGTAATGTATCCATTACATTTTCTCTATCTCATCTACTACATACAAATGTTTGTTTAGCTTGTCCTTGAATCACCACATGAGGCGTTGCCATATTATAGAGATTGTTTCCAAATGAATTGGTATGTTAAGTGTCTATAATATGAAAAGACAATATCTGCTTTGAAACGTTACACTATCTATAGAAAATGTAATGCCTTCTCATATGTACATTTCCTTTTTGGAGTCTCGTAATAAATACTTTCAATATAGGGTGTCAATTTTATGAACAATGGTTGGCCTAATTATTCCATGATTTCTATGTTGCATTGCCAACTAGTTGGATTACCTTGGCTATGGGCACACCATTTTACTCTCATGTTGAGCTTTAAGGTGATTTCTATAAGCATTTCATTGGTACAGGTTATTTTTGTAGAGCATATTCTTGACTTGTTTAAATATAAGTTGTTTGTTGGAAACAAATACTATGAATGTTAATTTCTACAGATTTAAGATGGATGAGTGGGAATTAGACAATTGCCTTAAAGAACTTTATGTTGAGACCAAACAAATGGTATGCATATTTAGCTACTATACTCAAATGTGAATTTGAGTTTTATTATTATTTTTGTTGATGCTAATCTATTGTGACAAGCATTGTGTTAGGAGAAAGAAGTTAGTCAGAAGTCCTCATTATGTGCAAGTGTTCAGGTTAGATATTCCCCTCAAAGATTGAAGGAGGAAGCTATATGGAGGATCAATAATTGGGGATGGTATTTCCACTATTATTAAACAACCATCCCCTACCCATGAACAACCAAGGGTACAATCCCAGTACGAGATGGAATCTTTATCCAATAAATATGCAACCAAGGGGATAACATAGGTAATTTTATTGATGTTCCATGTATTTTCTATGCCTATTTTAATGTTCTTGACACATATGTAAAATGTTCAATATTTTCAAACCATGCATCCCTCTTTTGATTTGTTACATTGCCCTTTTTTAATACTGCAGGAGGAGGGGGTGGAGTAGACCAAAGGTGAAGAGGGTGTCCCCGAAACCCCCAATGACTATTTCTAAATAGATGTATGGGAACCTTTGGCTTCCCTGAATGTTTGATTTCTCCTCATGTTAAATAATGTTTCTTTCTTCCCTCTTACACTGATCAAAATTAAAATACTTTTGACGAACACACCATGGATTTTTCTATGTTGTTTTTGTTTTTTGTTTTAGTGTGGAGGGGTGGAGCGGAGCCACATGGATGTGGATGATAGTCACCTGCACAATGACTCCATCCCTAAAAATATTTGTATTTTTTGTACTTTCTTTCATTTTTCATGCTCAATAATTACAAACCATGCATCCCTATTTTTATATGTTATATCTTTTTTTAATACTACAGAAGGAGGGGTGGAGTAGACTGAAGGTGAAGAAGGTGTCCCTAAAGCATCCAATGACTCTTTCTCAAGAGATGTATGGGAACCTTTGGCTGCCCTTAATGTTTGATTACCCCTGATGTTAAATAATGTTTCTTTTCTCCCTCTTAGAGCAATCAAGATTAGAATTCTTGTAGCACACCATCTGTTTTTCTATGTTTTTTTTAATTTTGTGTTTTAGTTGGAAGGGGTGGAGCAGATCCACATGGATGTGGTTGATAGTCACCTGCATAATGCCTTCATCCCTACAAATATGCATATTTTTCTAGTCTCTCTTTCATTTGACATGCTCATAGCCCGATGTTTGTTGTTCCATATATGTTTGGAGTTGGACTCACATGTATATGTCCAACTATGTGGTAGGAGGAGGTGGTCATATGAACATGATGACAATGACAATAATGATGATGATGATGATGATGATGATGATGATGATGATGATGATGATGATGATGATGATGATGGTGATTGGCTTTTGGATGCTTCATAATCTGAAATGGAGGAGGAACCAAATGCTGTAAGAGCATTTGATTATCTTTGATGATGTTATCTTATGTTTATTATTTTATACTTTTAACATTATATTGTGTTTGATGATGTTATAATTTGTTTATTGATTTATGCTCTTAACCTCACATATCTTCCTTGTTGAATAACAATATGTAGGCAAGTATAGAATCAAGCATTGGGGTATTATGAGGTAGAATGTGCACCTTTGATTTTTAGGGCCATGTGAAACATTTAGAGCTAATGGTGGTCATCCATTTTGGTCATGAGATAGGCTTAAAACTCGTTATCATAAGACTTATGGTTGAAAACCTATTCCAAGGAGGCCCCCTGGGCATGCTGAAAGTGGGAAATGTATTCCTAAGGGAAGATAAATCAATAAAAGGCAAACAAAAAGGAGGCCAATAGACCAAATCTTGAAAAATAAAAGCATCAGCAAGAGAGATAGGTTGGAAAGATCATGGATGGATAAGGAGGATGTGTCCAAGTTATGTTATCTCAGCAAGACAACCTTGAATTCTATCAAAGACAAGATGGCTACATATGATTTGAGTGAAAACTTGGCATAGAGAAGGGAAACCTGCATTTAACGAAGAGAATAACATTGACAAATAGAGTGAGAAAGAGAATGGGTGGAGAAAAAACAAGGTGCATACAACAATGGACCTCAAGTTAAATGCATTATGTTCATTACTATTCACGAAGTTAATGTTAAGTTCAATTCAGCTTACTCAGTATTAACATTGATATTTCTACAATAATCACTATTTTTATTATAGAGGGATGACCCTCAAACCCATTCTAGTGATGAGGATCACATTCCTTTGAGAGAAATACATTTATGAACTGGTAGATATGTTCATTGGGGGGGCGTAATAAATGAAAGTGCACATGAGAGGTTGCCTCACATATTGAAATTATACTTATTACGATGATTACATATTATATGCACTCTTCTTTATTCCCCATACCTTTCTTTCAACCCTACCATTACATATTTTGATAGTGATGTATATTGTTATTGCATATAAGCTTTTGGTTGAGACGAGTTGGCACAGTCATAGGCATGTATGGACCATGTTTAAGAGGTATGATAATTACTTATTATTTACCAAAACTGACAAGTTTATTTTTCATGTTGTTATCTTATTCTTGCATTTTTTTGAGATTTCTAAACTGCATGTTTTAAAATGCAAGTGTCCAGGGTGACATGCATATGTGTGCATTCATGTGGTTGACTACTTCCACTTATTTTTCCATTTCTAGAGGCCTAAAGGCCATGCCAATAACATTGATATTGCCTTGTGACTATTTCCTTGGACACTATTATTTATATATATACATTTTGTCATAATATGTATGACATATTTGATGTGTGGTCAAACATATTATTTGGATAGGAGATTTGAATACAAGTGTTTCATTTCTGGTTTGTGTTGGATACGTATTTTTTTAATTTATGTATGATTCAAGCAATGGTTTGGTGGATAATTTGCATTTAATGATGTATTGAACAATCATGCATGGTTGAATGATGCAATGTTTTTCCCATGTACTCATCATATACTTTTTACATGTATGGTATGTGTTATTTTTGACTGGTGATCTATCGTCTTCACATGTATACCGTATTCTCCTTTCATTCTTTCACATGTTGGTGACAAAATTCAAATGTTTGCATGTCTCTATGTCTATATAAAAGTAACTATGGTGGGGAGGAGTACAATATAATATTTTTATGCATGGCTTGTCTCTCTAACATTTATTTATTTCATATCATGTGTTTGTCTATTCAAGCAATCGACACAACAATTTTTGATGTTTAAAATTATTTAAATCATATTTGATGTTAGTCTAAATAATCAAAACTACATAATATAGTAAAATATTGTTAGCTAAACATTTCATTTGTTCAAAAAATGAAATAATAGTTAAAGTATTTTTTTAAGGCACTAATGTCCCAACTAAATAAGTGCTCATGGCATGCCACATCAACACAAAAAGATAAATAGTTAATTTGTAAAAGTAGGGTGTAACATCCTCCCCCTCTAGGAAAATACATTGTCATGATGACTACACTAAAATATAAAATTTAATTAAATAAATGATTAAAAAACCTTAGATACATCCTCAAGGTCCTCCCAAGTAGCGTTCTCTTTATAATATTGGTCCCAATGGACCTCACACTAAGAGACCTCTATGTTTTACAAACTAATTTTGCTTGTAGTTCTCCTTACAATCATGTTTAGACTTTTTCTCAAATATGGATACTAGTACCTTTATCAAGTGTAGGAGATGTGTTTATATTCACACAATCCAACCAATGACATTATTTGATTTCAAAAAGCCACTAAACCCACAAATATTAAATTCTCATGACATATCAAGATAGAGTACAATTATTAAATGCATAGAAATTTTGATAGTAATACATCCCCATATAATGCATCACACAATTGATGCACCATAACACATAAAAAACCCCTTTGCCTTTTTATAATTTCATTGCAAGACTCATCCTAGACACATTACCACTTAGTAATGCAAGGTATCCAAATGACCAACATTAAGCTTTAAGAACTACGGAAAAATATACAAAGACAAAGTAAAAAATTAAGTTCATTGAAACTATGTAATTGACTAAAGCTAACCCTATAAAATGACTCAACATATATTACAATAGATTATTTGCAGTAAGAAACCAACTTAAACAAAAATAAAACATAACAAAAACAGAAATAAAATAGAACATGCGGTGACTAAAACAAAATTATTAATTCTTTCAACCATACCACAAACCACCAAGCAACTAAATATGTTGACCACACTTTATTAAAACTATCTACACATATTTTTGTTTGATGCAAGATTTTATGTGGACCTAAATGTTCTTAATTTACTTGATATGCACTAGTTTAGGCATCCATGTGACTAATCAAATGATTGGTCGAATTTAGTACTCGATTAGTGTAAATCAAGGTGCAAATCACATGAACTTATTACAATCAAGTTTTGGGGTCTTGATTTTCCTTAATTAAATCCTCCATCTAACCAATCAAGTGGTTGGTTGAATGCAACACTCAATTAGGAAAAGTGGAGCTCCAAATATTATTAAGTTGTTGCAATTAAATTTACGGGGATCATTTTTTGCTAATTTAATTTCTCATACAACCAATTGAATGATTAGTTGATTAGAACATTCAATTAGAAAAAACAGAGACCCAAATCATATTAGATTGTTGCTTTTAAAATCACCTTAAAGTTATCTTAAAAAAACACCTCAATATTATCTTTAAAGATACCTTAAATTTACCTAAATTATCTTAATTTTATCTTTTAAAAACACCATAAATTCACGTCTAATCTTAAATACTATAGATCATTTGAATATTTTGTAAACATTAATATCAATATCTTACTTAAAATTAATGATAAATATATTAATATTATTATCTTTCACGACTCACCTGAAAAATTCAACCAACAAAAGTTATCATGCTAAGAAATCCTCCGGTGATTAGCCATCTCTTAGAAGAAAGGAGCATAAATCTTAATTTTTCTAATCTTAAATACCATAATGAGCCTGCATAGGATTTTATTACGCGTCTCTAACTCAATGGATATGGATCTTTTTGAGCGTGCATAGGGTTTTATTTCGTTTTCTGCAATCGCATTCAAGAACGAAACTATGATGAAAAGAAGCATAGGTTACTTCTCTAGTGGAGAGGGCAGCTCTGGTATAGTCTCCAACGGTGGGTACTAGCCAAGTTTTGAAACAGGATATTTCAAAATGGGCCACCCCACCGCTTTTATCTTCTTCTTATTCTCTAATGCCATCCATGCCCTTATTACCAACAAAAACTGTACACAGAAGCGGCCGTTTCCCTTATTACCAACAAAAACTGTTGTTGGGCATATTCTCCGGATCAATTCTCTATGGATAAGGACTATTTGGATTATCTCAAAAGCATCTATGAACACGTGTCCTAATGCTGATGTGATATTACTGAGGAAGAGGACATGGGGAACATTTTAGGGTTACCATCACACAAATAATGATGGTAGTTTTGACAAAGCATTCACAGACATTTCTTCATGAATCTAGCTTTAAAATATTATGGAGAAAGATGGTTGTTATAGATGAGGTAAGAATAGAGTCGGCATATATATTTTAAAGGCAACTAAAATTTTTAGATAAAAAAATATTTTAAAATATGTATATTGGTATAGTATTTTTACAGTTTATAAATAAATATTATTAATGTTAAGAATTCAAATATACATTCTAGATAAGATAATTATATTAAAATTTTAAAATAAATATATATTTATTTAATATTATGATATATAAAAGAGTATGATAAATAATAGAAGATATAAGAATTTTATATGTAACCATTCTACAATAAATATAATATAAAGATCATTTTATTATTGTCATTACCGTTATTATTTTATTAATAATATTAAATCCTTTACATATGTCTATATTCATTATCTTTAACCTCGAAAAAATATATTATAAAGATGAAAGAATAAATATTCATATTCGGTCTAAACCTAGCTCACATCATGAAACATACAATACTATGCACAAGCATGGTAATCATTGTTGATTATTATAGAAATGTCATAAAGATAAAATGAGGAATTCCTAACATTTTATTTCATATGCATGAATGAATTAACAAAAGTGAAAATATGACAATATAAGGTGGTTGATGCTAGATGTTAGGTGCTTGGTATTTATTAATACTATCGTATAAAATAAAAATAATTGAATAAGGTATGGTATCAATAGAATTATCTACCCATCCCCAAAGTATTAAAAGATTCTAACGTAAGATTAAATATCAATAATAGTTCTTAAACATATATACAAAACAGATTCTCCCTTTTCCTTATAAATAATATTTATCGATATATCCTTGATTAAACCCTCCTCCTTATGTAGGGAAGGAAACTTGTGTTACAATCACAAATTCAACAAAATTTATAAAGTGGTTAAAGTAAATTAATAATAAAATATTTAAATATAAACGTCAAATACATTTTACAAAATATAACAAGTAAAGTGCATCCAATTCATTTGATGTTGAACACTATAAACATATCATCATCATTTGATATTATTGAAATTAATCATGTTAAATTTAAATTGATGTTAAATAATGTAAATAAATCAAATATTTCAACCCATTTGGTATTAGTGTTCATAAGAAAGTTAAATTTTATTGATACTTATCCAATAAAAAAAATCAATTTTGATTCAGTGTTAAATCATAATAACAATGCAATTTCATTGATGTTCAAATAATCATGTCAAATCTAATTTAACTTTACATCAATAATATATTTGATATTAAATCATATGAATGCACTAATTCTATTTTATGTTTCAAATTATAATCAATATTAATTTAAATAATCAAAACCACATAATATAACAAATACATCTAACCAAACATTTCATTTTTTTGTAAAACATAAAATAATAGTTAAATGAGTAATTTTTAAGTTATTAATGACCTAACTAAATAAAAGTGTTCATGACATGCCATGTCAACACAAAAATAATAAATAGTCTATCAATAAAAAATGGATTTTAATATCCTCCCTCTCTAAGAAAAGAATATGGTTATAATAAAATAGAAAATTTAACTAAATAGATGAATAAAAACCTTAGAGACTTCCTCAAATTACTTTCAAATAGTGTTCTATTCAAAATATTGGTTCCAATGAATCTTATATCGAGACACTTTTTTGTTTCACAAATTAAATTTGCATATAGTACTCTTTGAAACCACACTTGGTTTTTTTGTCTAATGTGAAATATAATGTATTTTTCAAATGTAAGGGGTGTTTTTATATTCACACAACACATCTATTTACATTAATTACTTTAAAAAATATACTAAGATAAAAATATTAAATGCTTGTGACACATCAAGATGTATTATAATCATCAAATGCACATAATTTCTAATGGTAATACATCCCCAGATAACACACCACATACTCAATATACCATAACACATCACAAACCCCTTTGCCTATTCTTAATTTCATTAGAAGCCTCCTCCTAAACATATTATCTGTTATCAATGGAAGATATCTAAATGACCAATATTAAGCTCTAAGAAGTACGAAAAAGAGATATACAAAGACAAAGTAAAAAATTAAGTTAACTGAAGTTATACAATTAACATAAAATAACTCTAGAAAAAGACTCATCACATATTATTTTAGAGTATTTGTAGTAAGAACCTAGTTTACGTAAGTAACCCATGAAACACAAATAATCTTTAATAAAAATAGAAATAAATTAAAATATAAAGTGACTAAAATAAAAATTTTAATGCTTGCAATCATAACACAAACCACGAAGCAACCAAAGATGTTAAGCATATTTTATTATAATAATTATATATATTTTTTGGTGATACAAGATTACCAATAAATCCAAAAATCCCTACATCATTTGATATGCACTAATTTAATTAATCATATGACTAATTTAATTATTAATTGAACTATAAATCATATTAACTTATTACAATCAAATTTTAAGATCTCAATTTTACCTAATACAATCTCCTATCTAACTAATCAAATAATTAATTAAATAAAATATTCAATTTAAAAAACAAACCTTTAATACACCGATCCAACCAATTAATTAATATTCTATAACCAACAAAAAGTTATCATATTAGGAAGAGGATCATGACTCACCTACGTAGTACAACCAACAAAAGTTATCATGCTATGAAGCCCTCCTCTAATTAGTCATGGCTTAGAAGGAAAGAGCATAAATCTTAAATATTCTACTCTTAGATATCATAATTAGAATGCATAGAGTTTTATTAGGCGTCTTTAACTCAATGGCTATGGATCTCTTTGACACACTCTACTCTACTATACTCTATAGAACTCTACTCTACTCTACTCTACTCTATGGACTCAAAAAGAACGATAAAACGTTCATCCGAACCCTTTATTGCAATCCAAAACTGCTTTAGACTTTTATTTTCTGCAATCTAGCAATCAAATTCAAGAAGGAAACTATGATGAAAAGAAGCATATGTTACTTTTCTCGTGGAGAGGGAAGTTCAGGTATGGTCTCCAACATTGTGTACCAGCCATTTTTTGGAAGAGGGTGCTTAAAAATGGACCACCCCACTGCCTTTCTCCTCTTCTTATTCTCTAATTTTCTATCCCCGCCCATGCCCACAATTTTCTTCTTTGCCTCGCCCTTATTAAGCGGCTTTCAAAGACACAGCTAATTTATTACGGTTCCTGGGTTTCGTTTCCTGTACCTCGATGTTTTTGCACTGCAATAAGTCCATCAAAGATTTTTCTGCGCCAGCTGCTTCTTTTTCTTTCCCTTCACTATTGCTATCGCTCTTCTTACTCTTCTTACTCTTATATATCTTCTCCGTCGCCTGCTCCTCGGCACAGTACTTTTCTTGGGGCGTTTGCTTCTTTTCCACAGATATTTTTTGTGAGTGGACAAGGAATTCATTCTTGATAACATGGACAGAATGTACACAAAAGCTTTCGTAATACGCCCTTGCGGTTGTTGTCGGCTCCAAAAACTTGTGGTCATTCTCTTTGGAAGCTGCTGTA
Source organism: Torreya grandis (assembly GCA_037957365.1). Taxonomy (NCBI): domain Eukaryota; kingdom Viridiplantae; phylum Streptophyta; class Pinopsida; order Cupressales; family Taxaceae; genus Torreya; species Torreya grandis. The sequence continues at coordinate 4,131,802 of JARHVA010000315.1, forward strand.
CCATTTACGACTGCAATATCACGATGCAGTTGCTCACAAGGAATAATAATAGGCGACGGAGATCTTTTGTTGGGGAGCTTTTTCCTGGAGGCTCTGTGTTTTTTGACCAAAGCATCATTTTTGGAAGATAAGCACTGTAGAAAGCACCGTCGAGAAAACTTTTTTCTACACATGACTGAAGCAACTATGCTTCCTGTTGTTGTTGAGGTTTAATACACCCAACGCATACATTAGTCAGGCGTTGATAGTGTCGAATAATTAGAAAAACAGGACGATAGCTGACCATTTCGTCAATGCAATGCATTTTCGGCGTTCTGTAATTATTCGTCATCGTGATCACAAAAAATGTTATCGGGTATATTCTCCGGATCAATTCTCTACGTATAAGGAATCTTTTGAATATCTCGAGCATTTATGAACACGTGTCCAAATGCTGATCTGATATTATCGAGGCGGGAGCTGGGAGAACATTTTCGGTTTGCCGCGTCTATTTGAAGTATATTCTCCGGAGCAATTCTCTATGGATAAGGAATCTTTTGAATCTTTTGATATTACCGAGGAGGCAGTCGAGAGAACATTTTTGGGTGGCCGCATCTATTTTAGATCTAAACTGGACGGTTGCCCTCTATAGCTTCACACAAATACCGATAGTAGTTTTGACAAAGGATTTAGAGATATTATATACCTATTTTGTGTAAGAAGATAATATATATTCTAATATACTTTTAAATTTTCATACATTCAATCGTGAAACAAAAATTTAACTCATGAAGATAGTAGAGTTTGTTGGGTATGGGAGGCTATGAAACTTTAGAAAAAAGGAAGGTGAATCATATATCTTTGCATTGAGAATCGTAATGACCTTACATAAATAGTTTAATGTGCACTTCAAGTTATCGAAGATTCTCCACATTCTTGGCTTTAGCTTTTTACATAAGTTTTCTTGGATGTTTGACACATGTCTCTCTTGCATTGAATCTTTGACCTAATATTTCCACTACATACCAGCTACCCTACCGAGTCCTGATCGAATGCGATCACGTCATGTGGTGCCATTACTGGACTCAACCCTTAGGAGCTCCTAAATCTCAGGCTGATTGAATGTGGTACAAGCATGTGGCCAAATCTCAGAGAGGGGAGAAGTCTAAGAGACTGGTTGGGTTTTGGTGAATCCTTGCCCGATAGATTTCGTCGACTTCTTAGGGATCATGCAAAACCATTAGATGAGGATTGGATGGTTGGGGCCGAACCAAAAGACTTACATAATTTTGATTGACTCTTTAGACCAGAAAAACAAACAATGAAGTGATTGAGCTACTTGTAATCAATCATAAATGGGTTAGTCGAGAAATGCAACTTGAAAAGGGGGTATAAATGAAGATCGATGTAGTATGGCTTCATTAGATTGAAACCAGATGAAATATAAGTATATCATCACAAAATGATTATACATGAATAGGATATAATTAATATTGAAGGGAGTGTATGGTTTGAAACTTTGGGCCTAATTGGGCTTCCTTACTAAAAAGTGATGTTGTGGGACTGCAAGTAAGACATGACATTTAATTAATCCCCATGTGAGATTCCTTGCCGTATGTTTTTTGTGGTCAATCTCCACTTTATATCAAATTAGATTCAGTGATAACTAACTTGACTATATTCTCAAAGTTCCCACTCAAAATTATTTCCCTTGTCTTAATTGGCATTCCAAGAGTTGCTTAGATTCAATTAGAACTTTCTCTCAAGAACGAGAAATTTTAATATTTTCCTTATAAAATGAACGAACCTTGACAACAATATCTATGATCAGATTTGTTTCCTTGCCTTACATGATTCTAGCCTACACAAAAAATAACAAAAAAAAGAGACCATAATTACCCCCACATCAGCGTTTGATCCTTCATAATAGCAAACATCTAATCAAAGAATCCACCACTTTGCAAGCTTTGTACCCATTTTTAATGGATATAAATCATGTAACTGCAACAACTAATTTAAATCTATATAGTCTTTTCAATACATAAACATTGACATAATGCCCAACGAACATAAATGCAATCTATCACAAAATTTGGATGACACATTTGACATGAAGGCTTGGAATTGGAATGCTAATGGTTGTTCATGGAGATCATGTTTAAGTACAGTATGGAAAATATTTTTTGTCAACCACATCACTCCATGTTTGATCACCTTGATGGATGGAAGGCAAAAATAATCACAAATGGTCAAAGTGTTTACAACTTTAATGTTATTATGGATTGTATGTACTCATGTCCACTTCAAATTTTTATCCAAATACAAAACCTAAAATTCCAAATTGCTCTTAGTTACTTCTAATTTTTGGGTTACAATCACCAAGACAAAATCCAATCACTCACAGTTGGCCTGACCCCAAGATTTTGGGTTCTTCAACCAACCATTGTAAATGTCCCCTGATTGAAACCAAGGGAGTTGCAGTTTTGACAAAGAAGTGGCCAAATTGTCCAAGCTAATAAGGACAATGTTGGAGCACCTTTTCATGAAGATGCACCTAAAGTTAGATAATCTTTTCTCATGATGAGAGTGTTGCTTAATCCCAACAAGGAGATTAAGGAGCCTGCACAATGAAATATGTTTAAAACCACATGCAAATTAGAGGGTAAGTGTTACAAAGTCATTATAGATAGTGGAATTACTGATAGTTTAGTATCTTCTAAGAAATCAACACATCCTACTCCTTATAAGGTGTCTTGGCTGCAAAAAGGACATCAATCTTAAGGTGTAATTTCAGATAAGTAGCTATAGGGATGAGGTTATGTGTGACGTCATTCTTATGGATGTTTTTCATGTTCTTTTGGCAGACCTTGGCAACTTGACATGAAGGCAATACATGATGGGAGAATTAATACCTACACCTTAAGGAAAGATGGAAAGAAGCACCACCTTATAATATTAAAGGAAGAGAATGCAATAGTGGAAAAAAATCCTAAATTGATATTGATAAGTGGAAAATAGTTCTTGTAGCAAATTAGGAAGGATGAGGTGTGTTATGCACTTATTGGTAAGCCTAAAATAGTAATCACAACTACTAAGTTGATTGATCTGTCTATATAAATTCAAAATTTGATTAATGATTTTTTTGATATAATTATGGATGACTTACCTAATGAACTACACCCAAGGAGAAGCATCATCCATGATAGAGATCTCATATCGAGAGCCAATCTACCAAATAAGGTAGCTTACTGGATGACACCAAAGGAAAATGAGGAAATCAAGAAATAATTGCAAGAATTTTTGGATAAGTGGTTAGTCAGAGAAAGTTTGAGTCCTTGTGTTGTTCCAATAGTCCTAACACCTAAAAAAATGGAGGTTAGAGAATGTGTATTGAATCAAGATCCATAAATAAGATCACAATCCGGTATAGATTTCCTTTGCCTAGAATTAATGATCTAATAGATTATTTAAGTGGTGCAAAGTAATTTTTCAAGATAGATTTGAAAAGTGGATATTATCATATCAAAGTTAGAGAGGGAGATGTATGGAAGAAAACCTTTAAGGCAAATGATGGGATCCATGAATGGCTTGTAATGCCATTTGGTTTGACCAACACTCCAAGCACCTTCATGAGAATTATAAATGAGGTACTCAAGGCATTTATAGGTAAATTTGTTATTGTTTACCTAGATAATATTTTGATTTATAGTCAATCAAAGGAAGATCATCTTGAACATCTTAGAATGGTTTTGAGTAAGCTCCAAAAAGAAAAGCTACTAATTGGACTCAATAAGGGCACTTTCATTAAGACAAAGTTAATTTATTTGGCTTTTGTCATTTCGTAAGAAAGCTTGAAGATAGTAAGGAAAATGTCAAAGCCATAATGAAATGAACTAGAACAAGGAGTTCATGTGAGGTAAGAACTTTTCATGTTTTGGCTAGTTTTTACATAAAATTTATAAGGAATTTTAGTAGTATTTGTGTTCCAATTGTGGAAACAATCAAGGTAAATAAACAACCATTTAGATAGACTAAGGTAGCCAATAATTTTTTTAATATTATAAATAAGAAGATTACTGAGCATATTATCTTAGCTATGCTTGATTTTAGCAAACGTAGAGTGTGATTCTAGTGCAATTGCCATAGGAGCTATTTTGAGTTAAGAAGGCAAACTAGTTGCCTATTTCAGTGAGAAACATAATGACACAAAGAAGTATTCAACATATGACCAATATTTTTTTATATTGTTCAAGCCTTGAATAAATGGAGGCATTTATTGATGCCTAAAGAGTTTGAATTGTATACAGATAACCATGATTTGTAGTTTATTAGTAATCAAACTAAGCTAAGTCAATGGCATGAGAAGTGGATAGTTTTATTTCAAAGTTTTTATTTTGTTATCAACCATATAATTGGGTAAACTAACAAAGTTGTAGATGCTTTAAGTAAGAGAAGTATGATTTTATAGGAGTCTCAAGTGAACATTTTGGGATTTAATACATTGAAAGAGATGTACAAGGAAAATATTTGATTTCAAATAAGCATATGAAGAATGTGAGAACCCAATAAGAAAATATAGAAGTCCATGGATGGAGTACATGTTTCAAGAGAGATGAATATTCAAGGACAATCAACTGTACATATCAAAATAATCCATGAGGGAGAATCTACTAAAAGAGAAACATAATGGCAACTTAGTAGGGCATTTTAGAAAAGATAATATACTTGATCAATTAAGTGCACATTAATATTGGCTAGGGATGAAAGATGATGTGAATAGGTTTTTTGATATATGTAGAATATAAAAATATGCTAAAAGAAGTCAAAATATAGGAATATATCAGCAATTGCCTATTCTTAGTAGGTCATGGGATTAAATAAGTATGGACTTTGTACTTGGATTACCAAAGACTCAAAAAGGTAATAATTTTATATTTGTTTTGGTTGATAGGTTTTATAATATGACACACTTTATATATTGTACAAAGACAAGTGATAAAAATCATATTGTTAACATGTTCTTCAAATAAGTAGTGAGATTGCATGGTCTGCCTAGGAGTATTATTTTAGATAGGGATGGATAATTTGTGGGACACTTTTGGAGGAATATTTGGAAGAATCTGGGGACCACTTTAAGCTTCATCTCATATTACCATCCTGAAACTGATGGTCAAATTGAAGTGGTAAATAGGAGCCTTAGAAACATTCTTAGAAGCTTTGTAACTGACCATCCCAAACAGTGGGATCAAGTACTAGCTCAAACAGAATTTGTATATAATGATTGTCTAAATAAAATTACATGTTATAGTCCATTTCACATTGTGTACGCCATCCATAAAAGGAGATTTTATGAGTTGAGGAACTTGGGTAAGTAATAGAAAAGAAGTGCAGAAGGTAAATACTTTGCAATAGCTATGAAAGAATTACATGAGTAGGTAAAGCAAAAACTAAAGAAAAATACAATTAAGTATAGCAGAATTGTTGATTAGAAAATAAAATAATTTCATTTTGAAGGAGATTTAGTGCTTTCTCATACCAGGAAATAAATATTACCTTAAGGGGAATATAACAAGTTGAAAGTGAAGAATATTGGAACCTGTAAGGTCTTGAGAAAATTTTTTACTATCGCTTATGAATTGGAGCTTCCAATTGATATTGGAATCTCACCCATTTTAAATGTAGCATACATATATCCTTTTATAGAAGATGACAACTTATAAAAAACACCTGAAGATAAATATGATTAGATCATCCATTGGGAACAACAACTACCAAAGTTACAATTAGATCAGTCTAAATCCATTCTATAAAAGGCAGTCAAAAAGACAAGAGACAAAGAATAATTCCAGTATTTAGCCAATTTGAGAGATCATCCAATTGAGGATACAACATGGATGACACATTCTGAGATAATCAAGCATGGTAAAAGTGTTGAATAACTCATGAGTAGAAGCTCATCAACAAGACTTTTATTCTTTGGTAGTTTAATGCAGATGCATCACTATAAATAATTCAGTTGTGTTAGTTTGTGATTTTATGAGGTCTTAGGAGTTATATTTGATAAAAAATAGTCTTATATAACATTTATTTTTATTTTTTTTTGAGATCATTTAGAAGTGTTTTAGATTTCCCTACCAAAAACAAGGATTTCAATTTTTTGAATTGGGTTTGGACTTTTGGGAGAGTTTTATCAAGTTTCAAGGATCATGATCCTTATGTGAGTGATAATTGATGTATAGTAAATGTCAGGATCCCTAATCCTTAAGAGTACACTTGATTACCTTTGTATAAGCAACTAAACATGGAATTTAACCAGAAGTAAAATGTAACTAGAATTTAGAAACATCACAGAATACGAGAGATAATACAATCTTGTATTAACACTCTTCCAGAAGGAAATATAATGAAGAAATCACACTCTTCTCACACCTCTTGGGCGTACCAGTAATTATCCCTAAAGAGTTATCTCTCTCAATTACAAACAAAATCAACTCAAACACAGAGTTGTTGTTACCACCAATCAGTAACAACACTGCCATTACCACCACCGAGTACACCACGTACTCCAAGTAGATCTCCCTAATCTTGCTCCTTGTTGTGTTGCAAATCTCCTTTGACCTTGCACACACACACCTATAGATCAGCTGACCTTACTTACCTTATAGATCTTCTTCCTGATCTTGCACACCTGCAAACCTAGATCTTACATACCTTGGAAGAACCCTTGTCCTTGCCTTTGCAAGTCCTTATGATTCTACAAATATAATACAACCCCATGGGTCTCTTAAATAGATCCCATACAAAAAATAATTAGACTTCCTAATTACAATAATTAGAAACGCAGACTCAAGACTAAAATTAGTCTTTTACATGCAAACTGACTGTCCGTCTAAAATTAGACCAATTTTGGAAGTGCATGCAAACGTACGCACACACAGGTTGTCGACGTCAGTTCTTGTCTGATCGATGTCGACTGACCGCTAACTGATGTTAGTTGCTTTGCACACTGAATATGACTGACATCGGTTGGCTTGACTGACGTTGATTGCTCTGCAACTCAACAACCTCCTCCATTTGCATCAGTGAAGCTTTTAGCTCCATAACCTAACAATCTCCCACTTGGAGATAAACAGCTGCACTTATACCTGTACCTGTATATCATCTAATTTTATTTCCTAACTTGTATCCCTCTTCAAGTTCAGTCTTGAAGACCAACCACCACATATCCTGTGGTGCTTCTCCTGTCATCTAAGTAACCTACCATATCCAAATCTACATACCCATGTAGAGAAGTGCCTGACACTACATAGCATGAATCCCTACTGCTGGTTCCTCTCAGATACTTGAGAATCTACTGAACTGCTTTCCAGTGCTCCTTTCCTAAATTAGCCACAAACTTGCTGACAACTCCCACTGCTTGGGTAATATCAGGTCTAGTACTCATGTACTCAACCTCATCATGTGATTTGGGACACTATTCTATGAACTGTCCATCCATAGGTGTGTTAACCAGTTTTGCATCCTGCATATTGAACCTCTCCACTACCTTATTCACACAATCATCTGGAGACAAAATCAACCTGTGACTTTCCCTGTCTTTAGAAATACTCATGCCAAGGATTTTCACTCCTCCTAAATCCTTCCTAGCACATCTCTGAACTAATTTTATCTTTAGCTCAGCAAATCCCTGCATGTATGAACCTACAACAAGCATATCATCCACATACAGTAACAGGATAATGTCACAACCATTATCCAATCTGGTAAAATAAACACAATGGTTACATTGACATTGACTAAAGCCATGCTTTGTCATACCCCTGTCAAACTTGTACCACTGTCTTGGAGCTTGCTCAAGACCATATACCCTGGCCTTTTGTCTCACGTGTCCATTCTCTCCTTTCTTTAACCTAGGAATCCATTCATCTTTTAGTGCTTTCATCTCGGCTGGCAACTCTACCAAATCTCCTATTTGGTTCTTTCACAAGGAATCAATCTCCTCATTCATGCCATGCTCCCACTGTTTCCTGGATTCTACCTGCATTGCCTCTTCAAAACTTCCTGGTTCTTGACCATCAGTGAGCAACAAGTTCAAGTAGTATAAAGAAGGGAAATAATGAATTTGAGGCTTACTTACCATTTTAGTTCTCCATATGGGTGTTTGATACTCCTTGATAGCTTGATGTCTGCCCAAAATCTGTTCTCTAGTCAACCCTGGTCTGCACCTGACCGATGTCGATTCCACCTGATCGTCGACACCAGTTTCCTAACTGATGTCAGTGTCCACCTAGTCGCCAATGTCAGTTCCCTAACCGATGTCGGTCTCCACCTTCCTGACACCATCGACTCTAGTTTGCACATGACCGACGTCGATACCTGCCTGTTTGACGTTGGTTCTCACCTGACCGACGTCTGTAAGTATGTTTTCTTATGAGTGATGACTTTTATCCATGAGCTCACTTTGGATCATAACCTTGTCCAAACTGCCCTACTCAGAATTATTCAACCCTTTGAGCTGATCTCTATCCATCATCTTCTCCTTGAAAACCAAGGCTTTCAAGTTCTTAAGTTTGTCAAAGACATCAGACTTCCTCTTAAGAACATGCATCCCTTTCTTATTCATGTGACCAAGCCTTCAAAGCCACATCTTCACATCTACATCTGAAGTAGATAAACTAGAAGGAGAATCAATAATACAAGTAGATAGATAAAGAGTACCTACTTTCTTACCACATGCTAATTCAAGTGCACCCTTGGAAATTTTCCAAGATTCCACTGTGAGAGTAACTGTGCAACCCTCATCACCCAACTTTCCTATAGAAATTAGACTCCTCTTCAGGACTGGGACATGCATGACATCCTTCAACACCCATGTGTTGCTCGTCTGCAATTTCAGCCACACTTCCCCTTTGCCAACAATTTGACAAGGCTCACCAACCCCTATATAAATCTTTCCAAAGTCTCCATGGACATAATCATGGAAAAATACTCTATTTGGGGTTGCATGGAAAGAGGCAACAGAATCTAAAACCCAAGATTCTACTTTATCCAAGGAACATACAAGAGCATCCTGTGCAACAATACCTACAACATCTGCTTCTTCATTTCTTTCATGCTGATTTTCTACCAACCAATAATCTTTCTTTACCTACTCTTTCTTTCCATAATACCATAATTTATAATTCTTGCCATTGAATTCCTCCATTCTTAGTGTACTTTATTCTGCCATTGCTTTACTCCCACTCAATCAGAAACCCTTAAGAGTGACCTGTAATCAAACACTTAACACGCTCTGACCACTTGTTAGTGTACCTAACCAAGCTCTGATACCAATTGTCAGTGGTATCACTTGGTGATCCTAGCTCTGATACCAACTGTTAGGAATATAGAACACAAAGCTCTGATACCAATTGTCAGGATCCCTACTCCTTAAGAGTACACTTGATTACCTTTATATAAGCAACTAAACACGGAATTTAACCAGAAGTAAAATGTAACTAGAATTCAGAAACAACATAGAATATGAGAGACAATACAATCTTGTATTAACACTCTTCCAGAAGGAAATACAATGAAGAAATCACACTCTTCCCACACCTCTTGGGCGTACCATTAATTCTCCCTCAAGATTTCTCTCTCTCAATTACAAAAAAAATCAGCTCAAACACAGAGTTGTTGTTACCACCAGTCAGTAACAATACTGCCAGTACCACCATCGAGTACACCACGTACTCCAAGTAGATCTCCCTGATCTTGCTCCTTGTTGTGTTGCAATATCCTTTGACCTTGCACACACACACCTGCATATCAACTGACCTTACTTACCATGTAGATCTTCTTCCTGATCTTGCACACCTGCAAATCAACCTGGTCTTACACACCTGCAAACCTAGATCTTACATACCTTGGAAGAACCCTTGTCCTTGCCTTTGCAACTCCTTATGATTTTACAAATACAATACAACCCCATGGGTCTCTTAAATAGATCCCATACAAACAATAATTAGACTTCCTAATTACAATAATTAGAAACACAGACTCAAGACTAAAATTAGTCTTTTACATGCAAACTGACTGTCCATCTAAAATTAGACAAGTTCTGAAAAAGTATGAAAATGTACGCACACATAGGTTGCCGACGTCGGTTCCTATCTGACCGATGTCGGCTGACCCCTAACCGATGTCGGTTGCTCTGCACACTGAATATGACCGACATCAGTTGGCCTGACCGACGTCAGTTGCTCTGCAACTCAACAACCTCCTCCATTTGCATTAGTGAAGCTTTTAGCTCCACAACCTAACAATAAAATGTTGCATATATGATTTTACTCTTAAACTTATCGTAAGTGTTTTAAATTATCTTTCACCTTGATAAGTCTTTATCTACATAGGGAAAAGGTTACATTGAACAAGCTAGAAGAGTCCTATGTTAGTTGTGAATATTTTGGTGAATGAAACAAGACTAAGCTTAGTTTAGTCAGAAGATAAACCTCGAACCAAGATAGAAGGAGATAAAAAATAATGGAACCAATGATAGAAGTAAGTTAAAGATGTTTTAATAAGGTTATTGAAGGTCTATCCAATGTAGTAGAGTTTTTATGTACATATATATGAATAAATAAGACCTTTTATAAATGTTATGTTGTTATATCAAAAATAATGATATGTATATGATTGATTCCTAACTTTTTTCAAGTCATGATTCAAATTTTTTTGATGTTATTCAAGGTTCCAAAGTTTTGAAATAGGGTTCTTGAGGATACGATCTTGATAAGAAGGTATGACCTATAGATTTCCATGATTGATCAAGTCTAAATTACATTAAACAAAGTTGATAAATAATGTAACAAACCTAATCCAAATGAAATAAAGTTTTTAAAGTCCTTATAACTCTAGATTTTTTATTTTCTTTATTGTCGACCACTGTGTAGACTGCTAAACCCTAGTTTAGGGTTTAATTTACAAAAACTTGAATATCTTTGGAATGAACTATAAAAATCTTCCAAAAATTTGTAGATAGATGTATTATAATGTGATTTAAATTAATCAAGTGGTTTAAAGTCTTTAGAGCCTCTAAAAATGTAGATATAAAGGATCATATTTTTTGTAGACCTAATTAGGCCTAAAAACAAGGCTATAAATTGTGTTCTTCAAGCTTTCCTTCAATATCAAAGTTGTGAAGCTTTAGAAATCTTGTTTTTTAAGTATTATAGTGTGTTCATGAATGTTTTAAGATCATTTTATGATGAAAAGTAATTCAATCCATTTAAGCATAAAAGAGCTTTGATAGACCTAGAAGTAAAGTTATAAATTTATAAAAGGAGACCATGTTTTGAAGATTATAGACCCTATATGCATTAAATTACAATAATTTATTACTCCCCATTGATATATGAACAAATAAAAAAAATAACACATATCTATAAGTGGATTTTCTGACTTCAATATTACCTACATTATCTGCATCCAAATATCCTATCAATAATAATTGATCATTCTTTTTGTATTCTAGGCCATAATCCATTGTATCTTTTATATGTCTTAGTATCCACTTTGTTGCTTTATAATGAAACATATTTCATTCCCATATGATTAATGAGAGATAGATAATAGCATAGTTGATGTGTAGGAAAACCATATAATGGATTAAAAATGTACACCAATAGTCTATTGGACAAATTTTAAGTCATCATCATTTTAGTAGCTAATAACTTCCTTTGACATGATACAAATTTTGCCCATGAAGTGAAAATTAAGAGTTCTAAAGTCTTGACCACTTTTTTTAATACAACTAATTCCCCTTAGAGGCTATTACAATTTATAATTTATGAACAAATATTACTAATGTTGGGAAACTTAACAACAAGGTCTAACTAATATAATTATCTCCAAGTTATCAAATGAATAAGTACATATTTACCACTATGTCCTATGTGTAACCAATCTACATAAAAATAATTTATTATTATTATTATTATTATTATTATTATTATTATTATTATTATTATTATTATTATTATTATTATTTCATTTACATAGGTATATATCCATTCTCCTTAACACTATAAAAAATAATTATAATAAATTAAAATAAACATGAGAAAATAAATATTAATACTCGGTAAAAACCTAGCTCACAATGTAAAGCATACATTGCTACTTGAAAAATTGAAAACTATTGTCGAGTATTGTAAAAATGTACTAAAGATAAATTGAAAGGTTCCCAAAATTTTATTTTGCATTCACCATGAAATTAAACAAAAGTGATACTGTGACAATTTAAGGTGCTTGATGCTATATGCTTGGCACCTAGTATTTACTAATGCTATCATACAAAACAAAGTAACCTAATAAGGTAAGGTCTTAAAAGATCATCCCTAAGGTACTAAAATATCCCAATGTTTCTTAAACCTATATACAAAAACTCTCTCCCTTTTCCTTATAAATCATATCTTTATATCTCTTCGATGATACCTTTCCTCTTTTGTAAGAGAATAAACATGTGTTACAATCATACACTCAACACAACCTATCAAGTGGTAAAATTAGATTAATAATACATTATTTCAATATAAATGTCCAATAAAATTACAAAACATAACAAATGAAGGTGTGTTGATTCATTTGAAATTGACCACTATAAGCATGCCATTTCCATTTGACATTATTAAAATTAATCAATATTCATGTTGACACTACATATTGTAAGTAAATCAACAACTTCAACCAATTTGGCATTAGTGTTCCTAAGAAAGATAGATTTTATTCATACTTATCCAATGAAACAAATCAATTCTGATTCGATATTAAATCATAATAACCATGCAATCCCATCAACATTTAAATAAACATGTTAAATCTTATTAATATTCAATCAAAAATATATTTGGCATTACATTTAATAAACACACTGATTCCATTTGATGTTCAAAATTATTTAAATTATATTTGATGTTAGTCGAAATAATCAAAACCACACAATATAATAAAATATATTTAGCTAAACATTTCATTTATTCAAAACATAAAATAATAGTTAAAGGATTTTTTTTAGGCACTAATAACCCAACTAAATAAGTGTTGATGGCATGCTACATCAACATAAAATATAAATAGTTAATTTGTAAAAATAGGGTGTAACATCCTCTCCCTCTAGGAAAAGACATTGTCATGATGGCTATAGTAAAATATAAAAACCAACTAAATTAATGATTAAAAAACCTTAGATACATTCTCAAGGTCCTCCCAAGTAGCATTCTTTTTAGAATATTGGTCCTAATGGACCTCACACTAAGAGACCTCTATGTTTTTCAAACTAAATTTGCTTGCAATTCTCCTTACAATCATGTTTAGACTTTTTCTCAAATGTGGAATCTAGTACCTTTATCAAGTGTAGGGGATGTGTTTATATTTGTACAATCTAACCAATGACATTAATTGATTTCAAAAAGCCACTAACCCCACAAATATTAAATGCTCATGACATATCAAGATACAATACAATCATTAAATGCATATAAGTTTCGATAATAATACATCCCCATATAATGCATCACATAATTGATGCACCATAACGAATAAAAAACCCCTTTACCTTTTTATAATTTCATTGCAAGACTCATCTTAGACATGTTACCACTTAGTAATGCAAGGTATCCAAATGACCAACATTAAGCTCTAAAAAGTATGAAAAAAAATATACAAAGGCAAAGTCCAAAATTAAGTTCACTAAAACTGTGCAATTGACTGAAGCTAACCCCATAAAAGGACTCAACATATATTACAGTAGATTATTTATGGTAAAAAACTAAAACACAAATAAAATATAAATAAAACATAAATAAAATTGAACATGCGGTGACTAAAACAAAATTATTAATCCTTGCAACCATACTACAAACCACCAAGCAACTAAAGATGTTGACCACACTTTATTAAAACTATCTACACATATTTTTGGTTGATGCAAGATTTTATGTGGACCTAAATATTCCTACATTACTTGATATGCACTAGTTTAGGCATCCATGTGACTAATCAAATGGTTGGTTGAATTTGGTGCTCAATTAGTGTAAATCAAGGTGCAAATCACATTAACTTATTACAATCAAGTTTTGGGGTCTCAATTTTCCTTAATTAAATCCTCTATCTAACCAATCAAGTGATTGGTTGAATGCGACACTCAATTAAGGAAAGTGGAGCTCTAAATATTATTAAATTGTTGCAATTAAATTTACTGGGATCATTTTTTGTTAATTTAAGTTTTTATATAACCAATTGAATAATTAATTGATTAGTACATTCAATTAGAAAAAACTAAGACCCAAATCATATTAGATTGTTGCCTCTAAAATCACTTTAAAGTTATTTTGAAAAGATACTTCAATGCCATCTTCAAAAATACCTTAAATTTGTCTAAATTATCTTAATTTTATCTTTTAAAAACACCATAAATTTACCTCTAATCTTAAATACCATAAATCGATTTTAATGTTTTGTAAACATTAATATCAATATCTTTATCTATCTTACCTAAAATTAATGATAAATATATTGATATTACTCTCTTTCATAACTCACCTAAGAAAGTCAACCAACAAAAGTTATCATGCTAAGAAATCCTCCGGTGATCAGCCATGTCTTAGAAGAAAAGAGCATAAATCTTAATTTTTCTAATCTTAGATACCATAAGGAGCATGCATAGGGTTTTATTACGCGTCTCAAACTCAATGGATATGGATCTCTTTGACACATGGACTCAAAAGAAAACGATAAAACATTCATCCGAATCCCTTATTGCAATCCAAAACTGCGTTCGAACTTCGTTTTCTGCAATCGCATTCAAGAACGAAACTATGATGAAAAGAAGCATAGGTTACTTTTCTAGTGGAGAGAGCAGCTCTGGTATGATCCCCAAGGGTAGGTATCAGCCAATTTTTGAAAATGGGCCACCCCGCCGCCTTTCTCTTCTTATTCTCTAATTTGCCATCCATGCCCATGTACACAGAAGCCCCTTATTTCCATAAAAAAAACTGTCATCGAGTAGATTCTCGGGATCAATTCTCTATGATAAGAAATAATTGGAATATCTCAAAAGCATCTATGAACACGTGTCCTAATGCTGATGTGATATTACTGAGGAAGAGGACATGGGGAACATTTTCGGGTTGCCATCACACAAATAGTGATGGTAGTTTTGACAAAGCATTCACAGACATTTCTTCATCAATCTAGCTTTAAAATATTATGGAGAAAGATGGTTGTTATAGATTACGCATTAATAACTTAAATAAACATTTCATTTTTTTTCAAAATATTAAATAATAGTTAAATGAACAAATTTTAAGGCATTAAGGTATTAATAAGTTAATTAAATAAGTATTCATAACACATAATGTTAATGTAAAAAATATAAATAGTTTATCAATAAAAAAATGGATCGTAATATCTTTTCTTGGAAAAGTAATTATTCCTCAAGTTACTTTTAAATAGTATTTTTTTCAGAATATTGATTTCTATAGATCATATATCAAGACATTTATTTATTTCACAAACTAAGTTTGTATAGAGTACTCTTTCAACTACACTTAGATTTTTTATTTAATATAGAATAGAATATATTTTTCAAGTTTAGGGGATGTTTTTATATTCACACAACCCATCCATTTACATTAATTATTTTTAAAAATATACTAAAGTAAAAAATATTAAATACTTGTGATTCACCAAGATGTATTACAATCATCAAATATATATAATTTCTAATAGTAATACATCCCCACATAATACATCGCATACTTTATATATTATAACATATCACAAACCTCTTTACATATTTCAATTTTTATTGGAAGCCTCCTCCTAAACATATTATCACTTATTAATGTAAGATATCCCAATAAACAACATTAAGCTTTAAGAAGTGTGGAAAAAAGATACACAAAGACAAAGTCAAAAATTAAGTTAATTAAAACTACATAATTGACATAAAGTAACATCAGAAAAAGGCACATCATAGATTAGTTTAGAGTATTTGTAATAAGAAACTAGCTTACGTAAATAATCCATGAAACATAGATAATCCTTAACAAAAGTGAAAATAAAATAAAACATGCAGTTACTAAAACAAAAATCCTAATACTTATAACCATAACACAAACCACCAAGCAACCAAAGATGTTAACTACACTTTACTAGAACTAACTATATATATTTTTGGGGCGATACAAGATTACCAATAGACCTAAATATTCCTACATCATTTAATATGTACCAATTTAATCATTCATATGACCAATCAAATTATCGGTTGAATTTAACATTCAATTAAAATAAATTAAGTTACAAATCACATTAACTTTTAGAATCAAATTCTAAGATCTCCATTCTACCTAATATAATCTCCCATCTAACTAATCAAATGACTAATTAAATGAGATACTCAATTATAAAAATAAAACTCTTAATATAAAAAATTTCAACCAATTAATTAATGTTCTAAAACCAACAAAAGTTATCATACTAAAAAGCCTTCCTCTAATTAACCATGATTTACATGAAAAAAACATAAATCTTAATTTTTCTACTTTTAAATATCATCTCAGAGAAATTGATTTTACCTAATATAATCTCCTATATAACTAATTAAATAAAACTCTCAATTAAAAAATAAAATATTTAATTAAAAAAATCAATTTCCCTTAATTTATTTTCCCATCCAACTAATTAATTAATATTCTACAACCAACAAAAATTCTCATACTATGAAGAGGATCATGACTCACCTAAGTAGTACAACCGACAAAACTTATCATGCTAAGAAGCTCTCCTCTAATTAACCATGGCTTAGAAGGCAAGAGCATAAATCTTAATTTTTCTACTCATAATTAGAATGCATAGAGTTTTATTACGCGTCTTTAACTCAATGGCTATGGATCTCTTTGACACAAGGACTCAAAAAGAACGATAAAACGTTCATCCGAACCCGTTATTGCAATCCAAAACTGCTTTAGAACTTTATTTTCTGCAATCTAGCAATCACATTCAAGAACCAAACTATGACGAAAAAGAAGCGCATGTTACTTTTCTAGTGGAGAGGGAAGTTCAGGTATGGTCTCCAACATTGGGTACCAGCCGTTTTTCGGAAGAGGCTGTTTAAAAATGGGCCACGCCACTGCCTTTCTCCTCTTCTTATTCTCTAATTTTCTATCCCCGCCCATGTCCACAATTTTCTTCTTTGTCTCGCCCTTATTACTGTACACAGAATTGGCTCTCAAAGACACAGCCAATTTATTACTGTTCATGGGTTTCGTTTCCTGTACCTCGAAGTTTTTGCACTGCAATAAGTCCATCAAAGATTTTCCTCCGCCAGCTGCTTCTTTTTCTTTCCCTTCATAAAAGGGCAAATGATCATTGAATAAGATGAACAAGGAAAGAAATCCCAGAGGTATTTTTATAAATGTGAAAAAAATGGAATCCATATCTTATTAACACAGACAAAATCCAAAAGATAGGAAGCAATAATAGGTATGGGGCAAAAAGGAAAATGCTTCAGATAAGCACATTCATAGTGTGTTCATAAGCCTCCTTTGCATAAATTATTTAGATGAAAATGCAAAGAAAAGTAGGGAAGATTGTAATAAATCCTTTAAAAGGACATTTGTCTTCAATTTTACCTATAAATACTGTTTTTGGGGCCCTGTTTCTCCTTGGCAGAGGCCCCTTATACATGAGGTTAAGCTTGCCCAGGATTTTGTCTTTATTAATAAATTATTTTTATAAATAAAGACAAGCTCTTATATTTAGGGTCATATGCTCTAGGATCCTCTATAGATAGAGCTTGAGGCAATGTCCACTTGCCCTTCTATGATGGCAAATACAAAAAAGAAGGCATGGAATCTGCTACCACTCTACATAAGGTTAAGCTCCCCTAGGATTTTGTCTTTGTTAATAAGTTATTTTTATACATAAAGACAAGCTCTTATATGCAGGGTCATATGCACTACAAATTTAGAGGAAGAGAGCTATTCAATAGGGTACAATAGGGTGCATATGAGCCTCTCTAGTATTTTCCAAGCTTTAATATCTTCACCTCTATTTTCAATTCATGTTTTTTTATTCACCATTTCATGTTTATTTATCCTTACAAGTGCCTAAATGTACTCTATTCTTTGTGATGGGGTCATCATGTATGTGTGTTTTTAAGTACATTGAAAGTGTTTTTATCATGTTTCATGTGTTTGTGCAGACTTCCACAAAGTAATAGTGTGTGAATCCATGTTTCCTGCACTCCCATTATAGGGTGTAGAAGAGCCTCTATAGTGTTTTCTAAGATTTAATTTCTTCATCTCTGTTTTTAATTCTTGTGTGTTTATTCATCATTTCCTATGTATTTATGCTTGCCAGTGCTGAAATGTACTCTATTAGTTGTGATGGGGTCATCATTTATGTGTGATTTTAAGTACATTGAAAGGGTTATTCTTATCATATTTCATGTGTTTGTGTAGACTTTCCCAAAGTAAGGGTGTGTTAATCCATGTTTGTATTTTCAATACTCCCATTGTACTATGCAATGTATACTTACTATTGTTGACTTCTTCATTTAGATTGTTCACTGAGCTTATTAAATATTGCCATCAACGTCTTTCATAGAAGCTGCAACTAAAACTAAATTTTGTTGCATACAATCTCCATGGACTTGATAATCAAGGATTCAAAAATATTATTGCTAACCTTTAAAATTTAGAATAGGCATGTTTTGCTTCTTTTAAAATTTTGAAAATGTAATGTATCCATTACATTTTATCTATCTTTTTCAGTAATCTTTCTAAATATTTCCATCAACATCTTTCACAGAAGCTACAACTAAAATTATTTTTTCTGCATACAATCTCCATGGACTTGATATTCAAGGTTTCAAAAATATTATTACTAACCTTTGAAATTTATAATAAGCATGTTTTAGTTCTTTTAAAGTTTTTAAAATGTAATGTATCCATTACATTATCTCTATCTCATCTACTACATACAAAGGTTTATTTAGCTTGTCCTTGAATCACCATGTGAGGCATTGCCATATTATATATATTGTTTCCAAATGAATTGGTATGTTAAGTTTCTATAATATGAAAAGGCAATCTCTGCTTTGGAACGTTACACTATCTATAGAAAATGTAATGCCTTCTCATATGTACATTTCCTTTTTGGAGGTTTGTAATTTATACTTTCAATATACGGTGTCAATTTTATGAACAATGGTTGGCCTAATTATTCCATGACTGCTATGTTGCGTTGCCAACTAGTCAGATTACCTTTGCTGTTGGCACACCATTGTACTCTCATGGTGAGCTTTACGGTAATTTTTATAAGCATTTCATTGGTAAGGGTTATTTTTGTAGAGCATATTCTTTACTTGTTTGAATGTAATTTGTTGGAAACAAATACTATGAATGTTAATTGCTACAGATTTAAGATAGATGAGTGGGAATTGGATGATTACCTTAAAGAACTTTATGTTGAGACGAAACAAATGGTATGCATTTTTAGCTACTATACTCGAATGTGAATTTGAGTTTTATTATTATTTTTGTTAATGTTAATATGTTATGACATGCATTGTGTTAGGAGAAAGAAGTCAGTCAGAAGTCCTCATTGTGTACAAGTGCTCAGTCTAGATGTTCCCCTCACCCCCTCAAATATTGAAGGAGGAAGCTATGTGGAGGATAAATAATTGGGGATGGTATTTCCACTATTATTAGAAAACCATCCCCTACCCATGAACAACTAAGGGTGCAATCCCAGTATGAGATGGAATCTTAATCGAATAAAGATGCAACCGAGGGGATAACACAGGTAATTTTATTGATGGCCCGTGTATTTTCAATGCCTATTTTAATGTTCTTGACACATATGTAAAATGTTCAATATTTTCAAACCATGCATTCCTCTTTTGATTTGTTACATTGCCCTTTTTAATACTACAGGAGGAGGGGGTGTTACAGACCGAAGGTGAAGAGGGTGTCCCAAGAAACCCCAATGACTGTTTCTCAATAAATGTATGGGAACCTTTGGATTCCATGAATTTTTGATTGCTCCTCATGTTAAATAATGTTTCTTTCTCCCCTCTTACAACAATCAAAATTAAAATGCTTTTGACTGACACACCATGCATTTTTCTATGTTATTTTTGTTTTGTGTTTTAGTTGGGAGGGGTAGAATGGAGCCACATGGATGTGGATGATAGTCACCTACATAATGACTTCATCCCTAAAAATGTTTGTATTTTTTGTACTCTCTTTCATTTTTCATGCTCAATAATTACAAACCATCCATCCCTATTTTTATATGTTATATATTTTTTTAATACTATAGGGGGAGGGGGTGGAGCAGACTGAAGGTGAAGAAGGTGTCCCTAAAACATCCAATGACTATTTCTCAAGAGATATATCAGAACCTTTGGATGGCCTTAATATTTGATTGCTCCTGATGTTAAATAATGTTTCTTTTTTCCCTCTTAGAGCAATCAAGATTAGAAATCTCTTGACACCCCATGTGTTTTTCTATTTTCTTTTTATTTTGTGTTTTAGTTGGAAGGGGTGGAGTGGAGCCACATGGATGTGGTTGATAGTCACCTGCATAATTTCTTCATCCCTACAAATATACATATTTTTCTAGTCTCTCTTTCATTTGATATGCTCATAGCCCCATGTTTGTTGTTCCATATATGTTTGGAGTTGGACTCACAAGTATATGTTCAACTATGTGGTAGGAGGAGGTGGTCATATGAACATGATGACAATGATGATGAGGATGTTGATGATGATGATGATGATGATGATGATGATGATGACGACGACGATGACGACGACGACGATGATGATGATGATGATGATGATGATGATGATGATGATGATGATGATGATGTTGATGATGGTGATTGGCTTTCAAATGCTTCACAATCTATAATATTATAAGATATGCTAAAATTTTTATCCTATGATAAGGTGAGGGAACTAAATATTAGTAACGAGATGCCAACAAAATATTTTTTCACCACATCAAAAGAATACCTATAGAACCTAATATGAGACATTTTTCTATTAGTAAT
The DNA here is from genome assembly GCA_037957365.1 of Torreya grandis. Lineage (NCBI taxonomy): Eukaryota > Viridiplantae > Streptophyta > Pinopsida > Cupressales > Taxaceae > Torreya > Torreya grandis. Next base: position 4,152,887 of record JARHVA010000315.1, read on the forward strand.
GTATATACCCAAATATATCTATAGGGAGAGTTTGTTTGAACAAATAATTTATGTACCTTGAAATGATGGAGTTTCATAGGGTAGAGGGGATATGCCACAACATACACCAAGGGTGGTTTGAGTTGTTCAACATTCATATGTGCCTCCACCTATTGTTGATCATGTGCTTCCCATCTAAAACCTTGTCATCACCTCCAAGGCTGCACAACCATATATTTTTTCTATTAGAAATGTATTACAAAGTCTATTAGAGTAGGTATTGGAGATGGTTATCACATTTGGAGGGGGTGTTAGTGCTAGAAATTCTTATTCTACCCATGGGGTTGGATCTTCTCGGTACCCTCATCCTCATATATACACACGTCACAAGTGCAACACATGATCATATCAGCCTTGGACCTACACCTTCCTTAAGTGACAATGGATTTCTGGATTTTGAAGATTACTTTTAAACATGCAATGACAGGAAAAGTAAAAATGGGATAAAGGGGAACCTCAAGATTAGGTCACTCAAGCAAGTTCATTATTAAAATTTTATTAGCATGAGATATTAGTTTAGAAAATTTCTAATACTTTGGAATTTATTTAAAAATAATTGATGGTTATCTTTCTATTAGAGTTTGGTTAGAGATAAATCAAGTGGGTTGCATTGAGTCCCATTAACTTCAACCATAGTTTCTTGGTATGATGTAGAATGTAACTTTCAATCTATTTTTATTTTGTTTTTAATATTTAACATTTTTTTCAATTATTAATTTTTTTTCTAGAATTTCATGAGTTATTTCATATGAATCTCATATTACTAGGTCTTTATATCATACTGGCATACCTAGACCTTTGATTTCAAACATAATTTTAGTGTTGAGTTAACGTGTGGGTAACTTTAAAATTAATAAAAATTTCCAATTGTATTTCTTTGCATGATTTATACTATGATAACTTTCAATAACTTAACATGTGACTTGATGTGAATGCCGAAAAACCTTGATGATTCACCTTCTTGTGATTTTATACCTCCAATGTTATAGGATTCACAGACACCAATACCAACCACAATTATGGTATGCTTATCATTTTCTAGGTTGGGAATTTCAAATTTATTTATCTTTATAATGTTTAAATGCATAGACTAATTATTTATTGTTTACTCCTCATTATTTGTGACCAAAAGAGGTTATGATCCTTTATCATCTTGAGGGATAAAGTAATTTTTTTCAAGGATCTAGGGGATTCTTAGGCATAGTATTTTGGATGGGAAATATTTTTCTCATCTATTAAAATGGAAATGTATATGTCTCTCATGCATGTATGATATTCATTATTATACTATACAAATTTATCACTTTTTGGTCCATGTATTATGTACTTGATATCTATTATGTGGAAATGAATAATATTTGACTAATGTGCTTATACTTCATATTTATTTTTCACATGTTTACCTTATATTTATCACGTACTTATAATATCATGAATAATTTTTTTTGGTTTTATAATTGATAATTACAGATGATTTTAGACCCATATATGTGAAACTAGAGCAATTTAGTCTAATTCAAGCCCAATTAGATGTGATGGGAGTAATGCATGTTGATTTAGTGATCTACACACATGTTGGCCTTCTATTTCCATCAATATTCCATGTGGTTAGGTTATTAATAATCCAAAATTGATAAAAAAGAATTCTAATCACTTGCAACTTGAGAAATTACATACACTTTGAGACCCATTCATGTATGATTTGAGAAATTTAGGTTGAATTAGTTGTGATGGGAGTAGTGAAATGTTAGGAATTTAGTGTTTCATGGTAATATATGTGTGTGTGTGAAATTATATTATCAAGGATAATATAATATTGTAATGTTAGAATAATAAAATGAGCTGTTAAATACGATTCATATAGAGATATAGGTAAGTGCACAAAGTTGGGGGAGAAAAAGTGGCCTCCCTGTGGACATGATTTTTTTGAAATTTTATAAATTTGAACTTCTATAGATAATTTGAGATATCTACAGTCTGAATTTGAAGATGGTTTAAAAACATTAAATGTAGCATTTCAACTATAGTTTCTAAAAAGTTAATTTTTTAAAAAATGATTAAGTATAACTAGGTCAAACATCTAAAATTTGAAGAGAAAATCCTATTTTTTAAAGAAAATAGAGTAGATAGATGGAAATGTAGATAGATATTCTTGTTTGTGACTTCTATTTTTTCAATGGATACTTTTTTTATGAAAATTTCAAGTAAATAGATCCTAAAAATTGATAAAAAAAATGGATAGCCATCAGTGTGATGCACCTAACTACCTTAAAAAAAAAATCAATTTTTTAAAAATGTGTGTAGAATTAGGCCTAGTTTGTGACCATATAACTTGTTTTTCACTTGGATCAGTGAAAGATAAATTGCATGAACATGTATAGACATGTATGTTTGTGGCATGTAGTGGCCTAAAAAAGGTATAATTAGAAATCAATGTAGTTTGAAACCTTAAAGTAGTCCAAAAATTATAAAAATAATATTTTTAGAAAGAGGAGAGCGTGTTCATCATGACGTTATTAAGTTTTTGAATTTTCACATTGAAATTCATAGTGTATTTGGAGATCAAAGTTGAATTTTATTATTTTCTATCATAATTCTTGGACTTGGCTATAGATTGACAGGTCCAAGCTTTAGGTTCAGGAATCCAAGCCATTCCTGAGTTAAAAAGCATAGGATTTGAATTCAAATTCAAATAACGTGATCACTTTATTAATTGTGTTAGTAATGTGATCATGTTACTTAATAATGTGATCATGTTAATAACACAATCACATTATATAATCATAAAACCCAAAAACCTAAATTTGCATTTTAACCTACTAAAGGAGCCATTATGCCTAGTAGTCTTAAGAACAAAGTTTGGTTGATTAAGATTGTTGTTTGAAACCAATGTTATTGTCAATATTTGATAACATTGAATGATAATTGGAGATTTATTAACCTATGAATCAATTTATTGTTCATTTGACATGAGTCTAATCTTCCTTAAAATGTAGACATACCAAGTTCATCCTAGATAGGGTCAAGAAGTCAAAAGTTGGTTTTTGGTGATCCAATGATGAAAATAACTCATAATTTGGTAGATTTGATTTAGATTTAATTTTTTACATGATTAAATAAATTATATTTTCCAAAAATCAATTGGAATACAATGATCCTCTGATTGAGTACTAATGGACCTAGAGTATTAGGTCCAAAAGAGAGTTCAATGATATTATAAATGTTTAAGGATTAGTTATTTGAAACTTGGTATTTTAAAAGGAATTTATAGTCTTCATAAGATTCAAATGGTGTTTTAGAATAACAAAAAATAAATCAAGGGTAATTATATTTTGTGTCAAGAATGTATATATTCTTAAAAAGGTTGAATTTGGTTAAACAGGACTATTTTAGTTTTTGTGGATAACTGGTGATGTTTGGAACTTGTAAAAAACTTTTATAAAATTTATAGTATTGTTTGAGTCTCTAATAATATTTTTTGAGTCAGCAAGTGAAGATCTATAAGGATCTATTTTCAAGGTATATCAATGCATTAGTAACCTATTTTGCATTTAAGAACTTATCTTTTGTCAAGTTTAGAGATGTTACAAACATACATGCCAAAAACATACATGCCTTATGATATAATTGATTTTATCATGAGATGTCATAAAATGCATTTTTTAAACCTATGGCCAAAACTTAGCCTTTAGAGTACTAATCTAGCTATGCATTTGAAGTAAATTGGGGCTATTTTGAGCCCATTCAACCCAATTGTATAACTATAAAATGTGATTTGGGGGTTGATTATCTCAAATTTTATTAGATCAGTTGAATCAAAGAAACATTATTTTACTTATATGCAAGTTTTATATGTATAGAATGTGGTTTTGATCTTAATCAACTTGAAATCATCAATTAATGAATGAAAATGTTGATTAGTTCAATTATGGAGGTAATTAGGGTCAAAATGAGCCACATGAACCTATTTTAAATTATATATGATGTGATTTGGAGTGAAATTAATCCTAATGTCATGTCATGTATAATTAACCAAAGAGTTGATTCATTTAATCGAGGAGGCATTTGAGGCCAATTTGAACCCCTTCAAAAGCAGGTTATGATTTGGGGCAAAATCAAAAGATAAATTATATCATGAATTGATCCAATTAGTCAAATTGTGTAATTAGGGGCATGATCTGGGCCAAATTGAGCCCCTAAACCAAATTTATCACTCAATTGATTATATAACATGTATGCAACATGTACATGGCATAACTGACCCTACTTTTATTATAAATGCAAACATGAAGGTAATTGTCATAAGTGAATAAATAGCTCAAATATTCTTTAATTACCTATATCCAATATCTTAAATCCTAAACCTTGTACCATTTAAATTTAACTCTAAACCCTATACCATTTATGTTAAATGCTAAGCCATAAGCCCTAAACCCCAAACCCTTGAAATTGTAGACCCTAAACCCTAAACTAATAAATTTATCCCCAATTAACATCATTTATATATATATAATAAAAATTAGGTTCATAGGGATAAACTTGGTCAAAATTGCATCACTCATTAAACCACAATTGACCTAATTGGCTCAATTTGTGATGATGTGAGGGCTAGTTGAGCTCAAAATCACATTCTTTAATCATAGATATAGGTTCAAGGAGATGAATTTTTCCTCAATTGCCTTCATGATTGTACCTTATATACCCTAAAACCTATACCTTAAGCCCTAATCATTAAACTTACTACTCTGTAAACTCTAAACCATAAATATAAACTTTTAAAACCTTGAACCAATAATTTTAGCCCAAATTAACATCATTTAGACTAAGAATTAAGTTTACAGGGCTTAGTTTTACCTAAATCACATGACTGATTACCCCATTTGACTAATTCACTCAATTTTCATGATGACCTGGGGTATAATGACAACCCAAAAACACATCTATAGTCATAAATAGGTCTAAGTGATTCAAATTGTCTTTAATTATCTTTACGATTAATCTTGTGTACCCTAAACCATAAATACATTAAAACCTAAGCCCTAAGCATAAACCCTAAACACCATACCCTAAATTTAAAACCATAAGCTTTCTCTATTTACCAATTGATTTAGTCCTAATTAACATCCTTTTTAGTAAGAATTAGGTTCACATGGCATAAAGTGATTAGACATTATATAGAGGGCCTTAAACCTAAACAATAATCCCTAATTTGTAAAACATAAATTATAAGCCCTATTCCCTAATGCCCACTATATGTTTCAAACATACATGGCTTATGATATAACTGATTTTATCATGAGATGTCATAAAATACATTTTTTAAACTTATGGCCCAAACTTGGCCTTTGGAGTACCAATCTAGCTGTGCATCTAAAGTAAATTAGGGTTATTTTGAGCCCCTTAAACCTAATTGCATGACTATAAAATATTATTTGGGGGTTGATCACCTCTAATTTTCCCTAATTGACATCATGATTTTACCTTATATGCCCTAAAAGCTATACCCCAAGCCCTAATCCTTAAAGTTCCTAATCCTTAAATTATAAACCATAAATATAAGCTCTTTAAACCCTAAACCAAATATTTAATTTAGACTAAGAATTATCCTTATGATTGACCCTTTGTACCCTAGACCTAAGCCCTAACCACTATACCCCTAAATTATAAACCAAAAATTTTCCCTATTTACCAATTGATTTAGTCCCAATTAACATCATTTATAGTAAAAGGTTCACACATGGCATAGAATGATTAAACATTATATACACCCTTAAACCTAAACCCTACATGCCCTAATCCCTAATACCTAAACCCTAAAGCTTAAATTTTAATCCTTAATCCCTAAAACATAAATTATAATCCCTAATCCCTAATCCCTAAACCCTAAGCAGTAATGCCTTAATCCCCAATCCATAATCCCTAATCTATATTAAGTATAATGTGATCACGTTATTCTTAATATAGACAACACTTAGTTCTCAATATCAATTTCTAACCCAAATTGAGTATTATTATATAATGAGACTGCATTATTACATAATGTGATTATATTATTCTTAATATATGCTTCTCAATATGTATGTTGAAGTAGAACCTAGTATAATAAATAACTCAATCATGTTATGTAATAATGTGATTATGTTATATAACATAATCACATTATTATTATTATTATTATTATTATTATTATTATTATTATTATTATTATTATTATTATTATTATAGACTAAACTTAGTTTTTAATGTCTATTTTTAACACAAATCAAGAATTCTATCCCCAAAAACATTCTCTACTTACTTCTATGAGACATGTAGTACTTGTGTACTTGACCCCACCTTTGAAACACTGTCAATTATCCTTGATGGGTGACGAATCATGTTCAAGGAGGAGGAAGTTATAGAAAAATAAAACACCAGAGGAATTAGAATATTTGAGAGAGAAAAACAAGATACAAATGCAAAAACTTCAATGTAGACAAGGTACAAACCCTAATTCTAATGAACCAAATTTCTTAGATAATGACCCTATTGAAAATAATGAATTAAACAATGATCAAATCAACCATTATGAATTGAATAATGACAAAATTAATCATAATGAAATGGATAATAATGATATTGAAAATAATGAATTAGATAATGTTGGAAGTTTACATTCGAAGTTCCAAGTTTTTGATTTTATTGATGATGAGTCTATGTATAATGCTTTACCCCCCATGAATGAAGAAAATTTGATGGAAACAAATAATGATAAAATTATCCATCAATAAAATTTCATGGAAATATATAATGAAGAAATAAACAATGAAAAAAAATGTCATCCCACCTCTAAACAATGAAATTAATAACAATTTTGAAACACCCTCTCAACAAATTCCACCATTCATAACACCTCCAAGAATTGTGCATAGACAGGATAAGGGCTTAATTGAAGTTGATGAAAATATTTTAGAACCAATGCATAAAAAAGTGTCTGATCACCATTCAAGAATACTGGCTCAACAAATTTAGGATACTTTCTTTCATAATTTAGATTATGATAGTAAAAAATGTCAATTTTTTGTTTCATTGATAAAATTGATTAAGATGAGACCTATAAGGTACATGCTAGGACTAAGAAAATCTAACATGGATGATGAAAACAATGAAATCATTAAAAATCTACATGATGCATATCATACTGTAGGCCCAAAATCATGGACCCAAGATTGTAATGTTACCCGACGTATACTTACTACTTGTGTAGTAAGTGACAAAACAGGGAAAAAATAAATGGTTTAAAAAACAAGCTAAACACTTAATATACATAGAAAACTATGAATGAAAGAAATTTAAAGATTTGAAATACTTAATGAACCTAATACTAATGAGCTCTGGGCATTCTCTAGTAGACTTCCATGAAAGGACAAGGCTATAGTTGATACTCTTGAAGAATTACTTGCTTATTTTTAGGAAGACAATACAAGAGTTTCACCCAATGCAAGAGATGTAGTGAAAAGAAGAGTTGGTTCTCGTAACCATGAACCACATCCAAAACATTTATTGGATATAAATCAAACATAATTATAATCTAAATTTTTGGAAAAACATCCCTAAATTTCTACTTTTTAAAGATTTTTTGAGATGGCAAAACATTTTTATGTAAAAATAAATCACACATACATCATTTTTTATTGTACGCAACATGTTGAATTTTTAATGCACTATGATGTTTTTCACCATATTCATTGTACTTTGCATACTAAAAACATCTTGTAGGAGTGTGGCATTGAATTTCGACCAAAATTACCTAGGGAATTTATTCCAACTATCTTTCAAAAAATACCGGATGGATAATTATTTTAAAACAAATCATGTTTAAATGGAAATTACAAAATTTGTGATGGATTGTTAAAATTTATAAAAATGTATCCATGAGGAGATTACAAGTGCAATTGGACATGAATTAGTTAGTTTAAGTTAAAATATAAATCAGTGACTTATCAAGTAAAAGATGGTAAAGAATCTAAAAGGTGTGAGCTTGTTACAAAAAAGATACCTATTTCCAAATTTTGATCAAATTTAGGGAGAATATTATTTATGAGTACGCAAGACACACACACAAGACTAGATGGTTGGATGAGCATTTCAAGATAAGCAAGGATACATTCCGACTTAGTTTGATTGTTTTAGTATTGTTTCAACAACTGCTAGTCCATCTTTGATCTCTATATTAGGCCCTAAAATACCTAGTTTTCCTCTACTAAGATTTAATGGTGACATTTGATCCTGAAATATCCACTCTAGTTCAACTTGGATTGTGTTTGACCTCTACTCAAAGTCTCATGTATTTGACTTTTAATATCAATGATCGATCTTGATCTAAGCTTTAAGTACCTCCTCTTCTTTTGGTATTACAGGTAATGGATAAGTCCTTAGGGCCTTTTTTTAGGCTGCATCACCCTCTGAGGAGCCAAAACGTTGATGTGTGGGCATCTAATGTTCCTCAAGGAGTACATGATCACTGTAGTTAACTTTAGATTTTCAAGCTTAACTACCCTCCATTGGTAGAATTTCTTTGTAACATGTAACTGTTCCTTATCATGATCATGTCTTGAAGTTACTCTATGTTCTTATTGTGTAGATAAACATGTAATACATGTATATAGATTCGTAATGCTTCACATATTTTGCTATGGAATAGAAGGAATTTTCTTTTCTCTCAACTCTAGTATTATTCACTCTTGGCTTTATTAATCTTATATGAATACAAAGGTAAAATGTAAAAATGAGTTAACTTGTCTATTTATAAGCTCGAGGGGGTAGTCTACATTTACTATCCTCTTTTAGCTCATCTATCACTTCTCATCATTAATATAATTTTAATGGCTATCATTCTTCAAATGTCACTTCTTTCCATAAATGATTTTAATGGTTATGTCTTGTCACACCATTAACACACTTCTCATAATTACTATTTTTTAATGCATTAATGACATGTCCCATCCCATGCCTTTCTTTGAAGTCGAAGATAGTTATGTCTTTTGAATATTTAAACTACTAGTAGGAATACCCTATCCTTAGACTCTGTAGTTTAGGTGCCTTAAATGACTTGTGTGCTCTAAGTACCCTGCATGCCCTAAGTACCTTGTGTGCCTAGGGAAATTGCATGCCTATATTTAATCATGAAATTAGATCTCTCACCCCACACTAAAACTGAGTCGTGGTTATCCATGAAAATATGAAGTCAAAAGTTAAAGATAATTACATTAAATAAATTTTACACACAACAAAGGCAATACAATTATTGAAAATAATAAATCCTAAACTAATGGCATAATCCTTATTGTTTTACAAAATTTGAACTAATCAAAAGCAAAATACTATCAGAGCTAGCTCCCATTGAAATTCCCAAGAAGGAACTGGCCATCTAACCTTTGTAATCAACAAGCACTGATATGTCAAATGATATAAATGACAAAAGGACCATCCCAATGAATCTAATTTTTTCAAGAATGACACGTGAACTTGGAATCATATATAAATACCTTCATTCACAGAGTAAATTTTTTGTGTTTGATGTGTCGATCATGCCATGCTTTCTATTTGCACTTTTCCACACCCTGATTCTAATGAGTAATGAAACATGGTTCATCAAGCTATAACAAAGTATCTATGTGTGATTTCAAGGATGAATCCTCATCTAATTTTCCTACACATGTAATGCAAAGTGATAGTACCAAAAATTCAATTGGAAGCACCGCCTCTTTTCCATATACAAAATTAAATGGGGTGCTCTTATTTAGATGCTTGTAAGTTTTTTGGTAAGCCCATAGTACTACATATACCATATCATACCAATTATTTTAGCCAATATTATAAATATTTATTAGGGTAGTGCCTAGGATCTTGATGAAGGGCTCAACAGTGCCATTGACTTGAGGGTGATATGACATTATTTTATGGTGTGTAATCATGAACTCAACCAGTAAGATACAAATAGTTTCATTTAAGAAAGGGGTACCATGATTACTATTGAAAATTAGTGTACATCTAAACCAAGATATTATATGCTCCCAAATGAAGTGTGTAGTAGTGATAGCTATACAATCTCTTATTATCATAACTTTAGCCCAACACATGAGGTAGTTAGTTACTGTGATGATATACCGAGAACTTATTCATCATCCAACTCGAGTGATGGGGCCAATAAAATTAATGGCCTATTTATCAAAGGTATCTTGAGATGGAATTGGATGTAAAGGCATGACATTATGGTTATTTGGTTTTCCTACATGATGATAAATGTCACACTTCCTAACATATAGCTTAGTATCTTGAAAGAGGGTAGGCCACCATAATCTAGCCAATAGAACCTTGCACGTGGTAGCCTCTCCAAGATAGCATCCTATAGAAATACATTCATAGAATTATTGAATTACTTTTAAATGCTCATGTTTCATAAAAGAACATTGAATAACTTCATCATGACCAAGCTTGTAAAGATCCCCTCTTATGAGCTGAAAGGGTATGGTGCAGACCATGAGTTATTTCTTGGCTTGTGGAGTTAGTTAGGTGTAGAGCTAGTAATAAAAAAGGTTTTAATGTCTTAAAAATATTCAAGTAAATGAGTAATAGGGAAGAGATAAACATTAGGTAGGTCATCTTCAATAGCATGCAGTGGTTCTTCAGACTCAATTCAAGATAGATGATCAAGGCCACAATTGGATTTCCTAAGTTTGACCATGACCGAGAATTGGTATTCTTGGAACAACACTATCTAGTGGTAAATTTATCCTTGTAGTATAGGTTTATTTATGAGGTAATTTAAGGCATCTTGATCTGTATAGAATACAAAGGGAGTTGCTAATAAGTACTATCAAAATTTCAACAAATCATAGACCATTGACATTGCTTCATGCTCCATGGTTATGTAATTCATCTTAGATGGTGTGAATTTTCTATTGGTAAAGTAGATTAGGTGATCAAGGTGGCCTTCCCTTGGTTTTACAAGGGTTGCACCAACTACCATTCTAGATGCATCAACATGGATGCTGAAATGGTCTTTTCCAATCAAAGAACTAGAAGATTGGAGCAATCATAAGATTGTCCTTTAAGGTCTCAGAGTATTCTTGACAAGATCAAGTCCATATGAAGTACTTGTTATGATTTAAAATTTTCTCCAAGGGTGTGACAATCTTTGCATATGCACAGATGAACTTTTTTATAGTAACCTATATGGCCTAGGAAGGCACAAACCTCACACTGAGACTTAGGTGATGGGAAGAAAATAATAATAGACACCTTTCTTGGGTCTACCAAAAGTCTATCCTTACAAATAATATGTCCTATGATCACACTAAAAGGTGTAACAAATAGCCACTTATTTAAGTTCAGTGATATTTGTAAAACTCAACAATGCTCAAGCATAAGCCTTATGTTTGAGAAATGGTCCTTGACCAAGCCATAGACTATCCAATCATCCAAGTAGACCTAAGTAAACTTATGGATGAAATCCTTAAAGGCTTCAATAACTATATGTGAGAGCATAGCTGGTGCATTCTTTAAACCAAAGGTTATGATAGTATATGTGAAGGATCCCCACTCAATGGCAAATGTAGTATTTGGTTGATCCTCCTCAGTGATCTGGACTTGATGGTATCTTGAAAATCCATCTGTGAAAGTATATATTTCACATTGAATAATAACTTCAAGGATTTCCTCTATGAATGGTGTTGGGAAAGCATCAGTGACACGTGATGCATTGAATATCTATTAATTGACACAAATTTGGATGCATCCATATTTATTTATAGTAATCACCATGGGACTAAAATTATACCCATTCTATAATGAAAGATGAAGGTAATCGTATAAATATATTTGAATGTAGTCTAAATCAGTTTTATGGTATGGGTCTGGCAAGAATGTGTACAAAAGATGGAGGTAATACCTCTAAAGTAGACTAATCATAATAATGGCATGGAACATTTATAGAAATAATTCCCATGTGAAGTGTGTAGCATGACTCACCAATTGAAGAAGGAAAATTAACAAGAAGAGATGAGACATTAATGCTCTCAATGGGTGTAATCACACTAAAAATAATAGAGTCCTCTAAAGTGAAAATTTATGATGGCTCTGAAAGAGCAACATCATATATAGGAATGAATGTAAACTTTGTAATAATATAGCTAAGATCTGGAAAAATCTCATCTTGTGGTGGTGGTTTGACAGAAGGAAGAGCACTATCCACCTAGAATATGTCATCATAGGGAATAGAAGTAAGGAGTAAGTATAATAATCTTGGAAGAGACAATAGGAAAAAAAGAGGAGTGATATAGATCTCATTAGGATCTTCAAAAAGACTCTAATGAGTTCTCTAAACTATGGAGGGACACTCTATGTGCTCCACATGGTGGTGTAAATCTCATGAAACTTGAATCAGTAAGTGACCATAGACACAATTAAAAGAGTTGGCCCAATCATTGTATTGAATTGGCTCAATAGGACCTAGAATCTATCCATATAAGAATAGAATAAATTCCTAATCCATGAGTGAAACATGTACACATGCCATGAAGTATAATTGGTCTTCCCAAGAATGACCACTAGTGTATAATCAAACTTCCTCCTATGATATCTCTCAAGTGGATTCATCATGACCATAACTGAGAGTAATAGTGCACACTTTGGAGATAGACTTTAGACTTTTCCAAAAATGAGTCTATTCAAATGATATTAATTAGTGCACAAGTGATAATTCACACTCAAAAAGATGTTAGGCTCTTCTAATAATGTGTCAAAGAATGTGAGATGAATTTGTACAATTGACACTAAATAGGTGTAGGTAATAGTTACAGAAATTGAGTGTGTGTACAATGGAGAAATTAGGGCCCACAAACCCCCCTAGAATTATGCTTGACCCTCCTAGAGTTGGGCACTTTATATTTTAGTGCATTTTATAATGTAAATAAAACCAATGCATGGGAAATGAAAAAATACAATCTTTTGAAAAAGATAACGCTCTATTTTGAGCTACATATCAATTTTTTTTGCAATATTACTTTATTGTAAATAAGGCATATTTAATTATAATTATGGCATATTTAATTATAATTATACTAAGACTTAAAAAAATGCATGATGGTGAGAGTGGATCTAGCCTTCCAAACACTCGTTGGCATTATAATCGAACCAGTGACTTTCCAGTCACAACATCAAGTCTTAATCAATACTTCTACTTACCCACTTATCTAAATCAAATGAAAAATGTTCACTTAATGAAGGTAATTGGGGTATTCTTAAATTAAAAAAGAAATGATTGGTTTTTAAAAATTTATGCAAAAAGGAATTAAAGCTAGACTTGGCTATTGAAGTTGGATGGCATCTCTTTTGTCATGTATAGTTCTGCAATGTTGAAGATCTAACCAGGAAGATTTTTGATGAAGTTTGGGTGCCCTAATGGAAGCCCATTTCTAAAATGAAGCCTGTCCATATTTTGCTAAATGTAGACTCGATTTGAGTGATTTGGTTAGAAATAATGGTGCCTAGGGCTATGCTTTTACTAAAGGGAGAAATAATGGCATCAAAAATAGAAATAATAAAGTTTCAAGGTATTAAAAATGGTGCACTAACATAAAAATGTGATTTTGTTATTTTGAAACCCTTAGATCAGCAAAAATATGTCGTGAATCAGCAAAATGCCTCTATGATAGCAATAATGGTGTCCAAGAAGCTAAGTATGTGGTGCCCCAATGTCAAAAGAAAATATCAGTAAAAAAATTTCAACTAGATCAACAACAAACCCTTCAAATGGCCAATGTAAAAACAAAGCATGCAAATGTCAATTCTAATGAAAATACCAATTAGAGAATGACCCATAGATGAAACACTCATAGAATATCTTTAAGAAATTGATGTAGAATATGAAATGATATTGTACTCAAAATTTTATTTTAACAATAATAAAAAATATAAATGATGATCAATATCAGCACCTAAAACTCACAATACTGGCAGATTAAATACTAGAAGATCAAACACACAACATTGTTGAAGCAATAAATCATAAAGAGACTAGAAATTGTAATAGCATGTATTAGTGAATAAGGTTATTATATAAATCTTACAAAACTCCTATTGGCACACATCCAAGCTCAAAAGAATAATGAGTTTTCTGGCACAATAATAGATGGTCTATAACCTAAATATCCTACTAAACTCTACACTTAGACAAACTGCTATACTGCAAACTCCACACAATCCATTATGAATGTCTTGGAGGAGAGGTCCTTATATATCTAGAGAAGAAGTATTGAGCTACATCCATTTGGCAATGAGAACACAACTCAGTTGCCAAGTGAATAGTAAACCCATGTGCAACATGCCAAATGAATAATGCAACCATGTTGACAACAAATAAACATGTATATGTGCAACTAATGACCTCCCTTTTACATCTAAGTGACCTAATTATTCCAACTAAGGAATCTAAATATATGTGTAGGAAAACCATATAATGGATTAAAAATGTACACCAACAATCTATTGGACGAATTTTAAGTCAACATCATTTTAATAGCTAATAACTTCCTTTGACATGATACAAATTTTTTGCATGAAGTGAAAATTAAGAGTTCCAAAGTCTTGACCACTTTTTTTAATACAATGAATTCCCCTTAGAGGCTATTACAATTTATAATTTATGAATAAATGTTACTAATGTTGGAAAACTTAACAACAAGGTCTAACTAATATAATTATCTCCAAGTTTCAAAATAAACAAGTAATATTTACCACTATGTCATATAAAAGAGTAGGGAAGGTGGTCATAGCATATAAGAATCCTATGTGTAACCATTCTTAATAATAATAATAATAATAATAATAATAATAATAATAATAATAATAATAATAATAATAATAATAATAATAATAATAATAATAATATTATTATTATTATTAATAAATTATTATTATATTTATTATTATTTATTAATAAATTATTATTATTATTATTATTAATTAATAATAATAATAATAATAATAATAATAATAATAATAATAATCATTATTATTATTTCCTTTACATAGGTGTATATCCATTCTCCTTAACACTATAAAAAATAAAAAATAATTATAATAAATTAAAATAAACATGAGAGAATAAATATGAATACATGGCAAAAACCTAGCTCACAATGTAAAGCATACATTGCTACATGCAAAATTGAAAACTATTGTCGAGTATTGTAGAAATGTACTAAAGATAAATTGAAAGGTTCCCAAAAGTTTATTTTGTATTCACCAAGAAATTAAACAAAAGTGATACTGTGACAATTTAAGGTGCTTGATGCTATATGCTTGGTACCTAGTATTTACTAATGCTATCATACAAAACAAAGTAACCTAATAAGGTAAGGCCTTAATAGATCATCCCTAAGGCACTGAAATATCCCAATATTTCTTAGACATATATACCAAAACTCTCTCCCTTTTCCTTATAAATCACATCTTGATATCTCCTCAATGATACCTTTCTTATTTTGTAAGAGAGTAAACATGTGTTACAATCATACACTCAACACAACCTATCAAGTGGTAAAACTATATTAATAATACATTATTTCAATATAAATGTCCAATAAAATTACAAAACATAACAAATGAAGGTGTGTTGATTTCATTGGACATTGAACACTATAAACATGCCATCTCTATTTGACATTATTAAAATTAATCAAAATTCATGTTGACACTACATATTGTAAATAAATCAACAACTTCAACCCATTTGGCATTAGTGTTCCTAAGAAAGACACATTTTATTCATACTTATCCAATGAAACAAATCAATTCTGATTCGATATTAAATCATAATAACCATGCAATCCCATCAACATTTAAATAAATATGTTAAATCTTATTAATATTCAATCAAAAATATATTTGACATTACATTTAATAAACACACTGATTCCATTTGATGTTCAAAATTATTTAAATCATATTTGATGTTAGTCTAAATAATCAAAACCACATAATATAATAAAATATATTTAACTAAACATTTCATTTATTCAAAACATAAAATAATAGTTAAAGGATTTTTTTTAGGCACTAATGGCCCAACTAAATAAGTGCTCATGGCATGCTACATCAACATAAAATATAAATAGTTAATTTGTAAAAATAGGGTGTAACATCCTCTCCCTCTAGGAAAAGACATTGTCATGATGGCTATAGTAAAATATAAAAACCAACTAAATAAATGATAGAAAAACCTTAGATACATCCTCAAGGTCCTCCCAAGTAGCGTTCTCTTTAGAATATTGGTCCCAATGGACTTCACACTAAGAGACCTCTATGTTTTTCAAACTAAATTTGCTTGCAGTTCTCCTTACAATCATGTTTAGACTTTTTCTCAAGTGTGGAATCTAGTACCTTTATCAAGTGTAGGGGATGTGTTTATATTCACACAATCTAACCAATGACATTAATTGATTTCAAAAATCCACTAACCCCACAAATATTAAATGCTCATGACATATCAAGATACAGTACAATCATTAAATGCATAGAAGTTTCGATAGTAATACATCCCCATATAATGCATCACATAATTGATGCACCATAACACATACAAAACCTCTTTAAATTTTTCTAATTTCATTGCAAGACTCATCCTAGACATGTTACCACTTAGTAATGCAAGGTATCCAAATGACCAACATTAAGCTCTAAGAAGTATGAAAAAAATATACAAAGGCAAAGTCCAAAATTAAGTTCACTAAAACTGTGCAATTGACTGAAGCTAATCCCATAAAAGGACTGAGCATATATTACAATAGATTATTTGTAGTAAGAAACCAACTTAAATACAAATAAAATATAAATAAAACAGAACATGCAATGACTAAAACAAAATTATTAATCCTTGCAACCATACTACAAACCACCAAGCAACTAAAGATGTTGACCACACTTTATTAAAACTATCTACACATATTTTTGGTTGATGTGAGATTTTATGTGGACCGAAATGTTCCTACATTACTTGATATGCACTAGTTTAGGCATCCATGTGACTAGTCAAACGATTGGTTGTATTTGGTACTCAATTAGTGTAAATCAAGGTGCAAATCATATTAACTTATTAAAATCAAGTTTCGGGGTCTTGATTTTCCTTAATTAAATCCTCTATCTAACCAATCAAGTGATGGGTTGAATGCGACACTCAATTAAGGAAAGTGGAACTCTAAATATTATTAAATTGTTGCAATTAAATTTACGGGAATCAATTTTTGATAATTTAATTTTTCATACAACCAATTAAATAATTAATTGATTAGAAGATTCAATTAGAAAAAACTAAGACCCAAATCATGTTAAATTGTTGCCTCTAAAATCACTTTAAAATTATCTTAAAAAAACACCTCAATGTCATCTTCAAAAATACCCTATATTTATCTAAATTATCTTAATTTTATCTTTTAAAAACATCTTAAATTCACCTCTAATCTTAAATACCATAGATCGATTTTAATGTTTTGTTAACATTAATATCAATATCTTTATCAATCTTACCTAAAATTAATGATAAATATATTGCGATTACTCTCATGACTCACCTAAAAAATTCAACAAACAAAAGTTATGCTAAGAAATCCTCCGGTGATCAGCCATGTCTTAGAAGAAAAGAGCATAAATCTTAAATTTTCTAATCTTAGATACCATAATGAGCATGCGCAGGGTTTTATTACGCATCTCCAACTCAATGGATATGGATCTCTTTGACACATGGACTCAAAAGAAAACTATAAAACATTCATCCGAATCCATTATTGCAATCCAAAACTGCGTTCGAACATCGTTTTCTGCAATCGCATTCAAGAACGAAACTATGATGAAAAGAAGCATAGGTTACTTTCAAATAGTATTTTTTTTCAGAATATTGGTTTCAATAGATCATATATCGAGATATTTATTTCACAAACTAAGTTTGCATATAGTACTCCTTCAACCACACTTAGATTTTTTATCTAATATGGAATAGAATATATTTTGCAAGTGTAGGGGATGTTTTTATATTCACACAACCCATCTATTTACATTAATTATTTAAAAAAATATACTAAGGTAAAAAATATTAAATGCTTGTGACACATCAAGTAAAAAATATTACATGCTTGTGACACATCAAGATTTATTACAATCATCAAATATATAAAATTTCTAATAGTAATACATCCCCACATAATACATCACATACTCTATGTACTATAACATATCACAAACCTCTTTACATATTTCTAATTTTATTAGAAGCCTCATTCTAAACATATTATCACTTATCAATGTAAGATATCCAAATGAACAACATTAAGCTCTAAGAAGTGTGAAAAAAAGATACACAAAGACAAAGTCAAAAATTAAGTTAATTGAAACTACACAATTGACATAAAGTAACGCCAAAAAAAGATTCATTATAGATTAGTTTAGAGTATTTGTAGTAAGAAACTAGCTTACACAAATAACCCATAAAACACTAATAATCATTAACAAAAGTGAAAATAAAATAAAACATGCAGTGGCTAAAACAGAAATCCTAATGCTTGTAACCATAACACAAACCACCAAGCAACCAAAGATGTTAACTACACTTTCCTAGAACTAACTATATATATTTTTGGGGCGATACAAGATTACCAATAGACCTAAATATTCATACATCATTTAATATGTACTAATTTAATCACTCATATGACCAACCAAATTATTAGTTGAATTTGATATTCAATTAAAACAAATTAAGCTAAAAATCACATTAACTTGTTACAATCAAGTTTTAAGGTCTCCATTTTACTTAATATAATCTCCCATCTAACTAATCAAATAACTAATTGAATGAGATACTCAATTATAAAAATAAAACTTTTAATACAAAAAATTCCAACCAATTAATTAATATTCTTCAACCAACAAAAGTTATCATGCTAAGAAGCCTTCCTCTAATTAACCATGGTTTAGAAGAAAAAACATAAATATTAATTTTTATACTTTTAGATATCATCTCACATAAATTGATTTTACCTAATATAATCTCCTATATAACTAATTAAATAATTAGTTAAATAAAATACTCAATTAAAAAATAAAATATTTAATAAAAAAATCAATTTCTCCTAATTTATTTTCCCATCCAACTAATTAATTAATATTCTACAACCAAAAAAAGTTATCATACTATGAAGAACATGACTCACCTAAGTAGTACAACCAACAAAACTTATCATGTTAAGAAGCCCTCCTCTAATAACCATGGCTTAGAAGGAAAGAGCGTAAATCTTAATTTTTCTACACATAATTAGAATGCATAGAGTTTTATTACGCGTCTGTAACTCAATAGCTATGGATCTCTTTGACACATGGACTCAAAAATCATGATAAAATGTTCAACCGAAACTATGACGAAAAGAACGAAACTATTACGAAATTAGAGTTTTATTGCAATCCAAAACTGCTTTAGAACTTTATTTTCTGCAATCTAGCAATCACATTCAAGAACGAAACTATGATGAAAATGTAGATTTTATCCAAGCCCAACTAGCTAATAAACCAATTATAACAGCGTAACAAAATAACAGTAAATTAAAACAAAACACTTACAGCAGAGACAAGCCAAAAACATGCAATAATACTCTGTTTTATTTTTGATATATCTGTTACAATTTTTTCAAGTCATAAAATAGTAAGGATGCAACTAATTAAATAGCATGGAGTGCTTGAATTAGAGGGGTTTAACTGGTTGTTCAAACAACAGTCTAAAAAAAAAATTTAAACATGCATTTCTTCATGCATTATTGGCTGCGCTAATACACTACAAGTTAAAACAATGTTTAACAACGGATTTTAAAAAAACAAACTAGAAATAGAAGAGTCCCATGCGTAGATGAGGGCTGTAGTCAACAGATGGGGATAGCATGCGGTGAGGAAAGCATGCATTGGTGAGGACAACATGCATCAGTTATCAACATACTCCCCCTTGATGCTAAGAGGGTTCACAATCTGATCTCTGAGTGTCAAAAATTGATCTGTTTCAACTAATTTCATGAAGATATCTGCCAACTGTTCTTTAGTGTTGATGTATTTCAATTCTACTACCTTCATCTACACTAAATCTCAGATAAAATGATGCTTTAAATCAAAATGTTTTGTCCTATTATGATGGACTGGATTCTTGGCCTGTTTAATAGCAGTAATGTTATCACAAAAAATAACTGTGGGCTGAACTTGAATCTCTCCAATTTCTTCAAGAAGTTTTCTAAGCCATAATGCTTGTGTACCTACTGAAGTGACTGCAACATACTCTGATTTTATAGAAGAAAGGGCAACTATACTTTGCTTATTTGAGCTCCAAGTAATCAAACCAGAACCAAAAGAAAAACAATTCCTAGATGTTGACTTTTGGTCATCCAAACTACCTCCCCAATCAGAATCACTAAAACCAACAAGATTGAACCTTTTAGAAGTGTAGTAATGAATACCAAAATCTAGAGTGACTTTCACATACCTCAAAATTCTCTTGGCTGCCTTCATATGTATTTTTGATGGCTCTGTCATGTACCTTGAAATAAGTGAAACTGAATAAGCA
The DNA here is from genome assembly GCA_037957365.1 of Torreya grandis. Classification (NCBI taxonomy): domain Eukaryota; kingdom Viridiplantae; phylum Streptophyta; class Pinopsida; order Cupressales; family Taxaceae; genus Torreya; species Torreya grandis. The sequence continues at coordinate 4,173,561 of JARHVA010000315.1, forward strand.
ATATCAGGGCTTGTAAGAGTTAGAAACATTAAGCTTATAACAACATTTCTATAGGTTGTCTCATCAACTCTTTCAGCACCATCATCTCTACACAACACAACTCCATGAGAAACTGGAGTGGAGACTAGTTTATAATCAGCCATATCAAGTTTCTTCAACATATCTTTAGCATACTTTGTTTGACAAATGAAAATTTTATTCTCCCTTTGATAAACCTCCATTCCTAAAAAATATTTCATGAGGCCTAAATATTTCATCTCAAATTCATTCATCATGGAAACTTTGAATTCATCCTTCATCATAGAACTACTACCCATATACAACAAGTCATCAACATACAAACTTACAATCAAAATTTCATTACCTTCTTGTTTGTAGTAAATGGTAGGTTCACTCTTACTTTTTTGAAAGCCATTCTCTTGAAAATATCCATCAATCCTAGCATACCATTCTCTTGGTACTTTTTTGAGGCCATACAAAGCCTTCTTTAACTTGTAGACATGATTTTCTTTTCCTTGCACTTAAAAACCTTGTGGCTGTTCCACATATACTTCTTCTTCTAAATACCCATTCAAGAAGGCACTTTTCACATCCATGTAATGGATGCTCTAATTATTTTAAGCTACTAATGAAATCAACATTCTAATGGTCTCTTGTCTTGCTACTGGTGCAAATGCCTCTTCATAATCAATGCCATACTTTTGTGTGAAGCCTTTAACAACTAATCTCACCTTATGCCTTTCAACACTTCCATCACTATTACACTTAGTCTTGTAGACCCATTTGGTGCCAATCTTCTTCTTGTCATGTGGAAGCTTTGTAAGCTCCCAAGTGTCATTCCTGTAAATATAATCCATCTCTTCTTGCATTGCAAGCATCCAAACCTCATTAGTATATACATCTTCAAAACATGATGGTTCAAAATCAGCCTTGGTAAGTAAAGCAAAATTCAGTGTCTCACCTCTTGGATTTTCTTCATGTGCTTGATTTGAACTCCTTTGATAAATGTCACTCAATCTTCTTACCTTCCTTGCAGAACTAGGACTTGAATCTGGACTTACACTTGGAATTGAACAACTAGATGAGGGGTTACTTGGTGGATTTGTAGCACTTGGAATAGAAATATTAGTGCGCTGCCCATGATAAATATCATCCATAATAACTTCATTTAAAATAGATTTTGACTTCTCCATATGGCCTTTTTAATGACTATAAACTCCCCCTTCATCAAAAATCACATCTCTTGACATAATAAGCTTATTAGTGAGAGGATTATATAACTTGTAAGCCTTACTTTCCTCACTATATCCAAAAAAAATACATGATTCACTTTTGGGATCTAACTTTTGCCTCTTTTGATCAGGAATATGAACATAGGCTAAGCAACCAAAAACTTTGAAATAATTAACATTTGGCTTTTTCTCATACCGGGCTTCATATAGAGTCATCCTGTCAAGTGCACTAGTGGGACTCTGATTGAGAATATATACTGCTGTAGCAATTGCATCTCCCCAAAAAGAATAACTTAATCCCTTTGTTTGTAGCATGCTTTGTGCCATCTCCACCACTGTACGATTCTTCCTTTCAGCTACACCATTTTGTTGAGGTGTGTATGCAGTGGTGAGTTGTCTTCTAATGCCATGCATATCACAATAACCTTGAAAGGATTTTGAACAAAATTCTCCTTCACGATCAGTCCTTAAGCATTTGATTTTGCACCCATTGTCATTTTCTACAAGGGATCTAAACCTCTTGAATGTCTCAAGAGCTTCACCTTTGGTCTTCAAAAAATAAACCCAACACTGTCGTGAGTAATCATCAATAAAAGTAATGAAATATGATGACTTACCCAAACTCTTTGTCTGCATAGGACCACAAATGTCTGAATGAACTAACTGGAGTGGATAATGGACCCTCCATACATTGCCTTTTGGAAATTTTTTTCTTGCATGTTTTCCTTTAGCACATCATTCACAAACTTCCTTGTGCTCTTCAACCTTAGGCAAACTAGAAACTAATGCTTTTGATGTTAGAATCTTCAAACTATGAAAATTTAAATGCCCATACCTGAGATGCCATAACCAACTTGTATCCTCATATGCCATATTGACAAGGTTCTTGTTATGTTCTCCAAACTTCAATGGGAACATCCTATTCTTTGTCATAGGCACAACTGTTACCACCCTATTTCCTTGATTCTTATAATAAATTATACATTGTTGATTTTCAAATACAACTTTATAATTCTTCTCACATAACTGTCCAACACTCAACAAATTATGCTTTAACTTTGGAGTGTAATAAATGTCTTTAACACTCTTCATACCTTCTTTTGTATGGACTTCCATAGCTCCTTTTGCAGCAACCTCCAATGATTTGTCATCACCAAGTTTGATCTTGGATTTAAAAATTTCATCCATTATAGAAAAAAGTTTTTCATTCCCTGACATGTGGTTAGAACATCCCGAATCTAAATACCAAATATCTTTAGAGATATTTTCAGCTTTGTCATAAGATGAAAATAAATTATCTAGAGGATTCTCATCACCTTCTTGAGCATAATGAACGCTTTTACCGTTATTACCTTATTTTAATCTACACTCTTAATTAAAGTGGCCATACCTATTACAATGATAACACTAGATATTTCTTTTATCAAATCGGCCTCTACCTCTTCCTCTGAAACCACCTCTTCCTCGAAAACCACCTCTGCCTCTATTTCCTCTTGAGTAATTCTGATTTTGACCTCTACCTTGGCCTTGATTACTTTTGATGCTACTATTGGCATCTTCATTCTTTGTGATTTGTAATTTGGAGGAAAAAACTTTCTCATCACTTTCTCCAAATGAATCTCTCAGTCTTTCTTCATGAGACATCAAAGATCCAATAGATGATCAAATTGAAGGTTAGACAAATTCTTGATTTCTTCTATGATTATGGCAACATGGTTCCACCTTTGTGTGAGAGTCCTCAACACTTTTTTGATCACAACCTCATTGTTCACAATTTCACCAACTATAGCCATCTTATTGACCACATCTTTTACTCTAACACAATAGGTACTCACACTTTCAGCTTCTTGCATCTTTAAATTCTCGAATTCTCTCTTCAATGTCTGTAACTTGACAACTTTGACTTGATCACTACCTTGATAAGCTTCTTTTAGAGTCTTCCAAGCATCCTCTGTTATCTTTGCTCCTGCAATTCGCGAAAATAGGCTCTTATCTAGAGCTATTTGAATATGAAATAAGGCTTAAGCATTCTTCTTCTTAGCCTCCTTCTTAGCTGTTTTATCATTTACTGTGAGGGCATTCCAATCAGCTGGCTCTGCATACCCTGATTCAACAATCTCCCACAAATCTTTTCCTATCAAAAAAGTCATCTATTTGATACACCAATAATCATACTCATTTCCATCAAATTCTGGAATGGGCAAGGAGTTAGAATTTGACATGATAAATTTTTGGCAAAATTCCAACTACTAAATCTTTAACTCCAAAAGAAAAAATACCTGCTCTGATACCAAATGTAGATTTTATTCAAGCCCAACTAGCTGATAAACCAATTACAAGCGTAACAAAATAACAGTAAATTAAAACAAAACATTTACACCAGAGACAAGCCAAAAATATGCAATAATACTCTATATTATTTCTGATATATCTGTTACAGTTTTTTCAAGTCATAAAATGGTAAGGATGCAACTAATTAAATAGCATGGAGCGCTTGACTTAGAGGGGTTTAACTGGCTGTTCAAACAACAGTGTAAACAAAGTTTTAAACGTGCATTTCTTCAAGCATTATTGGCTGCGTTAATACACTGCAAGTTAAAACAATGTTTAACAACGGATTTCAAAAAAAATAAACTAGAAATAGAAGAGTCCCATGAGTAGATGAGGACTGCAGTCAACAGATGTGGATAGCATGCGGTGAGGAAAGCATGCATGGGTGATGACAGCATGCATCAGTTATCAACAGGAAAGAAGCATATGTTACTTTTCTAGTGGAGAGGGAAGTTCAGGTATGGTCGCCAACATTGGGTACCAGCCGTTTTTTGGAAGAGGGTATTTAAAAATGGGCCACCGCACTGCCATTCTCCTCTTCTTATTCTCTAATTTTCTATCCCCACCCATGTCCACAATTTTCTTCTTTGTCTCGCCCTTATTACTGTACACAGAATTGGCTCTCAAAGACACAGCTAATTTATTACTGTTCATGGGTTTCGTTTCCTGTACCTCGAAGTTTTTGCACTGCAATAAGTCCATCAAAGATTTTCCTCCGCCAGCTGCTTCTTTTTCTTTCCCTTCACTATTGCTCTCGCTCTTCTTACTCTTCTCTATCTTCTCCGCCCCCTGCTCCTCGGCACAGTACTTTTCTGGGGGCGTTTGCTTCTTTTCCACAGATATTTTTTGTGAGTGGACAAGGAATTCTTTCTGGATAACTTGGACAGAATGTACGCCAAAGCTTTCGTAATACTCCCTTGCGGTCGTTGTCGGCTCCAAAAACTTGTGGTCATTCTCTTTGGAAGCTGCTGTACCATTTCCGACTGGAATATCACGATGCAGTTGCTCACAAGGAACAATAATAGGCGACGGAGATCTTTTGCTGGGGAGCCTTTTTCTTGAGGCCCTGTCTTTTTTGACCAAAGCATCATTTTTGGAAGATAAGCAGTGTAGAAAGCAGCGTCGATTTTTTTTTTTTTTCTAGACATGACTGAAGCTATGCTTCCTGTTGTTGTTGAGGTTAGTGTCGAATAATTAGAAACAGGACGATAGCCGACCAGTCGAAGATAAAGACAACTCAGAAAGCGTCGATTTCGTCAATGCAATGCATTTTCGGCGTTTTGTTATAATTCGTCATCGTGATCACAAAAATTGTCATCGGGTATATTCTCCGGATCAATTCTCTACGTATAAGGAATCTTTTATATATCTCGAGCATTTATGAACACGTGTCCAAATGCTGATCTGATATTACGGAGGACATTTTCAGGTTGCGCGTCTATTTTAGGTTTAAACTGGACGGTTGTCCTTTGTAGCTTCACACAAATAGCGATAGTAGCTTTAAGATATTTCGAAATGAAATTTATACTTACTTTGTGTAAGAAGATAAATGTATAATCTAATACACTTTAAAATTTTTACACATTAACATCGTGAAACAAAATTTAATTGATGAAAATAGTAGAGTTTGTTAGGGATGGGAGGTGACGAAACTGCAGAAAAAAAAGAAGGTATTATCTTATTTTGAGTGTAGCGAATAGATTGGGGTGCTTTTATATGTTCTTATATGACATTTAATCGGTCATAGTCAGATATAGATAGGGGGCTCAACTTATTGATTTAGGGAGATCATAACACGAATAAAGAAGTGGTCTATATAGAACTTTTGAATTGGGAAGAGGCGGTCCCCCTCCCTATATATCTTGATCTTGGGAAGAGGCAGACTATAGAGAGTTGACTTGCCCAATCAGATCAATCATATAGTATAATATAGTATAGTATAGTCTAGTCTATATAAATTAAACTCTATCTAACTTTGTATATATATAGAGGGGGCGAGTGCAATTAAACTATGACTATATATGGATTAGATGGCTCGACCTCCCCTATAGAGTGGAGAGTGGAGATAATTGACTTGGCCTATCACCATATCCCATAGCTGCAAATAAATAAGATAATATATATAAGTGGTAGGGGGGAGGCTGGTGTTGGGGTGAGGGGGGTAGAGGGGGAGGTCAAAGAAATAGATATTTGGCCACCCCCAACCATATAAGGTTGAGTTGAGTTGAGTTGAGTTTAATGGGCTAGATATTCCCCTCATCCCTTCCCCTTCTCCTCTCCATATATAGATCTACTAGATATTTGGGGGCGGGCGGGAGGGGTAGAGCTTAACCAACACACGCCAACTCCTAGTGTGGCCCGATCATTGCCATCATCAGGCACTGGTCGTTGGCAGTCATCGAGGGTTGGTCCGCAATTAAAATAAACCATAGTTTAATCCGTAGTTAAGATTTACCGTTGATGCCATCGCTTTGTTGACATCAACGGTTTGTTGTAACCATGGCCTCCATGGTGACTGCCAACTTGATTGCCAACTCCATCACCAATTATCACATGGCAGGGACCTAGCGAGGCACGTCAAATAATCATGCCCTAGCGCAGATAATCATGGTTTTTTAGCTTTGCCTTAATCATGGTTTGCTAGCTTATTGTTAATTAGGTAGTGCCAAGCCAAAATAGATGTCCTTTACCATTCGCTTGCTATTGGATCCAAGGTGGAGGGAGATAGTTTAAGTGGAGGTGGTCCTAACAAGAGCGAAGGAGTCAATGTTTAGTTAATGTCGAGGCATATTGTCAAAGTTTTTATCATTTTCACAGAGTTATTTCATTCCATCTGAGGGTTCTGTATGCCCCTATTCAAGGTTACCCTTGATTCTCTATAGACTGTGTCTTAACACATAGTGGTCTTCATGATTGTGAACTGTGTTTATGAACTCTGTTTATAACTAGACTATATATTGAGTTTCGATGTAGTTTACAAGTTTTTATTCCCATAAAAAACACATACTCAGTTCTCCTTTTTAAAGGAAATAGAGTTGCATTATTCAAACACATACTCATTTTTGAAGATAAAAGAAAGTAAAGCTTAGTGTTACCTTATTAAAACTCATAGTGCATATGACCCTGCATAAAGCCGAATCCCTAACTTATTTAGGATAGATTCATTTAGATTTGTGATCGTAGAAGGGCAACTGATCATTGAATAAGATGAACAAGGAAAGAAATCCCAGAGTTCTTTTTTATAAATGTGAAAAAAATGGAATCCATATCTTAATAACACAGACAAAATCCAAAACATAGGAAGCAATAATAGGTATGGGGAAAAAAGGAAAATGCTTCAGATAAGCACATTCATAGTGTGTTCATAAGCCTCCTTTGCATAAATTATTTAGATGAAAATGCAAAGAAAAGTAGGGAAGATTGTAATAAATCCTTTGAAAGGACATTTGTCTTCAATTTTACCTATAAATATTGTTTCTAGGGCCCTATTTCTCCTTGGCAGAGGCCCACTATACATGAGGTTAAGCTCGCCCATGATTTTATCTTTGTTAATAAGTTATTTTTATAGATAAAGACAAGCTCTTATATTTAGGGTCATATCCTCTAGGATCCTCTATAGATAGAGCTTGAGGCAATGTCCACTTGCCCTTCTGTGATGGCAAATACAAAAAAGAGGGCATGGAATTTGCTACCACTCTACATAAGGTTAAACTCCCCTAGGATTTTGTCTTTGTTAATAAGTTATTTTTATACATAAAGACAAGCTCTTATATGTAGGGTCATATGCACTACAAATTTAGGGGAAGAGAGCTATTCAATAGGGTAAAATAGGGTGCATAGGAGCCTCTTTAGTATTTTCCAAGCTTTAATATCTTCACCTCTATTTTCAATTCATGTTTTTTTATTCACCATTTCATGTGTATTTATGCTTACAAGTGCCTAAATGTAATCTATTCTCTGTGATGGGGTCATCATGTATGTGTACTTTTAAGTACATTGAAAGTGTTTTTATCATGTTTCATGTGTTTGTGCAGACTTCCACAAAGTAATAGTTTGTGAATCCATGTTTGTTGTACTCCCATTGTAGGGTGTAAAAGAGCCTCTATAGTGTTTTCTAAGCTTTAATTTCTTTAGCTCTATTTTTAATTCTTGTGTGTTTATTCATCATTTCCTATGTATTTATTCTTGCAAGAGCTGAAATGTACTCTATTATTTGTGATGTGGTCATCATGTATGTGTGATTTTAAGTACATTGAAAGTGTTATTCTTATCATATTTCTTGTGTTTGTGTAGACTTTCACAAAGTAAGGGTGTGTTAATCCATGTTTGTATTTTCAATACTCCCATTGTACTATGCAATGTATACTTACTATTGTTGACTTCTTCATTTAGAATGTTCAGTCAGCTTATTAAATATTGCCATCAACGTCTTTTATAGAAGCTACAACTAAAATAAATTTTTTTGCATACAATCTCCATGGACTTGATATTCAAGGATTCAAAAATATTATTGCTAATGTATCCATTACATTTTATCTATCTTATTCAGTAATCTTATTAAATATTTCCATCGACGTCTTTCATAGAAGCTGTAACTTAAATTAATTTTTTTACATACAATCTCCATGGACTTGATATTCAAGGTTTCAAAAATATTATTACTAACCTTTAAAATTTACAATAAGCATGTTTTGGTTCTTTTAAAGTTTTTAAAATGTAATGTATCCATTACATTATCTCTATCTCATCTAATACATACAAAGGTTTGTTTAGCTTGTCCTTGAATCACACATGAGGCGTTGCCATATTATATAGATTGTTTCCAAATGAATTGGTATGTTAAGTTTCTATAATATGAAAAGGCAATCTTTGCTTTAGAACGTTACACTATCTATAGAAAATGTAATGCCTTCTCATATGTACATTTCCTTTTTGGAGGCTCGTAATATATACTTTCAATATAGGGTGTCAATTTCATGAGCAATGGTCTGCCTAATTATTCTATGACTGCTATGTTGCGTTGCCAACTAGTCAGATTACCTTTGCTGTTGGCACACCATTGTACTCTCATGGTGAGCTTTAAAGTGATTTCTATAAGCATTTCATTGGTAAGGGTTATTTTTGTAGAGCATATTCTTGACTTGTTTGAATGTAAGTTGTTGTTTGTTGGAAACAAATACTATGAATGTTAATTGCTACAGATTTAAGATGGATGAGTGGGAATTAGATGATTACCTTAAAGAACTTTATGTTGAGACCAAACAAATGGTACGCATTTTTAGATACTATACTCGAATGTGAATTTGAGTTTTATTATTATTTTTGTTGATGCTAATCTGTTATGACATGCATTGTGTTAGGAGAAATAAGTTAGTTAGAAGTCCTCATTGTGTACAAGTGCTCAGTTTAGATGTTCCCCTCACCCCCTCAAAGATTGAAGGAGGAAGCTATATGGAGGATAAATAAATGGGGATTGTATTTCCACTATTATTAGACAACCATCCCCTACCCATGAACAACCAAGGGTGCAATCCCAGTATGAGATGGAATCTTTATCGAATAAAAATGCAACCAAGGGGATAACACAGGTAATTTTATTGATGGTCCATGTATTTTCAATGCCTATTTTAATTTTATTGACACATATGTAAAATGTTCAATATTTTCAAACCATGCATCCCGCTTTTGATTTGTTACGTTTCCCTTTTTTAATACTACAAAAGGAGGGGTGGAGCAGACCGAAGGTGAAGAGGGTGTCCCCGAAAACCCCCATGACTGTTTCTCAATAAATGTATGGGAACTTTTGGCTTCCATGAAGTTTGATTACTCCTCATGTTAAATAATGTTTCTTTCTTCACTCTTACAACAATCAAAATTAAAATACTTTTGACTGACACACCATGCACTTTTCTATGTTGTTTTTGTTTTGTGTTTTAGTTGGGAGGGGTGGAGTGGAGTCACATGGATGTGGATGATAGTCACCTACATAATGAATCCATCCCTAAAAATATTTGTATTTTTTGTACTCTCTTTCATTTTTAATGCTCAATAATTACAAACCATGCATCTCTATTTTTATATGTTATATTTTTTTAATACTACAGGGGGAGGGCGTGGAGTAGACTGAAGGTGAAGAAGGCGTCCCTAAAGCATCCAATGACTATTTCTCAAGAGATATATCAGAACCTTTGGATGCCCTTAATGTTTGATTTCTCCTGATGTTAAATAATGTTTATTTTTTCCCTCTTAGAGAAATCAAGATTATAATTATCTTGACACACCATGTGTTATTCTATGTTATTTTTATTTTGTGTTTTAGTTGGAAGGGGTGGAGTGGAGCCACATGGATGTGGTTGATAGTCACCTGCATAATGCCTTCGTCCCTACAAATATGCATATTTTTCTAGTCTCTCTTTCATTTGACATGCTCATATCCCCATGTTTGTTGTTCCATATATGTTTGGAGTTGGACTCACAAGTATATGTCCAACTATGTGGTAGGAGGAGGTGGTCATATGAACATGATGACAATGATGATGAGGATGCTGTTGCTGCTGTTGTTGTTGCTGATGATGATGATGATGATGATGATGATGATGATGATGATGATGATGATGATGATGATGACGACGATGACGACGACGATGATGAAGATGACGACGATGACGAGGATGATGATGATGATGATGATGATGATGATGATGATGATGATGATGATGATGATGATGATGATGATGATGACGACGATGATGATGACGATGACGATGACAATGATGATGACGATGATGACGACGATGACGATGACGATGACGACGACGATGACGATGATGATGATGATGATGATGATGATGATGATGATGATGATGATGATGATGATAATGATGATGGTGATTGGATTTTAGATGCTTCACAGTCTTAAATGGAGGAGGAACCTAACGCTAAAAGGGCATTTGATTATCTTTGATGATGTTATCTTATGTTTATTATTTTATGAATTTAACATTACATTATGTTTGATGGTGTTATACTTTGTTTATTGTTTTATGATATTAACCTCACATATCTTCCTTGTTTAATAACAATATGTAGGCAAGTATAGAATCAAGTATTTGGGTATTACAAGGCAAAATGTGCACCTTTGCTTGTTGAGGCCATGTGACACATTTAGAGATAATGGTGGTCATCCATTTTGGTCATGAGATATGCTTAACACTCATTATCATAAGACTCATGATCAGAAACCCATTCCAAGGAGGCCCCATGGGCATGCCAAAAGTGGGAAATGTACTGATTCAGGTAACAATTTAGGTGATGGGTCCACCCCAATTGATGACAAAACTTCTAGGAGTCATAACTTTTGCACTGTAGCTTTAATTGACTCGCCGTTTGAACCATTGGAAAGATAATAATGAGGGGAACATCATGAGATGTCATGAAGCTTTGATAAATGAAGTTTGACCCCCAAAAATCTAATGGAAGTGCTGCAAATTTCACTTTTAGTAGTGAAGTCTAAAAATAGTAATTCCTCAAATTTTGTATTGTTGTTAATCGTGGAAGTCAAAATAATTAATCTCTCTCAATATTGGTGACATTCCACATCCTCCTCACACCTTAAAAATAATTATAAATAAAGATGTAACCCAAAATAGAAATCAGACATCTCTTCTTAGAGATAAGCATATGTTTAGGTCTGCAAATTTGATCAATAAAACATCTCTTCTCGGAGATAACATTATTTGAATTGTCTTATTCTTGTTTCTTGAATTATATTTCAACAAAATATTTCAAGTTATGGATCAGTGATATCAATGTGGATTGTCTTTAGAGTGTATGATCTCGAGGATGAGGTTAGATTAAAGGAAGCTTGGGTGGAAAATAGAACCAACAGACTATCCACCTATTCATGCCAAATGACTTCAAATGGTGGAAAACACCGAGACATCTGATCCTTTCAAGGAAATGGTGAATGAAACCCTCCAATAGTAGCAAGCACAGATGCTACAAACATTCGCTCAAATTCTCCAACAAATCTTGATGGAAAATTTTGGCTCCTCATCTACACCCCCACATCCTTTCAGTGCTCCAATACCCTTCAAGGTTTAGATGAATTTTGATATCCCTACATTTGAAGGCAAAATCAATGTTGATGAAGTAGAAAATTGGTTGGATAAATTATTTTCTTATTTTTCTATAAATAAATTCATCGATAAAGAGATCACTTTTGCATTTTTAAAAGCATCATTGCCTATCAAAAATTGGTGGGAAATGTACAAAAAGAGATTCAATGTAGATGATATTGGTCTTGAGATAGAACCTACCTGGGATGATTTCATAGAAGCTGTGAAGGAAGAATACTACCCCATTGGAGCATATGATGATCTATATATAGAGTGGCAACAATTTCACCAAGGTAAGGAACAACTTGTTCAAGATTACACTGATATTTCTCATTCTCTATATGCGAGATTGGGCATCCAAGAAAGTGAGAAATGTAAGGTTCTCAAAATCATGGTGGATTACAATGGTACATATGGGGAGAAATAGAACTCTTCAATTTGGAAACCCTTGGTGAGGCGTACAAGTTCACAGTGAAGATTGAGCAAAAGCATGGAAGAATGAATACAAAGAGTCAACCTTCAAAATGGAAAAGTGATAAAGAAGGTCAAACACAAGGCTAAAATTTGAAGCAAAAGGAAGGAAAGACTGGGAATTGGTGTGATTATCATAAATCCAGAACTCACTCTAAATAAAAATGTCGAACCATCAAGTCCTTGCTTTCTGAATCATAATACTCAACATCCACTGTTCTACCTCATACAGACCATGTAGTCGAAGAGGTTGAAGAAGAGATTATAGATGCTAAGCCTGAAGCCATTGTTGCTTCATCACAGACCCATGAGGAGAGGCTAGATGATAAGGAAATGTTGTTTCACTCTAAGTTATGGGTGAAAAGTAAGCCTCTAAATTTCATTCTTGATAGTGGAAGTCAAAATAATTTAATCTCTACTAATATTGTGAAAAACCTAAATCTTTCCATGAAGCCTCACCCAAAGCCATATAGTATTGGATGGTTGAGTCCAGGGATAAACCTCCATGTCACCCTCCAATGTCTTCTCTCATATGTAATAAAAGCTTTCCAAGATGAGGTCTTATGTGATGTGGTCAGTCTAGATGTTTATGATGTACTCTTTGGTTAGCCATTCATGTATGATCGACATGGCATCTATGAATCAAGAACTCAAAGGATCACTCTCAATCTTAGAACATGATGCTATAGGGTACCAGAGTTACCACCATCTACATCTGTCTCTCTGATTAGTGCCAATAAATTTGTTCTCATAGTGGTCAAGCCACAAGAATCTAAAAGGGCCAATATTACAGCCCTGAATACACAAACAACACAACAAAAAAATCAAATATATACCAAGCTAAAGAAGTTCACGGCCTTCCATCCATGAATTGATGGTCAGACAGAAATGGTGATCAATCAGGCCCTGTATAGTTTCATAAATCACAGTTTATTCCAAGTATGCATCGGGAATCAAATTAAAGTACAACTACCACACTTGATGATAAATATTGATGCAATGGGGCCCATTAATTCTCAAGGAGGGAGGAATGATCTGGGCAACAATTCAGGCAACAATTCGGGTGATGGGTTCACCCCAATTGATGATAAAATTTCTGGGAGCCATAACTTTTGCACCGTAGCTCCAATTGACTCACCATTTGAACCGTTAGAAAGATAATAATGAGGGGAATGTCATGAGATGGCATGGAAATATTATTAATGAATTTTTACCCTTGAAAAATTAATGGAAGTGCCCTAAATTTTAATTTTAGTAGTGCAGTCTAAAAATAGTAAGTTTCTAAAAATAGTAATTCCTCAAATTCTATATTGTTGTAAATCGTGGAAGTTAAACCACTTAATCTATCTCAAGATTGGTGACCTTACACATCCTCCTCACATCTTCAAAACATGTATAAATGAAAATGTAACTTGAAATAGAAATCAGACATCTCTTCTAAGAGATAAACATATGTTTGGGTTTGCAAATTTGATCAATAAAACATCTCTTCTCAGAGATAGCATTAATTGAATTGTCTTGTTTTTTAAATTATATTTCAATGAAAGATTTTGAGTTTTGGATCAATAGTATTAGATCAATTTTTCTTTAGAGTGTAAGATCCCGAGGATGAGTTAGATTAAAGGAAGCTTGGGTGGAAAATAGAACCAACAGACTATCCACCTATTCACGCCAAATGACTTCAATTGGTGAAAAACACCGAGACATCTAATCCTTTCAAGGAAATGGTGAATGAAGCCCTCCAATAGAAGTAAGCATAGATGCTACAACAATTCGCTCAAATTCTCTAACAAATCTTGATGGGAAATTCTGGCTCCTCATCTACACCCCCACATCCTTTCAGTGCTCCAATACCCTTCAAGGTTGAGGTGAATTTTGATATCCCTACATTTGAAGGCAAAATCAATGTTGATGAAGTAGAAAATTGGTTGGATAAATTATTTTCTTATTTTTCTATAAATAAATTCACCGATAAAGAGATCACTTTTGCTCTTTTAAAAGCATCATTGCCTATAAAAAATTGGTGGGAAATGTACAAAAAGAGATTCAATGTAGAGGATATTGGTCTTGAGATAAAACCTACCTGGGATGATTTCATAGAAGCTGTGAAGGAAGAATACTACCCCATTGGAGCATATGATGATCTATATATAGAGTTCCAACAATTTCACCAAGGTAAGGAACAACCTGTTCAAGATTACGCTGATATTTCTCATTCTCTATATGCGAGATTGGGCATCCAAGAAAGTGAGAAATGTAAGGTTCTCAAAATCATGGTGGATTACAATGGTACATATGGGGAGAAATAGAACTCTTCAATTTGGAAACCCTTGGTGAGGCGGTCAAGTTCACAATGAAGATTGAGCAAAAGCATGGAAGAATGAATACAAAGAGTCAACCTTCAAAATGGAAAAGTGATAAAGAAGGTCAAACACGAGGCTAAAATTGGAAGCAATAGGAAGGAAAGACTGGGAAGTGGTGTGATTATCATAAATCTAGAACTCACTCTAAAGAAAAATGTCGATCCATCAAGTCCCTGCTTTCTAAATCATAATACTCAATATCCACTGTTCTACCTCATACAGACCCTGTAGTCGAAGAGGTTGAAGAAGAGACTATAGATGCTAAGCTTGAAGCCATTGTTGCTTCATCACAGTCCCATGAGGAGAGGCTAGATGATAAGGAAATGTTGTTTCACTCTAAGTTATGGGTGAAAAGTAAGCCTCTAAATTTCATTCTTGATAGTGGAAGTCAAAATAATTTAATCTTTACTATTATTGTGAGAAACCTAAATCTGTCCATGAAGCCTCACCCAAAGCCATATAGTATTGGATGGTTGAGTCCAGGGAGAAACCTCCATGTCACCCACCAATGTCTTCTCTCATATGTAATAAAAGATTTCCAAGATGAGGTCTTATGTGATGTGGTCAATTTAGATGTTTATGATGTACTCTTTGGTCAGCCATTCATGTATGATCAACATGGCATCTATGAATCAAGAACTCAAAGGATCACTCTCAATATTAGAACATGACGCTACAGGGTACCAGAGTTATCACCTTCTACATCTGTTACTCTGATTAGTGCCAATAAATTTGTTCTCATAGTGGTCAAGCCACAAGAATCCAGAAGGGCCAATATTACAGCCCTGAATACACAAACAACACAACAAAAAAATCAAATATATACCAAGCTGAAGAAGTTCACGGCCTTCCATCCATGAATTGATGGTCAGACAGAAATGGTGATCAATCAGGCCCTGTACAGTTCCATAAATCATAGTTTTTTCCAAGTATGCATCGAGAATCAAATTAAAGTACAACTACCACACTTGATGATAAATATTGATGCAATGGGGCCCATTAATTCTCAAGGAGGGAGGAATGATCCGGGCAACAATTCAGGCAACAATTCGGGTGATGGGTTCACCCCAATTGATGATGAAATTTTTGGGAGCCATAACTTTTGCACTGTAGCTCCAATTGACTCACCATTTGAACCGTTAGAAAGATAATAATGAGGGGAATGTCATGAGATGGCATGGAAATATTATTAATGAATTTTTACCCTTGAAAAATTAATGGAAGTGCCCTAAATTTTAATTTTAGTAGTGTAGTCTAAAAATAGTAATTCCTCAAGTTTTGTATTGTTGTAAATCATGAAAGTTAAACCACTTAATCTATCTCAAGATTGGTGACCTTCCACATCCTCCTCACACCTTCGAAACATGTATAAATGAAGATGTAACCTGAAATGGAAATTAGAGATCTCTTCTTAGAGATAAGCATATGTTTGGGTCTGCAAATTTGATCAATAAAACATCTCTTCTCAGAGATAACATTATTTGAATTGTCTTATTTTTTAAATTATATTTCAACCAAATATTTTGAGTTTTGGATCAGTGGTATTAGATCATTTTTTATTTAGAGTGTATGATCCCGAGGATGAGTTTAGATTAAAGTAAGCTGTAAGGATCTTGCTCCACCAATAGAGCACATATGATAACTTCTTGTATTAGCAACTAAACACGGAATTTAATCAGAATCAATAAGTAACTAGAAATATGAAACAACACATGAATATGAGAGACAATACACAATTGTATTAATAATCACTCAGAAGAATATACAATAAAGAAGATGCCACTTCTTCTTCCACCTCAAAGGCTCGCCACACCTCAAGACCTTCTTCCCTCTCTCTCTCGGTCCCAACAATCAACTCCAATACAGAATTGATGTTCACCTCTCCAACCAGTCAGTAACACACTTCCAGTATGTCAAGTACACAACTTTACTCCAAGTAGATCTCCTGCTCTCTGCTGCTACTTGCAAATCACTAGACCTTACTCACCATTGTAGATCTCCAAAAGAAGCCATGCTAACCTGCTGACTAAGATCATACAAATATGAAGAACCCTTTTGATTCTCCAAACCAGTACCCACTCTTGGTAATATGGCACTAGGAGGAACACACCATTGCTCTCCTCTCTCAGAAGGAGCTTATATGCTCTCTTACTCTCTAGCTACAATTTTACAATACAACCCATGAGTCCATATATAGATCTCATGCTTACAATAATTAGACTATCTTAATTACAATAATTAGACACGCAACTCAAGACTATGACTAGCCTTTAACATGCAAACTAACAGTCCAAAAATAGACTCTCTAAAATCAACATGCAAACTACATGTTCACGTACAAGCTGCCGACGTCGGCTCCTCCATGATCGATGTTGGTCGACTGGTGACCGACGTCAGTTGCTTCTTCACTACTGTCTGACTGACGTCAGCTAATCAGATCGATGTTGGTTGCCCTGCAACTCATTCTTCAACTCTCCGCAAGCTCCACAACTTCTCTTGTTTGCATCCTGGTGAAGCTTTTAGCTCCACAACCTAACAATCTCCCACTTGAAAATAAACAACTGCACCTGTACCTGTACACCATCTAAATTATTCATTGGCTTGTATCCCTCTTCAAGATCAACCCTGAAGACTAACCACCACACATCCTGTGATGCTACACATGTCATCCAAGTAACCTGCCATATCCGAACCTACATATCTATGTAGTGAAGACCTTGACCCTGCATAACATGTTAACCTGCTGCTAGTCCCACTAAACTACCCTCCAATACTCCTTCCCTGAATTGGCTCCATACTTTCTGACAACTCCCACTGCTTGGGAAAACTCAGGTCTACACTAGACATCATGTGATTTCGAACCCTGTTCTAAGCTAAGCTTGAACTGTCCAGCCCTTGGTGTGCTTTTTGATTCTGCATCCTGGATCATGAACCCCGCCAACACCGTCTTCACACCAACTCCCACTAGAGATAAAATATCCATGTTTCTTATGCCAAAGAATTTTGCTGCTCCAAATTCTTCATGACACACCTCTAAACTAACCTTACCTTTAGCTCAGCAAAACCCTGTATGTACAAACCTGCTAGCAAATCACCCACATACAGTAACTAGATAATGTTGTGACCATCATCCACTTGGTAAGATAAACACAATAGTTACACTGATGTTGACTAAAGCCATGCTTAGTCATCCCCCTGTCAAACCTATACCACTGTCTTACAGCTACCTCAAGACCATATACCTTGGCCTTCCGTCTCACGTATCCATCCACTCTCTTCTTTAACTTGGGAATACGTCCCTCATCCAGTGCTTTCTTCCAGCTGACAACTCTACCAACAAACACCTATTTGGTTCTTCTCCAAGGACTCACACTCCTCATCCATGCTAAGCTTCCACTGTATCTGGATTCTATCTGCATTGCCTCTTCACGTCTTCCTAGTTCTTGACCATCAATAAGCAATATAAAGAAGGTGAACAATGAATATGAGGTTCACTTACCCTTTCTGACCTCCATATGAGCATTTGAGACTTTTTGACAGCTTGCTGTCCACCCAATATCCGTTCCAGTGACCGATCTCAGCCATCTCCCAGTCTGTAACTTACCGATGTCGGTTCCCTGCACTAACCCTGACTGCTGACATCATTTCCTTGGTCAACGCTGGTATCCCTTCTGCCAACATTGGTTCCTTCATGACCAACATCGATCTTCCTATTGCTGACGTCGGTTACTATATGACCGATGCCAGTACCTGTGTTTGCTTGTGAGTGATAACTTTTAACCCGCGAGCTCTCCATGGATCAAAATCCTGTTCAAATCAACACAGACCTACTCAGAATAATTCAGTCCACTCCGCTGATCTTTGTTCATCATCTCCTCCATGAACACCAAGGCTTTCCAGTTCTTTAGCTTGTCAAAAACATCTGTCTTCCACTTAAGAATATGCATTCCCCTCCTACATATGTGACCAAGCCTATAAAGCCACATCTCTATAACAAAAGGTGAATCATTAATATAAGTAGATAGATAAAGGATACCTACTTTCTTACCACCATCTAATTCAAGTGTATCCGTTGTGAGAGTTACAGTGCATCTCTCATCACCCAAATTTTCTGAAGAAATTAGACTCATCTCCAAGACTGGTCCTTGCATGACTTCCTTCACCACCTGTGTGTTATCTGCCTGCAATTTCAGCTTCACTTTCCCTTCATTAATAATCTGACAAGGCTCTCCAACCCCTAAATAAATCTCTCCAAAGTCTCCAAAGACGTACCCATGAAAAGATGCTCTATTTTGGGCTGCATGGAAAGAGGCAAAAGAATCTGTAAACAAAGATTCTACTTTATCTAGAGCAACCTGTGCAACGACCTCTGCAACATCTGTTTCTACACGCTGATCTTCTACTGACCAACAATCTCCTTTTACCTGCTCTTTCTTTCCATCAATCAGACCATTCATGCTATTTAGTTTCTCCATTCGTAGCTTACTTTCTTCTGCCATTGCTATACTCCCACTCAATCTGAAACCCCTGTGAGTGACCTGTAATCAAAAACACTACCAGATCTGAAACCACCTGCTAGTCAACCCAACCAAAAGCTCTGATACCACTTGATGGTATCAGCTCTTGAACCTACAACCTAGGCTCTGATACCACTTGTCAGGATCTTGCTCCACCAATAGAGCACATATGATAACTTCTTGTATTAGCAACTAAACATGGAATTTAATCAGAATCAATAAGTAACTAGAAATATGAAACAACACAAGAATATGAGAGACAATACAAAATTGTATTAATAATCACTCAGAAGAATATACAATAAAGAAGATGCCACTTCTTCTTCCACCTCAAAGGCTCGCCACACCTCAAGACCTTCTTCCCTCTCTCTCTCAGTCCCAACAATCAACTCCAATACAGAATTGATGTTCACCTCTCCAACCAATCAGTAACATGCTACCAGTATGTCAAGTACACAATCGTACTCCAAGTAGATCTCCTGCTCTCTGATGCTACCTGCAAATCACTAGACCTTACTCACCATTGTAGATCTCCAAAAGAAGCCATGATAACCTGCTAACTAAAATCATACAAATACAAAGAACCCTTCTGATTCTCCAAACCAGTACCCACTCTTGGTACTGTGGCACTAAGAGGAACACACCATTGCTCTCCTCTCTCAGAAGGAGCTTATATGCTCTCTTACTCTCTAGCTACAATTTTACAATATAACCTATGAGTCCATATATAGATCTCATGCTTACAATAATTAGACTATCTTAATTACAATAATTAGACACGCAACTCAAGACTATGACTAGCCTTTAACATGCAAACTAACAGTCCAAAAATAGACTCTCTGGAATCAACATGCAAACTGCATGTTCACGTACAGGCTGTCGACGTCAGCTCCTCCATGGCTGATGTCGACCGACTGGTGACCGACGTCGGTTGCTTCTTCACTACTGTCTGACCAACATCGGTTGCCCTGTAACTCATTCTGCAACTCTCTGCAAGCTCTGCAACTTCTCCTGTTCGCATCCTAGTGAAGCTTTTAGCTCCACAACCTAACAGAAGCTTGGGTGGAAAATAGAACCAACAGACTATCCACCTATTCACGCCAAATGACTTAAAATGGTGGAAAACACTGAGACATCTAGTCCTTTCAAGGAAATGGTGAATGAATCCCTCCAATAGTATCAAGCACAGATGCTAAAAACAATTCACTCAAATTCTCCAACAAATCTTGATGGAAAATTCTGTCTCCTCATCTACACCTCCACATCCTTTCAGTGCTCCAATACCCTTCAAGGTTTAGGTGAATTTTGATATCCCTACATTTGAAGGCAAAATCAATGTTGATGAAGTAGAAAATTGGTTGGATAAATTATTTTCTTATTTTTCTATAAATAAATTCACCGATAAAGAGATCACTTTTGCTCTTTTGAAAGCATCATTGCCTATAAAAAATTGGTGGGAAATGTACAAAAAGAGATTCAATGTAGAGGATATTGGTCTTGAGATAAAACCTACCTGGGATGATTTCATAGAAGCTGTGAAGGAAGAATACTACCCCATTGGAGCATATGATGATCTATATATAGAGTGGCAACAATTTCACCAAGGTAAGGAACAACCTGTTCAAGATTACACTGATATTTCTCATTCTCTATATGCGAGATTGGGCATCTAAGAAAGTGAGAAATGTAAGGTTCTCAAAATCATGGTGGATTGCAATGGTACATATGGGGAGAAATAGAACTCTTCAATTTGGAAACCCTTGGTGAGGCGTACAAGTTCACAGTGAAGATTGAGCAAAAGCATGGAAGAATGAATACAAAGAGTCAACCTTCAAAATGGAAAAGTGATAAAGAAGGTCAAACACGAGGCTAAAATTGGAAGCAAAAGGAAGGAAAGACCGGGATGTGGTGTGATTATCATAAATCTAGAACTCACTCTAAAGAAAAATGTCGAGCCACAAGTCCTTGCTTTCTGAATCATAATACTCAACATCCACTATTCTACCTCATACAAACCCTATAGTCGAAGAGGTTGAAGAAGAGATTATAGATGCTAAGCCTGAAGCCATTGTTGCTTCATCATAGACCCATGAGGAGAGGCTAGATGATAAGGAAATGTTGTTTCACTCTAAGTTATGGGTGAAAAGTAAGCCTCTATATTTTATTCTTGATAGTGGAAGTCAAAATAATTTAATCTTTACTAATATTGTAAAAAACCTAAATCTGTCCATGAAGCCTCACCCAAAGCCATATAGTATTGGAGGGTTGAGTCCAGGGAGAAACCTCCATGTCACCCACCAATGTCTTCTCTCATATGCAATAAAAGCTTTCCAAGATGAGGTCTTATGTGATGTGGTCAATCTAGATGTTTATGATATACTCTTTGGTCAGCCATTCATGTATGATCGACATGGCATATATGAATCAAGAACTCAAAGGATCACTCTCAATCTTAGAACATGACGCTACAGGGTACTAGAGTTACCACCTTCTACATATGTCTCTCTGATTAGTGCCAATAAATTTGTTCTCATAGTGGTCAAGCCACAAGAATCCAAAAGGACCAATATTATAGCCCTGAATACACAAACAACACAAAAAAAAAATCAAATATATACCAAGCTGAAGAAGTTCACGGCCTTCCATCCATGAATTGATGGTCACATAAAAATGGTGATCAATCAGGCCCTGTATAGTTTCATAAATCACAGTTTATTCCAAGTATGCATCAGGAATCAAATTAAAGTACAACTACCACACTTGATGATAAATATTGATGAAATGGTGCCCATTAATTCTCAAGGAGGGAGGAATGATTCGGGCAACAATTCAGGCAACAATTCGGGTGATGGGTTCACCCCAATTGATGATGAAATTTCTGGGAGCCATAACTTTTGCACCGTAGCTCCAATCGACTCGCCGTTTGAACCATTGGAAAGATAACAATGAAGGAAACATCTTGAGATGACATGGAGATATGATATATGAATTTTGACCCTATAAAACTTAATATAAGTGCCCCAAATTTTAATTTTAGTAGTGCAGTCTAAAAATAGTAAGTTTCTAGAAATAGTAATTCATCAAATTTTGTATTGTTGTAAATCATGAAATTTGAACCTCACACCTTCAAAACATGTATAAATGAAGATGTAACCTGAAATAAAAATAAGACATCTCTTCTCAGAGATAAGCATATGTTTGGGTATACAAATTTGATTAATAAAACATCTCTTCTTAGAGATAGCATTATTTGAATTATCTTGTTCTTTTTTCTTGAATTATCTTTCAATCAAAGCTTTCGAGTTTTGGATCATGTACACATAAGGGAAGAGAAATCAATAAAAGGCAAAAAAAAAGAAGGCCAATAGACCAACTCTTAAAAAATAAAAGCATCAGCAAGAGAGATAGCTTGAAAAGATCATGGATGGATAAGGAGGATGTGTCCAAGTTATGTTATCTTAGCAAGACAGCCTTGAATTCTATCAAAGACAAGTTGGCTACATATGATTTGAGTGAAAACTTAGCATAGAGAAGGGAAGCCTGTATTCAATGAAGAGAATAACATTGATAAATAGAGTGAGAAAGAGAATGGGTGGAGTAACAACAAGGTGCATGCAATAATGGACCTCAAGTTAAATGCATTATGTTCATTGCTATTCACGAAGTTAATGTTAAGTTTAATTCAACTTACTCAATATTAACATTGATATTTATACAATAATCACCATTCTGATTATAGAGGGATGACCCTCAAGCCCATTCTAGTGATGTGGATCACATTCCTTTGAGAGATATGCATTTATGAAATGGTAGATATGTTCATTGGGGGGCATAAAAAATGAAAGTGTGCATGATAGGTTGCCTCACAAATTTATATTGTACATATTACGATGATTACATATTATATGCACTCTTGTTTATTCCCCATACCTTTCTTTCAACCCTGCCATTACATATTTTGATAGTGATGTATATTGTTATTGCATATAGGCTTTTGGTTGAGATGATTTGACACAGTCATAGGCATGGATGGACCATGTTTAAGAGTATGATAGTTATTATTTACCAAAACTGACAAGTTTATTCTTCATGTTTTTATCTTATTCTTTCATTTTTTTGAGATTTCTAAACTGCACATTTTAAAATGCAAGTGTCCAGGGTGACATGCATATGTGTGCATTCATATGGTTGACTGATTCCACTTCTTTTTCCATTTCCAGAGGCCTAAAGGCCATGCCAATAACATTGATAATGCCTTACGACTATTACCTTAGACACTATTATTTATATATATACATTTTGGCATAATATGTATGACATATTTGATGTGTGGTCAAACATATTATTTGGATAGGAGATTTGAATACAAGCGTTTCTTTTTTGGTTTGTGTTACATACGTAGTTTTTTGTTTATATATGATTTAAGCACTGGTTTGGTGGTTAATTTTCATTTAATGATGTATTGCACAATCATGCATGGTTGAATGATGCAATGTTTTTTCCATGTACTCATCATATAATTTTTACATGTATGGTATGTGTTATTTTTGACTGGTGATCTATCGTCTTCACATGTATACCTTATTCTCCTTTCATTCTTTCACATGTTGGTGAAAAAGTTCACATTTTTGCATGTCTCTATGGCTATATAAAAGTAAATGTGGTGAGGAGGAGTGTAATATAATATTTGTATGCATGGATTGTCTCTCTAACATTTCTTTATCTCATATCATGTGTTTGTTTATTCAAGCAATTGACACAATAATTTTTGATGTTTAAAACTATTTAAATCATATTTGATGCTAGTCTAAATAATCAAAACTACATAATATAATAAAATACTGTTAGCTAAACTTTTCATTTATCCAAAACATGAAATAATAGTTAAAGTATTTTTTTAAGGCACTAATGTCCCAACTAAATAAGTGCTCATGGCATGCCACATCAACACAAAAATATCAATAGTTAATTTGTTAAAATAGGGTGTAACATCCTCTCCCTCTAGGAAAAGACATTGTCATGATGACTACACTAAAATATAAAATTCAATTAAATAAATAATTAAAATACCTTAGATACATCCTCAAGGTCCTCCCAAGCAACGTTCTCTTTATAATATTGGTCCCAATGGACCTCACACTAAGAGACCTTTGTGTTTTAAAAACTAATTTTGCTTTTAGTTTTCCTTACAATCATGTTTAGACTTTTTCTCAAATATGGAATCTAGTACCTTTATCAAGTGTAGAAGATGTGTTTATATTCACACAATCCAACCAATGACATTATTTGATTTCAAAAAGCCAATAACCCCATAAATATTAAATGCTCATGACATATCAAGATAGAGTACAATCATTAAATGCATAGAAGTTTCGATAGTAATACATCCCCATATAATGCATCACATAATTGATGCACCATAACACATAAAAAAACCCTTTACCTTTTTCTAATTTCATTGCAAGACTCATCCTAGACACATTACCACTTAGTATTGCAAGGTATCCAAATGACCAACATTAAGCTTTAAGAAGTATGAAAAAATATACAAAGGCAAAGTACAAAATTAAGTTCACTGAAACTATGTAATTGACTGAAGCTAACCCCATAAAAAGACTCAACATATATTACAATAGATTATTTGCAGTAAGAAACCAACTAAAACACAAATAAAACATAACAAAAACATAAATAAAATAAAACATGCGGTGACTAAAACAAAATTATTAATCCTTGCAACCATACCACAAACTACCAAACAACTAAAGATGTTGACCACACTTTATTAAAACTATCTACACATATTTTTGGTTGATGCAAGATTTTATGTGGACCTAAATGTTCTTAATTTACTTGATATGCACTAGTTTAGGCATCCATGTGACTAATCAAATGATTAGTTGAATTTAGTACTCGATTAGTGAAAATCAAGGTGCAAATCACATGAACTTATTACAATCAAGTTTTGGGGTCTTGATTTTCCTTAATTAAATCCTCCATCTAACCAATCAAGTGGTTGGTTGAATGCAACACTCAATTAGAAAAAGTGGAGCTCCAAATATTATTAAGTTGTTGCAATTAAATTTACGGGGATCATTTTTAACTAATTTAATTTCTCATACAACCAATTGAATGATTAGTTGATTAAAACATTCAATTAGAAAAAACAGATTTTCGTTTCCTGTACCACGAAGTTTTTGCACTGCAATAAGTCCATCAAAGATTTTCCTGCGCCAGCTGCTTCTTTTTCTTTCCATTCTCTATTGCTCTCGCTCTTCTTACTCTTCTCTATCTTCTCCGCCGCCTGCTCCTCGGCACAGTACTTTTCTTGGGGCGTTTGCTTCTTTTCCACAGATATTTTTTGTGAGTGGACAAGGAATTCTTTCTGGATAACTTGGACAGAATGTACACAAAAGCTTTCGTAATACTCCCTTGCGGTCGTTGTCGGCTTCAAAACGTGTGGTCATTTTCTTTGGAAGCTGCTGTACCATTTCAGACTGCAATATCACGATGCAGTTGCTCACAAGGAACAATAAGAGGCGACGGAGATCTTTTGCTGGGGAGCTTTTTCCTCGAGGCTCTGTGTTTTTTGACCAAAGCATCATTTTTGGAAGATAAGCACTGTAGAAAGCACCGTCGAGAAAACTTTTTTCTACACATGACTGCAGCAACTATGCTTCCTGTTGTTGTGGAGGTTTAATACACCCAACCCAGACCTTAGTCAGGCGTTGATAGTGTCGAATAATTAGTAAAAACAGGACGATAGCGGACCAGTCGAAGATACAGACAACTCAGAAAACCGAAACGAGTAAATCGCGCCGTCGATTTCGTCAATGCAATGCATTTTCGGCGTTTTGTAATTATTCGTCATCGTGATCACAAAACATGTTATCGGGAATCTTTTGAATATCTCAAGCATTTATGAACACGTGTCCAAATGCTGATCTGATATTATCGAGGCGGCGGCCGGGAGAACATTTTCGGATTGCCGCGTCTATTTTAGGTCTAACTGGATGGTTGCCCTTTGTAGCTTCACACAAATAGCGATAGTAGTTTTGACAAAGGATTTAGAGACATTTCTTCATGAACCTAGCTTTAAGATATTTACAAATGAAATATATATTTAGTTTGTGTAAGAAGATAATATATATTCTAATATACTATTAAATTTTCATACATTGAAATCGTGAAACAAAAATTTAATTGATGAAGATAGTATAATTTGTTAGGCATGGGAGGATATGAAACTGTAGAAAAAAGGAAGTTGAATCATATATTTTTGTATTGAGAATTGTAATGAACTTGTAGAAATTGTTTAATGTGCATTTTAGGTTATCGAAGATTTTCCACATTCTCAGCTTTAGCCTTTTACATAGGTTTTCTTGGATGTTCGACACATGTCTCTCTTGCATTGAATCTTCGACCTCATATTTCCACTACATACCTATTAATGCTTGGATTTGCACCCTTGAAAAAAAACTTTTCTTTCTTCATCCAAGCGTCACAATGGAATCATCTCTATTGTTGTGGGTGACAATCTCTTTGAGATGAATCTCTAGATTTAAGGGTTAGTTCCCCTGATGCATCTATAAAGCTTTGTCGGTTCTAATCTATCAACTTTATATGAAAAGAGAGGAAGAAAGCAATTGAGAAAAAAAAAATGGTTATGCACCAATATGTGATATCCTCCACTTGACTGTAATCACTACTTAAAGATTGACAAGGTTTCCTTGGACAAGACTCACAATCCTTTATGCATTGTTACATCAGTGTTTCGCTTGTTAGATTCAAGAAGGCATTCAACATTCAGGGGGGTAATAGACAATTCCAAGAAAGAATATGGCCTTGAACCACTTCAAAAATGTTCATACCCTTATCAGAGAATATTAACGAGGGCTTATAACAAAGATCTGTCTGCACATGTGGTGGGTAATCAATGATAACAAGTTAGGAAAGACAACTTCCACTAAACAAAAATAGCATGATTTTAAATCGATACACAAAAATGGAGTATGTGAGTGGCATAATTTGTCTTGATTTCTTCAAGAGTTTTTGATACAAATCTGGTAAGAGTTTTATCATTAACCAGTGGAGGTTGCTTTGAGAATCGTCTGAATACATATATATAGTTTTCTGAAGGGAGATTGAACGATTGAGATTGCAAGATCAATTGGACATGTGTCAATCAGGAACAAGAATAGTTACCATCGACATTTACAAGGACTACCTTTGCTATTACTGAGTCCATCTTGTTTTGGCATGGATGGTTCTTTGCTGACCCATTGTTTACTTTATACATTTGTTATTCCCTTTATTTATATTCAAATTCCCATTTTAAAACTTGGCTATTCATTATAACTGGAGTTTGACATTTTACGG
Source organism: Torreya grandis (assembly GCA_037957365.1). Lineage (NCBI taxonomy): Eukaryota > Viridiplantae > Streptophyta > Pinopsida > Cupressales > Taxaceae > Torreya > Torreya grandis. The sequence goes on from JARHVA010000315.1 coordinate 4,200,971, forward strand.
GCTGTCACCTTTCAGACTTTTGTATTTGCACTTTCCTGAAAGAATTTATTCAGATCTTTTGTTTACTTTGTTTGAACTTCAATGACTATTCTTCACAATATAAATTTGATGTTTTGCAGGCTATCGAGTAAATTCTATTAGACAAATTGTCCACGCCTTTCTTTGAATTATTTTCTTCAGGTAAAATTTTTGAAGGAATTCTTTCATTTATGGGGAAATTGTCCTAGACAATTTTCTCACAAGAAATCCTCTTAGTTTCTTTGGAAAATGGCCCTTCGACAACCTTGTAATGTTCCTTTTTGGCTTTTTGCAAATGTCCATGTGCTGTTTGAAAAAGATGTAAATGACTTTCCCACAAGAAATCACCCTTCGAAAGAATTGAAAAGGTCCACTTAGCTTGAAAAGAGCCCTTTGGAAAAGTTGTAAAGAACGTTTCAACTTCGAAGAAATTGAAAAGGACCTTTATAAACAAAGTCCCAGACAAAAAGTTCACAAGAATTCACTTGATTTATCTTGGACAAAAAGTTTGAAAGAAAGACTTTGAGGTTTCGATAAAACTTCTGAAAGAACTCACTTATGCTTGGAATAAAGTTTGAAAGGAAAAACACTTGAACAAGAACTTGAAGAAAGCTTTCTGAAAGGAAATATTTGAACCTTCGCCATGAACTTTGCACAAAGATTTTTTTGGACAAAGAGACACACTAGAATCATCCAAACATATGAACAAACAACTATTTTTTCAATATGGATGGCCATTTTTGGTTTGAAAGACCAAAATTTGGTCAACAAAATGATGACTTACAAGGGTAGTATGCTTGCTATACTGACCAGACTAGGTAGCCTTATCCACTTAAGGGCCAATGGAGTCAATGAATTCTTGCACATGACTATTAGGGATTCTACCAAAAAAAACATAAGGACAACACATATGAAAACAACAAGACCCAACATAATAGAACAAGACATGAAAAAACACACATATGTGTATAAGCACTTAGGGAACATAGAGAAAACATAACAATTATGTACAATAGAAAGAAAAAATTCAGTAACAATGCTTTAGATATATTGCATTGACTTGGATGTGTAGCTCCTCTCCATCCAACTTTGAAAGTTGGAAAGCATTGTGTTGTTTGCACTGTGTGATCATGTATGGGCCACTCCAAAAAGCATCAAACTTTGTGTGTTTCTTAGGCTTGGCCCTATCTTCATCTTAAGAACAATGTCTCATTCTTTAAAAATCCTTAGTGTATACTTCTTGTCAAAATGCTTCTTTGTCTGCTATTGGTGAGTAGTCAAGGTATTCATTGCTTGATCTCTTACCTCTTCAATCTCTATCAGTTCACATAATTTGACTCCCATGCTATCATTCTCCATCAACTGTAATTGATGAGTGAGATCTAAAGCTGGCAATTGGAGTGAAATAGGAAGTCTAGCTTCCCTTCCATACACAAGTGTATATGGGGAGTTTCCAATTGCCCTCTTTGGAGTGATTTTGTCAGCCCAAAGGGCTGTTTTCAACTTAGTGTGGCATGTTCATTGATTTTCCTTCATTGTCCTCTTGATGATCCTGATCAAATTCTTGTTGTGGACTCTGCTAGTCCATTTCCTTGGGGATAGTAGTTAGAGGAAGTGTTGAGGTAAATGCCATGCTTCAAAGCCCATTCTCTTGTCCTTGCTCCTAAAAAGGCCAATTCATTATTTGAGATGATAGTTGAGGGAGCTCTAAACCTTGTTATTATGCTCTCATAAAAATCTAGGACTAAATTTTTATTGGCTTCTTTAAGAGCTACAACTTCAGCCCATCTAGTGAAATAATCAGTGGCTGTCAACACCCACTTGTGACCATCACTAGAAGGAGGATTAATCATACCTATGAAATCAAGACTCCATTGCATGAGAGGTTGTTTAACTTGTGTTGGATGAAGAGGCAAAGCAACTAGTTTTTATTTGCCATGAAATAGGGCACATTTTTGGCATTTTCTCACCCAAGCATGGGTGTCTTTGAATAAACTAGGCTAGAAATAACTAGCTCTCATAATCTTAGCAACAGTGGTTCTGGGAGCAAAGTGACCACCAGTTGGGCCATCATGAAACTAATGCAATACCTTGTCAATCTATTCCAACTCAACACATCTCAAAAGTACACTTAAAAAATCTTTTCTAAAATGTACTCCATCCACAAGTACATAGGGAATAGATTGCAGTCTATAATACCTTTTTTTGGCTCTATCATGACCTTGTGGACACTCACTAGTTTGAAGGAAGTGGATCATGTCCTATGTCTAACTTCTCATGACTGAAGGTGCAACTATTATAGGATCATCATGAAATGTCAAAACAACCTCTTTTTGTTCTTTCAAATCTTAGGCAAGATTCTCACACAGTCCTTTCCCTTTCACTAGCTTGGTTGTCTTGATCTCTACATCATATTCCACTACTTTGGTGATCCATCTTGTCCTTTTCTCATTTAAGTCTCTGTTCAATAGAAAATATTTCATACTAGGATTAGGCAAAAAAATGTGAATTTTATTACTAGACAACATGTGCCTATTTTTTTTTAAACTTTTGATTACAACATGCACTTATTTTTCAATGTATGTGTACTTTACCTCATATCTTCTAAACCTTGACTAAAGAAGGCAATAATTTGTTGCAAATTTTCTTCATTTATTTGGGTCAACATGACAAAAATTACCTCTTCATTTCCAAAAGTGTACATATTTAGTACTTGGAGAAGTTAGGACTTGCATGAGTAGGAGCTTTGGCAATGACTTGCTTAATCTCCTCAAAACTTTCTCTTCTCTTTCCTGTTCAGGCGAATGTCTCATCTTTTCTCAACATGGAGGTCAAGGGATTAACTAGATTAGAAAAATTAGGAATGAATCTCCTAATGAAATTAATATTTCCAAAGAAACTTTGTAGACCCTTTTTGTGTTTTGGCAAAGCCAATGCTAAAATAACACTTACCCTTTCTGGATCAATGGACAAACCTTTCTTTGAAACAATGTGGGTGAAGAGCTTACCCTCATGAATAATAAATACACACTTCTTTGGGTTTAGAGAGATCCCAAACTCTCTACACCTCTTAAATATCTATCTTAGGTGCTTTAAATGGTCATTTGCATCTTTAGAAAAAATTGTTACATCATCTAGACAAACCAACACATTGTCATTGATTAGCCCTTGGAAATCCATATCCATTACATGCTAAAAAGTGGTTCTAGCATTTGATAATCCAAATGGCATCTTCTTGTAGGCATATGTACTCCATTTGGTGGTAAATGTTGTCTTATATTGATCACTTTGATTGACTAGAATCTAATTATATCTAGAATAGCCATCAAGGAGAGAAAATCTTTCATTACCAGCTACAACCTACAGAATTTGCTCCATAGAAGGGAGAGGATAATGATCCCTCAAAGATACTCTGTTCAAGTCTCTAAAGTCAACACACAACCTGATTTCTCTATTTTTCTTTCTAACAGGGACTAAATTGGCCAACCAAGAAGAATGCTTGATAGGAAAAATGATTGTAGACTCAATTAATTTAGTCAGCTCTTTCCTCATGAAGGGTTCAATCTTTGGATTGATTGGTCTTTGCCTTTGTTTAATGGGTTTAGTATTTTCATCCAAATCTATGGTGTGTTGAGCCAAGCTTGGGTCAAAACCCTTCAAATCACAGTACTCTCATGCAAAAATATCACTAAATTCCTTGCATAATTCAATGAAATTATGCTTCTCTTGACTAGTGCATACCTTCCCAAGTGCAAGTAGCTTATCCTTAAATATTTATATCCTTTCATATTTTTTCTTAGTGGAAATGCATACCTTTTCCTTTTTGATCTGGTCATCTTCATTGAAAATACTCTCAAGAATCACTAAACCTTTACGAAGCTTATTAGACTTTAGTTGGACAATTTGGTTGCCATATTGCTGTTGTAGCTTAGACTAATTTTTGGTAGAGAAATCAACTTATTATTGTAATAAAAGTACTATTTGATGATTGTTAGGTGAATATTTTGTCAATCAGCTAACTGATGGGAAAAATAGGTCTCTTCAACCACAGCATAGGGAAATTGGTCATCCAAATGTGCATGTTTACTACATCAAAAGGGGACAAATCTCTCCTCTCATCAAGGGGAGGTTCCATGTAAATATGTAGGAACTATATATATATATATATATATATATATATATATATATATATATATATATATATATATATATATATATATATATATATATATATATATATATATAGAAAATAACACTCAAGGGTAGGATAAACCATCCATCTCTCTTTTTTCAGAGATGATGTTTACAAATCAAAGTAGAAATCTTGATGAGATGACAGAAGGCACTTCTCTTCTTTCAGAAGTGCTATTCAACAGACAAAAGAAAACTATTTGGTAGTGACGAGTAACTATAATAGGGCATACAACATAATGAAATGTAGCACAAAGTCTCCACCTCAACTGCCAAAGAGTGAAATATGAAGGATAATGAGGGCACAAAGTCATTCCAAGATTCTTTACATAGGAATAGAAAGAAAACACACTAAAGGCAATTATGGGGGCACAAAGTCTCTCCAGAGTTGGCTTCAAGACACCTTTCTAATTATTTTCATTAATTATGATTATTCAATTAAATGGACAAAAAACATATTAAGGAAACAGACATAAGAACAATTTTTCCAACAACCAAGCTATTCCAACACAAAGTCTGAAAAGTCACTTGTTTTCTTATTCAAATAATGAAATATGATCAAAAATCTGAGCTCAAAGTCTCAGTAATACCTTTCAATTTGGGCAGAGTTTTTGTTTCTGATAACAGAGAGAGATCCCTAAAACAATAAGAGAGGGTCCAATATATAGCTCTCCAAGAAAGACTTGGGAGCTGTAACACATCATGTTGCATTCAATACATTTTAAATTTTGTTAAGAAGATATGCTGGAATTGAGCGTAGTTGCCTATTTGCTTTTCTTAATGCAGAGAAATGGGTCACGCCATTGAATGTTTATGTTCTCCAATGTTCAGCTGGTGGACTACTTCACCTTCTAGAAACATATCCCATGTGTGGATATTTATGGTCCTTCTTCATCGTTTCCCATTTCCTGGCTATATTTTGCCCTAATCTGTGTGATTTGAGCTCTCAAGCTATCTCTTTGGTGGGTCACTGAATTCGTTCACAGGGTTTGCGCTTAAGCCTGCAAGGATCAATAGCTATTTCATTGCCACAAATTTGACATGTTTGGGCCTGTCATTATTTGAAAGCCAACAGTTAATTGGTTTCCCTAAATTTGATGGATGCGGGGCTTTCATCTTCCTTAGCCATTCTTTCATATCTTTCCTGCTTGCTCTGGCTACTTTTTTAACAAGTGACACATGGTGACATCCACTGAGAAATAGGCGAGGACACGTGGCAGCTTTCATTTGTCTATAGAAGCTTTAGAAACATTTTTAAAAGTCCTGCAGAAGAGAACGCGTGGTAGTCTCCACTGAGCTTTGGCTATACTATAGAAATATTTGGGACTCATTTTAGATTCACTCGGATGCTGACACTTGTCAGCTTTCACCATGCTTTAGCTGCCTTTGAAAATTCCTTGGGACTCATATTAGATTCTTGCAGAAGATGACACATGGTGGGATCTGATGAGTTTTGTAGATGACACATGGCACATTCTGCTACTTTGAAAGTGACTACAAATTGTGTCTCGATAGATGACACGTGGTGCGTTCTGCAGCAACTTGAGAAGGGACATGTGGCAGGGTTTTGGGCTTTTATTTCCTCGACAGGTTTTCTATTTCAGTGGACTTTTCCTTTGGACAAAAAGTATGAAGGAATTATTTTAGATAAGAAGTCTGAAGGATTTTTGTCTTAACCATTTTACCGCAAAAACTTTTCTGAAGGAATTCCTTGTGTCCACCTTTGCTGCCCTCCACAAGGGCACTCGGCTTGGTTCAATGTCCTCCACAAGGGATGTTTGTCCTTTGGCTTTGCCTTAGTCAATTTTTCTCTGATTTCAATAGGTGACATGTGGCAGCTTCTGTTATGAAATAGGCAAGGACATGTGGCAGCATCCGCTTAACTTATTGAGGATTTGGATGCCTTTTGAGAATCTCACAGAAGATGACATGTGATAGCTTTTGCTAAGCTTTAGAAACACTATAGAAACACTTGGGACTCACTTGGATTCATGCAGATGATGACACTTATTGGGTTCTGTTTGATCTTAGCAACTTACCTGGGGCCTGCCACAGTGTTTTTGAAAAAAAATGAAAAAGTTGCGGATGTTGACACTTGGCAGTTTCTATTTATCTTACAAGAGACACATGACAAGTTCCATTGATTTGAAAAGCAAATCATAATGTGTCTCAGCAGATGACACTTGGTAGCTTCTACAGTTTCTTCACGATAGAAAAAAATGACTAAGTGTTGAAACCTGTTTCTCTCCTATAGAGTCCGTAGAAACTAACTTGCGAAGTCTGTAGAAATGAGCTTGTAGAACTAGTGGAGTCTATAGAAATGAGTCTGTAGAACTTATCCTGCAGAGTCCATAGATTTAAGCCTACAGAGTCTGTAGAAATCTGAAAAAGCTTGAATAATGAAGAATTTGAATGCCTAGAATAATTTTTTAGAAGGGGAGAGAGAATTTTGGTCTATTGGACCAAAATAGTTGAAATGTTGTCCCAAAAATGAGTGATATTTTTTGGGGGACAACAGCTGGCTCCAGTTGGAGAACTTCCATCCATTGCTAAAAAAATTAAAGGGAGTAGAATCTAGAATCTCTAGTGTCTTCATGTGTGCCATTGGGCTACGGAGTCATGTTACCCAGAAATGAAAGGCATAAAAAATGAAAATAAACAAAACAAAATGTAACTAAAAAATATACAAATATACATATGTATAGATGTAATGATCTGGTACTTCAAGAATTAAAGTGTTTTAGATGCTGCCCACTGTGAGGCAAAAAAAAGAGCGTGCCATCTTGATACTTCAACATGAAGCTATTTTCACCATTGTATTGATGGCTGATAAACAGGCCCCTCCAAAGAGAGTCAAACTTTCCATGCATTCCCTTTGGTTCTCTTCTCTTGTCCCACAACATGACTTGATCTCCAACCTGAAAATCACAGTTTTTTGCCTTCTAGTCGAAGAGCTTCTTCACCAAACTTTGATGGGTAGAAATTCGGTCCACCACCATAGTTATCTGCTGTAATAATCTTGATATGAACCTCTTTGATATTCTTTGCTTGAACATGTAGATGCTTCGCCACATTCATGTTAATGAAGTTATACTTGCTGGTAGGGTTTATGGACACAACCATCTTCTTCTTTTGAATGCATCCATGAAATTGAAAAATTGACTCAATTTTTTTTGAAGCTAAATTATTTGAACCCTTCTTCTTCTTCTTCTTCTATTGCTTCTTCTACTTCTTATTCTTGTTCTTCTTCTGATTCTTCTATTTCTTCTTCTTTTTCTGCTTCTTCTTCTTCTATTTCTACACCCTTTTTTTTTGTTTATATCACATCGATCTAGGAAGGTTTTCTCCATTGCTTCCCATGAAGAATACTGTTGCACAAAGCTCAATTCATTAGTCCACCAATGTTTTGCAGGCCCAGACAAACAAAAACATAATTCTATTTTCCATAAATTTTTTTTTAATATTCTTCTCCTTAAAATTGATCCACCATTCTCTAGCATCAACATCGTCTTCCCCTAAAAATTTTTGCAACTCCATGATCCACAAAAAAAATTAAGGTTCATGAAACCCTAAAATGTCAAAACTGATCCATAAAATCGCAACAAATCACTCCAAACAACTCATAAAATTTTGAATTTTTGGTTGTGCTTCTCTTATATCTGCTTACATCTCCAGTAAAAATTTTGAATAAAAATTACCTATATTGCGGAAGATATAGCAAAATTATTATAAAACCTAAAATAGCAATAACTCCCTCAAAACGAATCAATTTTTTTTTAAATTTTTACCACACTTCTCTTATATTTTCTTACATCTCTAGTAAAAATTTTGAATAAAAATTCCCTATATTTCAAAAGATATAGTGAAATTAGGGTTTCGATCCACACAAATTACCCAAATCAAAGCTCTGATACCACTTGTAATGATTTTGATATTCAATATATGAAAAAATACCCTTAAAATAGGGAAACACTATATAATACTCTTTTAGGAAGGAATAACTCCATAATGTCTCTTCGAGGGGACAACCTCCAATATCCTCTTACAATAGAAGACTCAATGCCTACTTGATATATTTACCATGATAATCATCTCCTATATATATACATCTATCTAACCCATGGATGGATAACCTCCTAATCCAATGTAGTCCGACCATTACCCAATTTACTACTTTCATAAGTTACTCTATTATCCTAATATAGTTTACCCATATAACAAAGGGGATGTGTGCCACATGTTGGCATCTCCATCAACCCATAGACATCAATATATTATATCCCTAGGTACATAGCATCTGCTCATCTAGCTCAGTTAAGCACATGATATTTTTATCAAGGGGGCTTTCATATGTCTGATCTTCAATTACCTTAGCCAATTTTAATGCTGGAAATTTTAAGGTGATTGGTATCTCAACATTGATACCATAAAGAAGTTAGAAAGGAGACATACCAATTGCCCTTTTTAGTGTAATTCTATCTGCCCACAAAGTATCAACCAATGCTTTATGCCATGTATTTTGGTCGTCATCCACCAGCTTCTTGATGATAGTCATCAGGTTCTTATTGCTTGATTCAGCTTGACCATTCTCTTGTGAAAAGTAATCAGAAGAGTGAAAGAGGGTGATCCCATAGTAAAAATAGAACTGAGTGATCTCCTGGGAAGTGAAACAAGCTGCATTGTCTATGACAATCTTGGTTGGGACCCCAAACTCAAAAATGATATTCTCCTTGAGAAAATTGCACACTACTTCTGAAGTAGCATGCTTGGTTGGAATAGCTTCCACCCATTTGGTGAAGTAGTCAATTGATGTAAGGACATAATCATGTCCAACACTTGAAGATGGGTTTACTGTTCCAATAAAATCAATTCCTCATTATTGGAATGGTTCCTCTATGACCACTGGCTTGAGAGGCAAGGCAGCCAATTTGAGTCTTCCAACAAACTGCTGACACAATTCACATTTTCTTACCCACTAATATGCAACTTGGAAAAGAGTTGGCCAATAATCCCTGGCTCGCATGATCTTGTGGGCAGTCACAGGAGCAGAAAAATGTCCTCCACATGCTAGATTGTGGAAAGATTTTAAAAGTTGGCTTTGCTACTCCTTATCCACATAGTGAAGGAACACTCCATCAGGGCTCCTCTTATACAAATTGTTGTCCCAAATGATAAAATTGGCAGCTTTCAACTTGATAGTCCTCTTAATTTATTTTCCCATCCAACTAATTAATTAATATTCTACAACCAACAAAAATTATCATGCTATGAAGAGGATCATGACTCACCTAAGTAGTACAACCAACAAAACTTATCATGCTAAGAAGCTCTCCTCTAATTAACCATGGCTTAGAAGGAAAGAGCGTAAATCTTAATTTTTCTACTCATAATTCGAATGCATAGAGTTTTATTACGCGTCTTTAACTCAATGGCTATGGATCTGTGTGACACATGGACTCGAGAAAAACGATAAAACGTTCATCCGTACCCGTTTTTCAATCCAAAACTGCGTTAGAATTTCTTTTTCTGCAATTTAGCAATCACATAATGAAATGAAAAGAAGCATATGTTAACTCAATGGCTATGGATCTCTTTGACACATGGACTGAAAAAGAACGATAAAACGTTCATCCGAACCCGTTATTGCAATCCAAAACTGCTTTAGAACTTTATTTTCTGCAATCTAGCAATCACATTCAAGAACGAAACTATACGAAAAAGAAGCGTATGTTACTTTTCTAGTGGAGAGGGAAGTTCAGGTATGGTCTCCAACATAGGGTACCAGCCGTTTTTCGGAAGAGACTGTTTAAAAATGGGCCACGCCACTGCCTTTCTCCTCTTCTTATTCTCTAATTTTCTATCCCCGCCCATGTCCACAATTTTCTTCTTTGTCTCGCCCTTATTACTGTACACATAATTGGCTCTCAAAGACACAGCTAATTTATTACTGTTCATGGGTTTCGTTTCCTGTACCTCGAAGTTTTTGCACTGCAATAAGTCCATCAAAGATTTTCCTCCGCCAGCTGCTTCTTTTTCTTTCCCTTCACCATTGCTCTCGCTCTTCTTTCTCTTCTCTATCTTCTCCGCCGCCTGCTCCTCAGCACAGTACTTTTCTTGGGGCGTTTGCTTCTTTTCCACAGATACTTTTTGTGAGCGGACAAGGAATTCTTTCTGGATAACTTGGACATAATGTACACAAAAGCTTTCGTAATACTCCCTTGCGTTGTCGGCTTCAAAAACGTGTGGTCATTTTCTTTGGAAGCTGCTGTACCATTTCCGACTGCAATATCACGATGCAGTTGCTCACAAGGAACAATAACAGGCGACGGAGATCTTTTGCTGGGGAGCTTTTTCCTGGAGGCTCTGTGTTTCTTGACCAAAGCATCATTTTTGGAAGATAAGCAGTGTGGAAAGCACCGTCGAAAAAACTTTTTTCTAGACATGACTGAAGCAGTGCCTGCAACTATGCTTCCTGTGGTTGTTGAGGTTTGATACACCCAACGTAGACATTAGTCAGGCGTTGATAGTGTCGAATAATTAGAAAAACAGGACGATAGCGGACCAGTCGAAGATACAGACAACTCAGAAAACCTAAACGAGTAAATCGTGCCGTCGATTTCGTCAATGCAATGCATTTTCGGTGTTTTGTAATTATTCGTCATCGTGATCACAAAAAATGTTATAGGGTATATTCTCCGGATCAATTCTCTATGGATAAGGAGTCTTCTGAATATCTCGAGCATTTATGAACACGTGTCCAAATGCTGAACTGATATTACCGAGGAGGCGGCCATGGAGAACATTTTCAGGTTGCCGCGTCTATTTTAGGTCTAAACTGAACGGTTGTCCTTTGTAGCTTCACACAAATAGCGATAGTAGTTTTGGAGACATTTCCTTAGTAACCTAGCTTTAAGATATTTCGAAATCAAATTTGTACTTAGTTTGTGTAAGAAGATAATATATATTCTAATACACTTTTAAATTTTTATACATTAAAATCGCGAAACAAAATTTAATTGGTAAAAATAGTAGAATTTGTTAGGGATGGAGGTGACGAAACTATAAAAAAAAAGGAAGGTATTATTTTATCTTGAGCATAGCGAATAGATTGGGGTGCTCTTATATATTCCTATATGACATTTAATTAGTCATAGTCAGAGATAGATAGGGGGGTTCAACCTATTGATTTAGGGAGATCATAACACGAACAAAGAGGCGGTTTATATAGAACTTTTGAATTGGGAAGAGGCGGTCCCCCTCCCTATATATCTTGATCTTGGGAAGAGGCGGACTATAGAGAGTCGACCTGCCCAATCAAATCAATCATATAGTATAGTATAGTATAGTCTATATAAACTAAACTCTATCCAACTCCATATATATATAGAGGGGGCGAGTGCAGCTAAGCTATGACTATATATGGATTAGATGGCTTGACCTCCCCTATAGAGTGATAAGTGGAGATAGTTGACTTGGCCTATCACCATATCCTATATCCACAAATAAATAAGATAAGATATATAAGCGGTAGGGGGTAGGCCGGTGGTGGGGTGAGGGGGGTAGAGGGGGAGGCCAAAGAAATAGATATTTGGCCACCCCCAACCATATAAGGTTAAGTTAAGTTGAGTTGAGTTTAATGGGCTAGATATTCCCCTAATCCCTTCCCCTCCCCCTCCCCATATATAGATCTACTAGATATTTGGGAGGGTGGGCGGGGCAGGGCGCAGGGCTTAACCAACACATGCCAACTCCCAGTGTGGGCTAGTCATTGCTGTCATCAGGCGGTGGTCATTGGCAATTATTGGGGGTTGGTCTGCATTTAATCCGTAGTTAAGCTTTACCGTCAACGCCACTGCTTTATCGATATCAATGATTTGTTATAACTGTGGCCTCCGTGGTGAGCGCTAACTTGATCGCCAACTCCATCACCAATTGTCATGTGGCACCGACCTAGCGAGACACATCTAACAATCATGCCCTAACACACAGATAATCATGGTTTTTTAGCTTTGACTTAATCATGGTTTGCTAGCTTACTATTAATCGGGTAATGCCAAGCCAAAATAGATGTCCCTCACCATTCGCTTATTGTTGTATCGAAGGTGGAGGGAGATAGTTTAAGTGGAGGCGGTCTGAACAAGAGTAAAGGAGTCAGTGCTTAGTCAAACATTGAGGTAATTGTCAAAGGTTTTATCATTTTCACAGAGTCATTTCATTCAATCTGAGGGTTTTGTATGCCCCTATTCAAGGTTACCCTTGCTTCTCTATAGACTATGTCTTAACGCACAGTGGTCTGCATGATTGTGAATTGTGTTTATGAACTCTATTTATAACAAGAATATATATTGAGTTTTGAGGTAGTTCACATGTTTTTCTTCCCATAATAAACACATACTCAGTTCTCCTTTCCAAAGGAAATAGAGTTGCATTGTTCAAACACATACTCATTTCAAAAGACAAAAGAAAACAAAGCTCAGTGTTACCTTATTAAAACTCACAGTGCATATGGCCCTGCATAAAACCAAATCCCTAACTTATTTAGGATAGATTCGTTCATATTTATGATCATATAAGGGCAACTGATCATTGAATAAGATGAACAAGGAAAAAAATCCTAGAGTTTTTTTATAAATGTGAAAAAAATGGAATCCATGTCTTATTAACACAGACAAAATCCAAAACATAGGAAGCAAGGATAGGTATGGGGAAAAAAGGAAACTGCTTCAGATAAGTGCATTCATAGTGTGTTCATAAGCCTGCTTTGCATAAATTATTAAGATAAAAATGCAAATAAAAGTAGGGAAGATTGTAATAAATCCTTTAAAAGGACATTTGTCTTCAATTTTACCTATAAATACTATTTCTAGGGTCCTGTTTCTCCTTGGCAAAGGCCCACTATACATAAGGTTAAGCTCACCCAGGGTTTTGTCTTTGTTAATAAGTTATTTTTATAGATAAAGAAAAGCTCTTATATTTAGGGTCATATGCTCTAGGATCCTCTGTAGACAGAGCTTGAGTCAATGTCCACTTGCCCTTCTGTGATGACAAATACAAAAAAGAAGGCATGGAATATGCTATCACTCTACATAAGGTTAAGCTCACCTAGGATTTTCTCTTTGTTAATAAGTTATTTTTATACATTAAGACAAGCTCTTATATGCAGGGCCATATGTACTACAAATTTAGAGGAAGAGAACTATTCAATAGGGTACAACAGGGTGCGTAGGAGCCTCTCTAGTATTTTCCAAGCTTTAATATCTTCACCTCTATTTTCAATTCATGTTTTTTTATTCACCATTTCATGTGTATTTATGCTTACAAGTGCCTAAATGTACTCTATTCTTTGTGATGGGGTCATCATGTATGTGTGCTTTTAAGTACATTGAAAGTGTTTTTATCATGTTTCATGTGTTTGTGCAGACTTCCACAAAGTAATAGTGTGTGAACCCATGTTTGTTGTACTCCCATTGTAGGGTGTAGAAGAGCCTCTATAGTGTTATCTAAGATTTAATTTCTTCAACTCTATTTTTAATTATTGTGTGTTTATTCATCATTTCCTATGTATTTATGCTTGCCAGTGCCGAAATGTACTCTATTATTTGTGATGAGGTCATCATGTATGTGTGATTTTAAGTACATTGAAAATGTTATTCTTATCATATTTCATGTGTTTGTGTAGACTTCCACAAAGTAAGAGTGTGTTAATCCATGTTTGTATTTGCAATACTCCCATTGTACTATGCAATGTATACTTACTATTGTTGAATTCTTCATTTAGAATGTTTAGTGAGCTTATTAAATATTGCCATCAATGTATTTCATAGAAGCTACAACTGAAATTAATTTTTTTGCATACAATCTCCATGGAATTGATATTCAAGGATTCAAAAATATTATTTCTAACCTTTGAAATTTAGGATAGGCATGTTTTGGTTCTTTAAAATTTTTGAAAATGTAATATATCCATTACATTTTCTCTATCTTATTCAGTGAGCTTATTAAATATTGCCATCAACGTCTTTCAAAGAAGCTGCAACTAAAATTAGTTTTTTTGCATACAATCTCCATGGACTTGATATTCAGGGTTTCAAAAATATTATTAATAACCTTTGAAATTTACAACAAGCATGTTTTGTTTATTTTAAAGTTTTGAAAATGTAATGTATCCATTACATTTTCTCTATCTCATCTACTACATACAAATGTTTGTTTAGCTTGTCCTTGAATCACCACATGAGGTGTTGCCATATTATAGAGATTGTTTCCAAATGAATTGGTATGTTAAGTGTCTATAATATGAAAAGACAATATCTGCTTTGAAATGTTACACTATCTATAGAAAATGTAATGCCTTCTCATATGTACATTTCCTTTTTGGAGTCTCGTAATAAATACTTTCAATATAGGGTGTCAATTTTATGAACAATGGTTGGCCTAATTATTCCATGATTGCTATGTTGCATTGCCAACTAGTTGGATTACCTTGGCTATGGGCACACCATTTTACTCTCATGTTGAGCTTTAAGGTGATTTCTATAAGCATTTCATTGGTACAGGTTATTTTTGTAGAGCATATTCTTGACTTGTTTAAATATAAGTTGTTTGTTGGAAACAAATACTATGAATGTTAATTTCTACAGATTTAAGATGGATGAGTGGGAATTAGGCGATTGCCTTAAAGAACTTTATGTTGAGACCAAACAAATGGTATGCATATTTAGCTACTATACTCAAATGTGAATTTGAGTTTTATTATTATTTTTGTTGATGCTAATCTGTTGTGACAAGCATTGTGTTAGGAGAAAGAAGTTAGTCAGAAGTCCTCATTATGTGCAAGTGTTCAGTTTAGATGTTCCCCTCAAAGATTGAAGGAGGAAGCTATATGGAGGATCAATAATTGGGGATGGTATTTCCACTATTATTAGACAACCATCCCCTACCCATGAACAACCAAGGGTACAATCCCAGTACGAGATGGAATCTTTATCGAATAAATATGCAACCAAGGGGATAACATAGGTAATTTTATTGATGTTCCATGTATTTTCTATGCCTATTTTAATGTTCTTGACACATATGTAAAATGTTCAATATTTTCAAACCATGCATCCCTCTTTTGATTTGTTACGTTGCCCTTTTTTAATACTGCAGGAGAAGGGGGTGGAGCAGACCGAAGGTGAAGAGGGTGTCCCCGAAACCCCCAATGAATATTTCTCAATAGATGTATGGGAACCTTTGGCTTCCCTGAATGTTTGATTTCTCCTCATGTTAAATAATGTTTCTTTCTTCCCTCTTACACCGATCAAAATTAAAATACTTTTGACGAACACACCATGGATTTTTCTATGTTGTTTTTGTTTTTTGTTTTAGTTGGGAGGGGTGGAGTGGAGCCACATGGATGTGGATGATAGTCACCTGCACAATGACTCCATCCCTAAAAATATTTGTATTTTTTGTACTTTCTTTCATTTTTCATGCTCAATAATTACAAACCATGCATCCCTATTTTTATATGTTATATCTTTTTTTAATACTACAGAAGGAGGGGTGGAGCAGACTGAAGGTGAAGAAGGTGTCCCTAAAGCATCCAATGACTCTTTCTCAAGAGATGTATGGGAACCTTTGGCTGCCCTTATGTTTGATTACCCCTGATGTTAAATAATGTTTCTTTTCTCCCTCTTAGAGCAATCAAGATTAGAATTCTTGTAACACACCATCTGTTTTTCTATGTTTTTTTATTTTATTTTATGTTTTAGTTGGAAGGGGTGGAGCAGATCCACATGGATGTGGTTGATAGTCACCTGCATAATGCCTTTATCCCTACAAATATGCATATTTTTCTAGTCTCTCTTTCATTTGACATGCTCATAGCCCGATGTTTGTTGTTCCATATATGTTTGGAGTTGGACTCACATGTATATGTCCAACTATGTGGTAGGAGGAGGTGGTCATATGAACATGATGACAATGACAATAAGGATGTTGATGATGATGATGATGATGATGATGATGATGATGATGATGATGATGATGGTGATTGGCTTTTGGATGCTTCATAATCTGAAATGGAGGAGGAACCAAATGCTGTAAGAGCATTTGATTATCTTTGATGATGTTATCTTATGTTTATTATTTTATACTTTTAACATTATATTGTGTTTGATGATGTTATAATTTGTTTAATGATTTATGCTCTTAACCTCACATATCTTCCTTGTTGAATAACAATATGTAGGCAAGTATAGAATCAAGCATTGGGGTATTATGAGGTAGAATGTGCACCTTTGCTTTTTAGGGCCATGTGAAACATTTAGAGCTAATGGTGGTCATCCATTTTGGTCATGAGATAGGCTTAAAACTCATTATCATAAGACTTATGGTTGAAAACCTATTCCAAGGAGGCCCGCTGGGCATGCTGAAAGTGGGAAATGTATTCCTAAGGGAAGATAAATCAATAAAAGGAAAACAAAAAGGAGGCCAATAGACCAAATCTTGAAAAATAAAAGCATCAGCAAGAGAGATAGGTTGGAAAGATCATGGATGGATAAGGAGGATGTGTCCAAGTTATGTTATCTCAACGAGACAACCTTGAATTCTATCAAAGACAAGATGGCTACATACGATTTGAGTGAAAACTTGGCATAGAGAAGGGAAACCTGCATTTAACGAAGAGAATAACATTGATAAATAGAGTGAGAAAGAGAATGGGTGGAGAAAAAACAAGGTGCATACAACAATGGACCTCAAGTTAAATGCATTATGTTCATTACTATTCATGAAGTTAATGTTAAGTTCAATTCAGCTTACTCAGTATTAACATTGATATTTCTACAATAATCACCATTTTGATTATAGAGGGATGACCCTCAAACCCATTTTAGTGATGAGGATCACATTCCTTTGAGAGAAATACATTTATGAAATGGTAGATATGTTCATTTGGGGGGGGCATAATAAATGAAAGTGCACATGAGAGGTTGCCTCACAAATTGATATTATACTTATTACGATGATTACATATTATATGCACTCTTCTTTATTCCCCATACCTTTCTTTCAACCCTACCATTACATATTTTGATAGTGATGTATATTGTTATTGCATATAAGCTTTTGGTTGAGACGAGTTGGCATAGTCATAGGCATGTATGGACCATGTTTAAGAGGTATGATAATTACTTATTATTTACCAAAAATGACAAGTTTATTTTTCATGTTGTTATCTTATTCTTGCATTTTTTTGAGATTTCTAAACTGCATGTTTTAAAATGCAAGTGTCCAGGGTGACATGCATATGTGTGCATTCATGTGGTTGACTACTTCCACTTATTTTTCCATTTCTAGAGGCCTAAAGGCCATGCCAATAACATTGATATTGCCTTGTGACTATTTCCTTGGACACTATTATTTATATATATATACATTTTGTCATAATATGTATGACATATTTGATGTGTGGTCAAACATATTATTTGGATAGGAGATTTGAATACAAGTGTTTCATTTCTGGTTTGTGTTGGATACGTATTTTTTTAATTTATGTATGATTCAAGCAATGGTTTGGTGGATAATTTGCATTTAATGATGTATTGAACAATCATGCATGGTTGAATGATGCAATGTTTTTCCCATGTACTCATCATATACTTTTTACATGTATGGTATGTGTTATTTTTGACTGGTGATCTATCGTCTTCACATGTATACCGTATTCTCCTTTCATTCTTTCACATGTTGGTGACAAAATTCAAATGTTTGCATGTCTCTATGTCTATATAAAAGTAACTGTGGTGGGGAGGAGTACAATATAATATTTTTATGCATGGCTTGTCTCTCTAACATTTATTTATTTCATATCATGTGTTTGTCTATTCAAGTAATCGACACAACAATTTTTGATGTTTAAAATTATTTAAATCATATTTGATGTTAGTCTAAATAATCAAAACTACATAATATAATAAAATATTGTTAGCTAAACATTCCATTTGTTCAAAAAATGAAATAATAGTTAAAGTATTTTTTTAAGGCACTAATGTCCCAACTAAATAAGTGCTCATGGCATGCCACATCAACACAAAAAGATAAATAGTTAATTTGTAAAAGTAGGGTGTAACATCCTCCCCCTCTAGGAAAATACATTGTCATGATGGCTACACTAAAATATAAAATTTAATTAAATAAATGATTAAAAAACCTTAGATACATCCTCAAGGTCCTCCCAAGTAGCGTTCTCTTTATAATATTGGTCCCAATGGACCTCACACTAAGAGACCTCTATGTTTTACAAACTAATTTTGCTTGTAGTTCTCCTTACAATCATGTTTAGACTTTTTCTCAAATATGGATACTAGTACCTTTATCAAGTGTAGGAGATGTGTTTATATTCACACAATCCAACCAATGACATTATTTGATTTCAAAAAGTCACTAAACCCACAAATATTAAATTCTCATGACATATCAAGATAGAGTACAATTATTAAATGCATAGAAATTTTGATAGTAATACATCCCCATATAATGCATCACACAATTGATGCACCATAACACATAAAAAACCCCTTTGCCTTTTTCTAATTTCATTGCAAGACTCATCCTAGACACATTACCACTTAGTAATGCAAGGTATCCAAATGACAAACATTAAGCTTTAAGAACTACGGAAAAATATACAAAGGCAAAGTACAAAATTAAGTTCATTGAAACTATGTAATTGACTAAAGCTAACCCTATAAAATGACTCAACATATATTACAATAGATTATTTGCAGTAAGAAACCAACTTAAACAAAAATAAAACATAACAAAAACATAAATAAAATAGAACATGCGGTGACTAAAACAAAATTATTAATTCTTTCAACCATACGACAAACCACCAAGCAACTAAATATGTTGACCACACTTTATTAAAACTATCTACACATATTTTTGTTTGATGCAAGATTTTATGTGGACCTAAATGTTCTTAATTTACCTGATATGCACTAGTTTAGGCATCCATGTGACTAATCAAATGATTGGTCGAATTTAGTACTCGATTAATGTAAATCAAGGTGCAAATCACATGAACTTATTACAATCAAGTTTTGGGGTCTTGATTTTCCTTAATTAAATCCTCCATCTAACCAATCAAGTGGTTGGTTGAATGCAACACTCAATTAGGAAAAGTGGAGCTCCAAATATTATTAAGTTGTTGCAATTAAATTTACGGGGATCATTTTTTTCTAATTTAATTTCTCATACAACCAATTGAATGATTAGTTGATTAGAACATTCAATTAGAAAAAACAGAGACCCAAATCATATTAGATTGTTGCTTTTAAAATCACCTTAAAGTTATCTTAAAAAAACACCTCAATATTATCTTTAAAGATACCTTAAATTTACCTAAATTATCTTAATTTTATCTTTTAAAAACACCATAAATTCACGTCTAATCTTAAATACTATAGATCATTTTAATATTTTGTAAACATTAATATCAATATCTTACTTAAAATTAATGATAAATATATTAATATTATTATCTTTCACGACTCACCTGATAAATTCAACCAACAAAAGTTATCATGGTAAGAAATCCTCCGGTGATTAGCCATCTCTTAGAAATAAGGAGCATAAATCTTGATTTTTCTAATGTTAAATACTATAATGAGCATGCATAGGGTTTTATTACGCGTCTCTAACTCAATGGATATGGATCTTTTTGAGCGTGCATAGGGTTTTATTTCGTTTTCTGCAATCGCATTCAAGAACGAAACTATGATGAAAAGAAGCATAGGTTACTTTTCTGGTGGAGAGGGCAGCTCTGGTATAGTCTCCAACGGTGGGTACTAGCCAAGTTTTGAAACAGGATATTTCAAAATGGGCCACCCCAACGCTTTTATCTTCTTATTCTCTAATGCCATCCATGCCCATGTACACAGAAGCGGCTCTTTCCCTTATTACCAACAAAAACTGTTGTTGGGCATATTCTCCGGATCAATTCTCTATGGATAAGGACTATTTGGATTATCTCAAAAGCATCTATGAACACGTGTCCTAATGCTGATGTGATATTACTGAGGAAGAGGACATGGGGAACATTTTAGGGTTACCATCACACAAATAATGATGGTAGTTTTGACAAAGCATTCACAGACTTTGCTTCATGAATCTAGCTTTAAAATATTATGGAGAAAGATGGTTGTTATAGATGAGGTAAGAATAGAGTCGGCATATATATTTTAAAGGCAACTAAAATTTTTAGATAAAAAAATATTTTAAAATATGTATATTGGTATAGTATTTTTACAGTTTATAAATAAATATTATTAATGTTAAGAATTTAAATATACATTCTAGATAAGATAATTATATTAAAATTTTAAAATAAATATATATTTATTTAATATTATGATATATAAAAGAGTATGATAAATAATAGAAGATATAAGAATTTTATATGTAACTATTCTACAATAAATATAATATAAAGATCATTTTATTATTGTCATTACCATTATTATTTTATTAATAATATTAAATCCTTTACATATGTCTATATTCATTATCTTTAACCTCGAAAAAATATATTATAAAGATGAAAGAATAAATATTCATATTCGGTCTAAACCTAGCTCACATCATGAAACATACAATACTATGCACAAGCATGGTAATCATTGTTGATTATTATAGAAATGTCATAAAGATAAAATGAGGAATTCCTAACATTTTATTTCATATGAATGAATGAATTAACAAAAGTGAAAATATGACAATATAAGGTGGTTGATGCTAGATGTTAGGTGCTTGGTATTTATTAATACTATCGTATAAAATAAAAATAATTGAATAAGGTATGGTATCAATAGAATTATCTACCCATCCCCAAAGTATTAAAGATTCTAACGTAAGATTAAATATCAATAATAGTTCTTAAACATATATACAAAACAGATTCTCCCTTTTCCTTATAAATAATATTTATTGATATATCCTTGATTAAACCCTCCTCCTTATGTAGGGAAGGAAACTTGTGTTACAATCACAAATTCAACAAAATTTATAAAGTGGTTAAAGTAAATTAATAATAAAATATTTAAATATAAATGTCAAATACATTTTACAAAATATAACAAGTAAAGGGCATCCAATTCATTTGATGTTGAACACTATAAACATATCATCATCATTTGATATTATTGAAATTAATCATGTTAAATTTAAATTGATGTTAAATAATGTAAATAAATCAAATATTTCAACCCATTTGGTATTAGTGTTCATAATAAAGTTAAATTTTATTAATACTTATCCAATAAAAAAAATCAATTTTGATTCAGTGTTAAATCATAATAACAATGCAATTTCATTGATGTTCAAATAATCATGTCAAATCTAATTTAACTTTACATCAATAATATATTTGATATTAAATCATATGAATGCACTAATTCTATTTTATGTTTCAAATTATAATCAATATTAATTTAAATAATCAAAACCACATAATATAACAAATACATCTAACCAAACATTTCATTTTTTTGTAAAATATAAAATAATAGTTAAATGAGTAATTTTTAAGTTATTAATGACCTAACTAAATAAAAGTGTTCATGACATGCCATGTCAACACAAAAATAATAAATATTCTATCAATAAAAAATGGATTGTAATATCCTCCCTCTCTAAGAAAAGAATATGGTTACAATAAAATATAAAATTTAACTAAATAGATGAATAAAAATCTTAGAGACTTCCTCAAATTACTTTCAAATAGTGTTCTATTCAAAATATTGGTTCCAATGAATCTTATATCGAGACACTTTTTTGTTTCACAAATTAAATTTGCATACAGTACTCTTTGAAACCACACTTAGATTTTTTGTCTAATGTGAAATATAATGTATTTTTCAAATGTAAGGGGTGTTTTTATATTCACACAACACATCTATTTACATTAATTGCTTTAAAAAATATACTAAGATAAAAATATTAAATGCTTGTGACACATCAAGATGTATTATAATCATCAAATGCACATAATTTCTAATGGTAATACATCCCCAGATAACACACCACATACTCAATATACCATAACACATCACAAACCCCTTTGCCTATTCTTAATTTCATTAGAAGCCTCCTCCTAAACATATTATCTGTTATCAATGGAAGATATCTAAATGACCAATATTAAGCTCTAAGAAGTACGAAAAAGAGATATACAAAGACAAAGTAAAAAATTAAGTTAACTGAAGTTATACAATTGACATAAAATAACTCTAGAAAAAGACTCATCACATATTATTTTAGAGTATTTGTAGTAAGAAACTAGTTTACGTAAGTAACCCATGAAACACAAATAATCTTTAATAAAAATAGAAATAAAATAAAATATAAAGTGACTAAAATAAAAATTTTAATGCTTGCAATCATAACACAAACCACGAAGCAACCAAAGATGTTAAGCATACTTTATTATAATAATTATATATATTTTTAGGTGATACAAGATTACCAATAAATCCAAAAATCCCTACATCATTTGATATGCACTAATTTAATTAACCATATGACTAGTTTAATTATTAATTGAACTATAAATCATATTAACTTATTACAATCAAATTTTAAGATCTCAATTTTACCTAATACAATCTCCTATCTAACTAATCAAATAATTAATTAAATAAAATATTCAATTTAAAAAACAAAACCTTTAATACACCGATCCAACAAATTAATTAATATTCTATAACCAACAAAAAGTTATCATATTAGGAAGAGGATCATGACTCACCTACGTAGTACAACCAACAAAAGTTATCATGCTATGAAGCCCTCCTCTAATTAGTCATGGCTTAGAAGGAAAGAGCATAAATCTTAAATATTCTACTCTTAGATATCATAATTAGAATGCATAGAGTTTTATTAGGCGTCTTTAACGCAATGGCTATGGATCTCTTTGACACATGGACTCAAAAAGAACGATAAAACGTTCATCCGAACCCGTTATTGCAATCCAAAACTGCTTTAGACTTTTATTTTCTGCAATCTAGCAATCAAATTCAAGAAGGAAACTATGATGAAAAGAAGCATATGTTACTTTTCTCGTGGAGAGGGAAGTTCAGGTATGGTCTCCAACATTGTGTACCAGCCATTTTTTGGAAGAGGGTGTTTAAAAATGGGCCACCCCACTGCCTTTCTCCTCTTCTTATTCTCTAATTTTCTATCCCCGCCCATGTCCACAATTTTCTTCTTTGCCTCGCCCTTATTAAGCGGCTTTCAAAGACAGCTAATTTATTACGGTTCCTGGGTTTCGTTTCCTGTACCTCGATGTTTTTGCACTGCAATAAGTCCATCAAAGATTTTTCTGCGCCAGCTGCTTCTTTTTCTTTCCCTTCACTATTGCTCTCGCTCTTCTTACTCTTCTCACTCTTATATATCTTCTCCGCCGCCTGCTCCTCGGCACAGTACTTTTCTTGGGGCGTTTGCTTCTTTTCCACAGATAGTTTTTGTGAGTGGACAAGGAATTCTTTCTTGATAACATGGACGGAATGTACACAAAAGCTTTCGTAATACGCCCTTGCGGTCGTTGTCGGCTCCAAAAACTTGTGGTCATTCTCTTTGGAAGCTGCTGTACCATTTACGACTGCAATATCACGATGCAGTTGCTCACAAGGAATAATAATAGGCGACGGAGATCTTTTGCTGGGGAGCTTTTTCCTGGAGGCTCTGTGTTGTTTGACCAAAGTATCATTTTTGGAAGATAAGCACTGTAGAAAGCACCGTCGAGAAAACTTTTTTCTACACATGACTGAAGCAACTATGCTTCCTGTTGTTGTTGAGGTTTAATACACCCAACGCATACATAAGTCAGGCGTTGATAGTGTCGATAGCTGACCATTTCGTCAATGCAATGCATTTTCGGCGTTTTGTAATTATTCGTCATCGTGATCACAAAAAATGTTATCGGGTATATTCTCCGGATCAATTCTCTATGTATAAGGAATCTTTTGAATATCTCGAGCATTTATGAACACGTGTCCAAATGCTGATCTGATATTATCGAGGCGGGAGCTGGGAGAACATTTTCGGTTTGCCGCATCTATTTGAAGTATATTCTCCGGAGCAATTCTCTATGGATAAGGAATCTTTTGAATCTTTTGATATTACCGAGGAGGCGGTCGAGAGAACATTTTTTGGTGGCCGCATCTATTTTAGATCTAAACTGGACGGTTGCCCTCTATAGCTTCACACAAATACCGATAGTAGTTTTGACAAAGGATTTAGAGATATTATATACCTATTTTGTGTAAGAAGATAATATATATTCTAATATACTTTTAAATTTTCATACATTCAATCGTGAAACAAAAATTTAACTCATGAAGATAGTAGAGTTTGTTGGGTATGGGAGGCTACGAAAGTTTAGAAAAAAGGAAGGTGAATCATATATCTTTTCATTGAGAATCGTAATGACCTTACATAAATAGTTTAATGTGCACTTCAAGTTATCGAAGATTCTCCACATTCTTGGCTTTAGCCTTTTACATAAGTTTTCTTGGATGTTTGACACATGTCTCTCTTGCATTGAATCTTTGATCTAATATTTCCACTACATACCAACTACCCTACTGAGCCCTGATCGAATGCGATCACGTCATGTGGTGCCATTACTGGACTCAACCCTTAGGAGCTCCTAAATCTCAGGGTGATTGAATGTGGTACAAGCATGTGGCCAAATCTCAGGGAGGGGAGAAGTCCAAGAGACTGGTTGGGTTTTGCTAAATCCTTGCATGGTAGATTTCGTCGACTTCTTAGGGATCATGCAAACCATTAGATGAGGATTGGATGGTTGGGGCCGAACCAAAAGACGTACATAATTTTGATTGACTCTTTAGACCAACAAAACAAACAATGAAGTGATTGAGCTACCTGTAATCAATCATAAATGGGTTAGTCGAGCAATGCAACTTGAAAAGGGGGTATAAATGAAGATCGATGTAGTATGGCTTCATTAGATTGAAACCAGATGAAATATAAGTATATCATCACAAAATGATTATACATGATTATGATATAATTAATATTGAAGGTAGTGTATGGTTTGAAACTTTGGGCCTAATTGGGCTTCCTTACTGAAAAGTGATGTTGTGGGACTGCAAGTGAGACATGCCATTTAATTAATCCCCATGTGAGATTCCTTGCTGTATGGTTTTTGTGGTCAATCTCCAATTTATATCAAATTAGATTCAGTGATAACTAACTTGACTATATTCTCAAAGTTCCCACTCAAAATTATTTCCCTTGTCTTAATTGGCATTCCAAGAGTTGCTTAGATTCAATTAGAACTTTCTCTCAAGAACGAGAAATTTTAATATTTTCCTTATAAAATGAATGAACCTTGACAACAATATCTATGACCATATTTGTTTCCTTGCCTTACAGGATTCTAGCCTACACAAAAAATAACAAAAAAAAGAGACCAAAATTACCCCCACATCAACGTTTGATCCTTCATAATAGCAAACATCTAATTAAAGAATCCACCACTTTGCAAGCTTTGTACCCATTTTTAATGGATATAAATCATGTAACTGCAACAACTAATTTAAATCTATATAGTCTTTTCAATACATAAACATTGACTCAATGCCCAACGAAAATAAATGCAATCTATCACAAAATTTGGATGACACATTTGACATGAAGGCTTGGAATTGGAATGCTAATGATTGTTCATGGAGATCATGTTTAAGTACAATATGGAAAGTATTTTTTGTCAACCACATTACTCCATGTTTGATCACCTTAATGGATGGAAGGCAAAAATAATCACAAACGGTCAAAGTGTTTACAACTTTAATGTTATTATGGATTGTATGTACTCATGTCCACTTCAGATTTTTATCCAAATACAATACCTAAAATTCGAAATTGCTCTTAGTTACTTCTAATTTTTGGGTTACAATCACCAAGACAAAATCCAATCACTCATAGTTACCCTGACCCCAATATTTTGGGTTCTTTAACCAACCATTGTAAATGTCCCCTGATTGAAACCAAGGGAGTTGCAGTTTTGATAAAGAAGTGGCCAAATTATCCAACCTAATAAGGACAATGTTGGAGCACCTTTTCATGAAGATGCACCTAAAGTTAGATAATCTTTTCTCATGATGAGAGTGTTGCTTAATCCCAACAAGGAGATTAAGGAGCATGCACAAAGAAATATGTTTAAAACCACATGCAAATTAGAGGGTAAGTGTTACAAAGTCATTATAGCTAGTGGAATTACTGATAGTTTAGTTTCTTCTAAAATGGTTGACAAGTTAGACTTGAAGAAATCAACACATCCTACTCCTTATAAGGTGTCTTGGCTGCAAAAAGGACATCAATCTTAAGGTGTAATTTCAGATAAGTAGCTATAGGGATGAGGTTATGTGTGATGTCATTCTTATGGATGTCTTTCATGTTCATTTGGCAGACCTTGGCAGCTTGACATGAAGGCAATACATGATGGGAGAATTAATACCTACACCTTAAGGAAAGATGGAAAGAAGCACCCCCTTATACTATTAAAGGAAGAGAATGCAATAGTGGAAAAAAATCCTAAATTGATATTGATAAGTGGAAAATAGTTCTTGTAGAAAATTAGGAAGGATGAGGTATGTTATGCACTTATTGGTAAGCCTAAAATAGTAATCACAACTACTAAGTTGATTGATCTGTCTATATAAATTCAAAATTTGATTAATGAGTTTTTTGATATAATTATGGATGACTTACCTAATGAACTACACCCAAGGAGAAGCATCATCCATGATAGAGATCTCATATCGAGAGCCAATCTACCAAATAAGGTAGCTTATAGGATGACACCAAAGAAAAATGAGGAAATCAAAAAATAATTGCAAGAATTTTTGGATAAGTGGTTAGTCAGAGAAAGTTTGAGTCCTTGTGTTGTTCCAATAGTCCTAACACCTAAAAAAATGGAGGTTAGAGAATGTGTATTGATTCAAGAGCCATAAATAAGATCACAATCCGGTATAGATTTCCTTTGCCTAGAATTAATGATCTAATAGATTATTTAAGTGGTGCAAAGTAATTTTTCAAGATAGATTTGAAAAGTGGATATTATCATATCAAAGTAAGAGAGGGAGATGAATGGAAGAAAACCTTTAAGGAAAATGATGGGATCCATGAATGGCTTGTAATGCCATTTGGTTTGACCAACACTCCAAGCACCTTCATGAGAATTATAAATGAGGTACTCAAGGCATTCATAGGTAAATTTGTTATTATTTACCTAGATAATATTTTGATTTATAGTCAATCAAAGGAAGATCATCTTGAACATCTTAGAATGGTTTTGAGTAAGCTCCAAAAAGAAAAGCTACCAATTGGCCTCAATAAGGGCACTTCATTAAGACAAAGTTAATTTATTTGGGTTTTGTCATTTCGTAAGAAAGCTTGAAGATAGTAAGGAAAAGGTCAAAGCCATAATGAAATGAACTAGAACAAGGAGTTCATGTGAGGTAAGAACTTTTCATGTTTTGGCTAGTTTTTACATAAAATTTATAAGGAATTTTAGTAGTATTTGTGTTCCAATTGTGGAAACAATCAAGGTAAATAAACAACCATTTAGATATTCTAAGGTAGCTAATAATTTTTTTAATATTATAAATAAGAAGATTACTGAGCATATTATCTTAGCTATGCTTGATTTTAGCAAAAGTAGAGTGTGATTCTAGTGGGATTGCCATAGGAGCTATTTTGAGTTAAGAAGGCAAACTAGTTGCCTATTTCAGTGAGAAACATAATGACGCAAAGAAGAAGTATTCAACATATGACCAAGATTTTTTTGATATTGTTCAAGCCTTGAATAAATGGAGGCATTTCTTGATGTCTAAAGATTTTGAATTGTATACAGATAACCATGATTTGTAGTTTATTAGTAATCAAACTAAGCTGAGTCAATGGCATGAGAAGTGGATAGTTTTATTTCAAAGTTTTTATTTTGTTATCAACCATATAATTGGGTAAACTAACAAAGTTGTAGATGCTTTAAGTAAGAGAAGTCTGATTTTATAGGAGTCTCAAGTGAAAATTTTGGGATTTAATACATTGAAAGAGATGTACAAGGAAAATATTTGATTTCAAATAGGCATATGAAGAATGTGAGAACCCAATAAGAAAATATAGAAGTCCATGGATGGAGTACATGTTTCAAGAGAAATTGATATTCAATGACAATCAACTGTACATATCAAAATAATCCATGAGGGAGAATCTACTAAAAGAGAAACATAATGGCAACTTAGTAGGACATTTTAGAAAAGATAATATACTTGATCAATTAAGTGAACATTACTATTGGCCAGGGATGCAAGATGATGTGAATAGGTTTGTTGATATATGTAGAATATAAAAATATGCTAAAAGAAGTCAAAATATAGGAATATATCAGCAATTGCCTATTCTTAGTAGGCCATGGGATTAAATAAGTATGGACTTTGTACTTGGATTACCAAAGACTCATAAAGGTAATAATTTTATATTTGTTTTGGTTGATAGGTTTTAGAATATGGCACACTTTATTTATTGTACAAAGACAAGTGATAAAACTCATATTGTTAACATGTTCTTCAAATAAGTAGTGAGATTGCATGGTCTGCCTAGGAGTATTATTTTAGATAGGGATAGACAATTTGTGGGACACTTTTGGAGGAATATTTGGAAGAATTTGGGGACCACTTTAAGCTTCATCTCATATTACCATCCTGAAAATGATGGTCAAATTGAAGTGGTAAATAGGAGCCTTAGAAACATTCTTAGAAGCTTTGTAACTGACCATCCCAAACAGTGGGATCAAGTACTAGCTCAAATAGAATTTGTATATAATGATTGTCTAAATAAAAGTACAGGTTATAGTCCATTTCACATTGTGTATGCCATCCATAAAAGGGGATTTTATGAGTTGAGGAACTTGGGTAAGTAATAGAAAAGAAGTGCATAAGGTAAAGATTTTACAATAGCTATGAAAGAATAACATGAGTAGGTAAAGCAAAAACTAAAGAAAAATATAATTAAGTATAGAAAAATTGTTTATTAGAAAATAAAATAATTTCATTTTGAAGGAGATTTAGTGCTTTCTCATATCAGGAAAGAAATATTACCTTAAGGGGAATATAACAAGTTGAAAGTGAAGAATATTGGAACCTGTAAGGTCTTGAGATAATTTTCTACTATCGCTTATGAATTGGAGCTTCCAATTGATATTGGAATCTCACCCATTTTAAATGTATCATACATATATCCTTTTATAGAAGATGACAACTTATAAAAAACTCCTGAAGATAAATATGATTAGATCATCCATTGGGAACAACAACTACCAAAGTTACAACTAGATCAGTCTAAATCCATTCTATACAAGGCAGTCAAAAAGACAAGAGACAAAGAATAATTCTAGTATTTAGTTAATTTGAGAGATCATCCAATTGAGGATACAACATGGATGACACATTCTGAGATAATCAAGCATGGTAACAGTGTTGAAGAACTCATGAGTAGAAGCTCATCAACAAGATTTTTGTTCTTTGGTAGTCTAATGCAGATGCATCACTATAAATAGTTCAGTTGTGTTAGTTTGTGATTTTATGAGGTCTTAGGAGTTATATTTGATAAAAAAATAGTCTTATATAACATTTATTTATTTTTTTGAGATCATTTAGAAGTGTTTTAGATTTCCCTACCAAAAACAAGGATTTCAATTTTTTGAATTGGGTTTGGACTTTTGGGAGAGTTTTATCAAGTTTCAAGGATCATGATCCTTAAGTGAGTGATAATTGATGTATAATAAAATGGTGCATATATGATTTTACTCTTAAACTTATTGTAAGTGTTTTAAATTATCTTTCACCTTGATAAGTCTTTATCTACATAGGGAAAAGGTTACATTGAACAAGCTATAAGAGTCCTATGTTAGTTGTGAATATTTTGGTGAATGAAACAAGACTAAGCCTAGTTTAGTCAGAAGATAAACCTCAAACCAAGATAGAAGCAGATATGAAATAATGGAACCAATGATATAACTAAGTTAAAGATGTTTTAATAAGGTTATTGAAGGTCTATCCAAGGTAGTAGAGTTTGTATGTACATATATATGAATAAATAAGACCTTTTATAAATGTTATGTTGTTATATCAAAAATAATGATATGTATATGATTGATTCCTAACTTTTTTCAAGTCATGATTCAATTTTTTTTGATGTTATTCAAGGTTCCAAAGTTTTGAAATAAGGTTCTTGAGGATACGATCTTGATAAGAAGGTATGACCTATAGATTTCCATGATTGATCAAGTCTAAATTACATTAAAAAAAGTTGATAAATAATGTAACAAACATAATCCAAGTGAAATAAATTTTGTAAAGTCCTTATAACTCTAGATTTTTTATTTTCTTTATTGTCAACCACTGTGTAGACTGCTAAACCCTAGTTTAGGGTTTAATTTACAAAAACTTGAATATCTTTGGAATGAACTATAAAAATCTTCCAAAAATTTGTAGATAGATGTATTATAATGTGATTTAAATTAATCAAGTGGTTTTAAGTCTTTAGAGCTACTAAAAATGTAGATATAAAGGATCATGTTTTTTGTAGACCTAATTAGGCCTAAAAACAAGGCTATAAACTGTGTTCTTCAAGCTTTCCTTCAATATCAAAGTTGTGAAGCTTTAGAAATCTTGTTTTTTAAGTATTATAGCATGTTAATGAATGTTTTAAGATCATTTTATGATGAAAAGTATGATTCAATCCATTTAAGCATAAAAGAGCCTTGATAGACCTAGAAGTAAAGTTATAAATTTATAAAAGGAGACCATGTTTTGAAGATTATAGACCCTATATGCATTAAATTACAACAATTTATTACTCCCCATTGATATATGAAAAAATACAAAAAATAACACATATTTATAAGTGGATTTTCTGACATCAATATTACCTACATTATCTGCATCCAAATATCCTATCAATAATAATTGATCATTCTTCTTGTATTCTAAGCCATAATCCATTGTATCTTTTATATGTATTAGTATCCACTTTTTTGCTTTATAATGAAACATATTTCATTCCCATATGATTAATGAGAGATAGATAATAGCATATTTGATGTTTTTAGTGGTAAAAATTAAAGTTATACAACAAAGAGAACACCAACAGAGAATGGAGAGAGAATGATAATATATTTTTTACACTGCATTCATTCAAAGCATTACAAGGCACTTATATATTAATTGAAACAATATATATGGGGATCCTGAGAGCCTTATAAAATCTCACTTAAACAACCAACTAACTATATAAAACCACCACATATAATATTGTTGTTATTCACAACAATAATATACCAAATAAACCTATTTACATAATATTATTTAAATAATAATATTTACGCTATTCAAGAATTAGTAATACGAACACCCTACCATTCACCTCCTTGTGAACATTATTAATCCACAGTCCACACCCTCTTAAAGTGAACATAGAGAAAACATCAATCTCATATCTACACTTATACTCATGATTGGTGAATTTTAAAGGACAATCAAAAACCTTACTAATGGTTTTACATATGGCTTACCAACATCCAAAATGGGATGGTTTTCAATGGTATTACCATTAACCACCAAAAATTGGTTTTACGAGTAGCTTACCACAAGCCACATCATGATGTGCTACTAGTACAATTATTATTTCTCTTCACTATCAAATATTCAGAGAAGTTATAGAGAAAATTTTAGATCACTTATTATAAATGTGAAAATGTATACATCATATGTAATTATTCACACAAAATTGAAATCAAACACACAACTGAAAAGAAAATGTGCCACTAAAGTAGAAGTGGGCCTGTTGCTAGTGGCTAATAAGAGGCTTTAAAAATTCTAGCCTCTGTTACCTATGACCTCTAATAGTATTCACTTAAAATTAAAATTCTTAAAAATTATATCCATTGTTATCATTCATTTGTTCATTTTCAATATTTTATTATTCTTCAATGATGACATTGGCCTCATTTATTTTAATATTTATGTTGACCAAGTATTTGGCTCAAATTCTATAATATGAAGATGTATGTCTCTTTTTCTTGTAGTAGAAGCTTTCAATTTTCTCCTTATTTTTGAAGAAATTTTTGTGTTTCTTTTTAAAGTACAATGTAGTTTTTTCTTCTACATATTTTTGAGTCCTTTTTTCTTTAGCTAGAATATCTATAATCATATATTTTATTGATTTTGAAGGCATATATCCAAGAGTGAAAACAACATTGCTATATTAGGAAGGCAAGATATTTAATAATATGGATTTTACATCTTCATCTTCTATTGGCAATTGAACTTCTGTTAGATGTCTCATAAGATATCTTAGATCATTGATGTGGCTAGACATGTTGACCCCATTATTTATTTTGAATATAAAAAACTAGAGTTTTAAATTAAACTTTGTAATGACTGCTTTTACTCCAAATAATTTGTTTAGATTTTTCCATATTAAATTTGATGTTTTTTCAAGATCTTCCCAAGCACAATACTTTCTTGTGGTTTTTGATTTTTTTCCATAGAGATTTTTGGTAAGTCGATGGGAATTATTTTTGTATAACTTGGATAGAATATACACAAAAGCTTTTGTAGTATTCTCTTACGGTCATTGCTGGCTTTGAAAAACTTGTGGTCATTCTCTTTGGAAGCTACTGTACCATTTTTGATTTCAATATCATGATGTAGTTACTCACAACAAACAATCATAGGTGACAAATATCTTTTGTTGGGGAGATTTTTTTTGGAGGTTCTGTGCTTTTGGACCAAAGCAACATTTTTGGAGGATAAGCACTATAGAAAGCACCATCAATAATTTTTTTTTCTATACATGACTGAAGTAGTGCCTAGAACTATGATTTTTATTGTTGTGGAGCTTTAATACACCCAACATAGACATTAGTCAAGCATTGATAGTGTCAAATAATTAGAAAGACAAGATGATAGTGGACCAGTCAAAGATACAGACAACTCAAAAAACTTAAATGAGTAAGTCATGTTGTTGATTTCATCAATGCAATGTATTTTTAGCATTTTTTAATTATTCATCATCATGATCACAAAAAATATTATTTGGTATATTCTATGGATCAATTCTCTATGGATAAGGAATATTTTGAATATCTCAAGAGGATTTATGAACATGTGTCTAAACGTTGATATGATATTATTGAGGAGGCAGTCGGGAGAATATTTTTGAGTTTCCACATCTATTTTATGTCTAAAGTGGATGGTTGCCCTTTGTAGCTTCACAAAAATAGCGATGGTAGTTTTGACAAAGGATTTAGAGACATTTCTTCATGAACCTAGCTTTAAGATATTTTGAAATGAAATATATACTTAGTTTGTGTAAGAAGATAATATATATTCTAATATACTTTTAAATATACTTCTAAATCTTCATAGAATTAAATTATTAAATAAAACTTAATTGATGAAGATATTAGAGTTTATTGGGTATGGGAGGTTATAAAATTATAGGAAAAAAGAAGGTGAATCATTGATCTTTGCACTAAAAATTGTATTGACCTCATAAAAATAGCTTAATGTGCACTTCGAGTTATCAGAGATTCTCCAAATTCTTGGATTTATATTTTTATGTAAGTTTCCCTAGATGTTTAGCACATGTTTCTCTTACATTAAATATTTGACCTGATGTTTCCACTACATACCAGCTACATTTCTGAGTCTTGATCGAATGTGATCAGATCATGTGGTGCTATCATGAGATTTGGCCCTTAGGAACTACTAAAGATTTTCATGACCCTATTTTCCTCCCATGGCCTAATTGAACATGATGCAAATATGTGGCCAAATCTTGGAGAGGTGAAAAGTCTAAGAAACTTGGTTGAGCTTCGGTGAATGCTTGGCCAATAAATTTCATCGACATCTTAGGGATCATGTGAATCGTTATATGAGGATTAGATGGTTGGGGCTGAACCAAAAGACTTATGAAATTTCAATCGACTCTTTAGACCTATGAAACCAAGAATGAATCAATCATAAATGGGTTAGTTTAGAAACACAACTTGAAAATGGGGTATAAATGAAGATCGATGTAGTATGGATTCATTAGATTGAAACTATATGAAATATAGGTATATAATCATAAAATGATTATACATGAATAAGATATAATTAGTATTGAAGGGAGAGTATAGTTTGTAACTTTGTACCAAATTGGGCTCACCTATGGAAAAGTGATGTTGTGGGACTGTAACTGAGACATGACATTTAAGTAATCCCCATGTGGGATTCCTTGTTGTATATTTTGTGTGGTCAATCTCCACTTTATATCAAATTGGACTCAATTATAACTAACTTGACTATATTCTCAAAGTTCCTACTCAAAATCATTTCCCTTGTCTTGATTGGCTTTCCAAGAATTACTTAGATTTGATTATTACTTTCTCTCAAGTGCAAGAAATTTTAATAGTTTCCTTAAAAAATGAATGAACCTTGACAATAATAAATGTGACCATATTTGTTTCCTTGCCTTACATGGTTCTAGCCTTCACAAAAATTAACCCAAAAAAAAGACCATAATTACCCCCACATCAATGTTTGATCCTTCACAATAGAAAACATCTAATCAAAGAATCCACCACCTTGTAAGCTTTGTACCCCTTTCTAATGGATGTAAATCATGTAAATTCAATAACTAATTTAAATCTATACAATCTTCTAAATGCATAAACATGGACTCAATGGCCAACAAACACAAATATAATCTATCACAAAATCTGGATAACACATTTGATATGAAGGCTTGAAATTGGAATACTAATGATTGTTGGCATAAATAAAGTCTAAGTATAGTATTGAATTTTTATTTTCAACCACATCACTCCATATTTGATCACCTTGATGGATGGAAGGAGAAAATAATCACAAAAGGTCAAAGTGTTTAAAACTTTAATGTTGTTATTGATTTTATGTACCCATGTCCACTTCAAATTTATATCCAAATATAAAACCTAAAATTATAAATCGCTCTTGGTTGCTTCTAATTTTTCTAGAGTCATCGTAAGAAAAATAATTTTTACATTGCAATCACCAAGACAAAATTCAATCACTCATAATTGGCCTAACCCCAACATTTTAGGTTCTTCAACCAGCAATTGCAAATGTTGCCTAATCGAAACCAGGGGAGTTATAGTTTTGACAAGAAAGTGAGCAAATTATCCAAGCTAATGAAGATAGTGTTAGATCACCTTTTCATGAAGGTGCACCTATTGTTGGAGAATATTTACTAATGAAGAGTGTTGCTCAAGCCCAACAAGGAGATTAAGGAGCCTGCACAAAGAAAGACATTTAATACCACTTGCAATACAAAGGGTAAGTGTTACAAAGTCATTATAGATAGTGGAATTACATATAATTTAGTATATTCTAAAATGGTTGAAAAGTTAGACTTGAAGAAATAAACACATCCTACTCCTTATAAGGTATCTTAGCTACAAAAAGGACATAAAGTCTTAAGGTAGAATTTTGATGGGTAGTTATAGAGATGAGGTTATGTGTGATGTCTTGTTTATGGATGTCTACCATGTTATTTTGGTTGTTACATCTTGATTTCTTGCTAAGTAAACTATTTTACTATCCATAGATATTTATAGTTGACACATCTGATTTGGTTATATTTTGACTAAGATTTGAGATATATGTTGTTATAGGATAGTAGGATATTGCTTAAAGTATGATCACACTACTATGAGTTAGTTGTAAGTATATATTTACCTTATGATCATGTTGATTTATCATTTTATTTATATTTTATGATGAATACATATAATAACTACTATGATCTAACTACCTACTTTGTTGTGAGGTTGACACTGGAGAATCCATCCTTCAAAGTGTGATGGAGGGAGAGCATCATTAGAAATAGTGACATAGATGGAGACGTTAGAGGATGGCAGAGAAACCTATCTCGAACCCTGCACACACCATATAAGTAATTCATGTTAGATGCATCATAGAATGGTTAGCATAGTATGTTTTCGATGTTACTTGCATTTAAATATTTGTTTGCACATGGTTTGCTAGTATAATTTAAATGGTTATTTAGAATTCATCTAGCATAATTTACATAGTTAGTGAAAATTCAAAGTTAATGATTAATGAACTTATCATTAAACCATTTTGACTTTTGAGATGCTAGTTAAATTAGTAAATTTAGGATTTTTTCTATTGAAGAGGAAAAGTGAAAAAAAATAAAAATAATTAAAAAAATTATATATTTATAAAAATATATAACTGAGAAAAAATATTGTGAATCAAAAAGAGAAGAAACTCTCAAAATAATCAAGAAATGGGAAAAGGAAAAAATGACAAAATAAATAGAAAAGGTGAGATTTAATTCATAAGAAAATAAATTTCAAGAAAAATCAATATTTAAAATAAAATAAAATAAAAACTCTTAAAGCCCAAGAGTTACTCCTTTTTTTCAAAGAAGGAAGCAAGAGGAGAGGAGAATAGATAGAGGATAACAAGAAAAGTAGAAAATGGTAGTATCTATCAGAAGGAAAGTCATGGTATCAAAATAATACAAGCATCAATTGCTAGGTAGGCAATCTACTTCATTTCAGTGTATTTATAAATATGTCTAAATCTACAATTTTAGAGTTACTAATTGTATTTATGTTTAGCTAGATATTTATAGGGTAATGTTTTTAGTGGGTAGATTGGTATATAGGTATAATCTGCTCATGTAAACCTTGTAGAGTAATTTATCTGATTATAAATATAAAAACATGCGAGTATATATAAATCATTGCTATGAGAAATTGATTATATATATATATATATATATATATATATATATATATATATATATATATATATATATATATATATATATATATATATATGATTCGTATACTAGTACACATGTTACATACGATTCATATAACATACTAGTATACAAATTGTATATAACGTGTGTGTGTAAACATGTGAGTATATATAAATCATTGCTATGAATATATATATATATATATATATATATATATATATATATATATATATATATATATATATATATATATATATATATATATATATATATATATATATATATGATTCGTATACTAGTACACATGTTACATACGATTCATTTAACATATTAGTATACAAATCGTATGTATTGTGTGTGTGTGTGTGTGTATATATATATATATATATATATATATATATATATATATATATATATATATATATATATATATATATATAACAACTTGTATCATGAAATAGTCATATTGCCATAAATTGAATTGATAAGTTAAGCAATAATTATTACAAAATGATATAGAGCCTTAAGAAACATAGTTATTGATATAACCTTGAAATAGTGACTTCCATTGAATTCAATGATCCATAATGCTACTTTGCTACAAAAATCCATAGTACTGCACTATTTTACAATAATATTCAATTCATCAATAAATATTAAATAGATTATTAGATAGATAATATTGAATCAACAATCTACTTCAAAAAAATTAGGGATCTAGGAAAGTGCAGCAACCGATACAAAAAAAGGTAAATATGGAAATTAAATATGCAGCGATTTATATAGTTATGCATCAATTCAATGAGTCCACCAACTTTTGGTGGTCGAATGTTTGTTTTCCTATAGTTAAAAATTATAGCGATTCAAATAAAGTGGTAACTGAATTCTTATATTAATATATACATTTATTGTTGTGATTTCCTCCTTGAGTGATTTTAACTTCATAAAACATATTAACTTTGATAGGTCAGAGCCTATATAAACTATATATTTCCTCCATGTATGGAGCGTTATCAAATTTTTGGACTGATTTCAAACTCGCATAAATGCTATATAACCCATATCCGTATAATCCAAGTCTTTATAATATGTTAATTGATTACCATATATAGTGCTAGAGTTGATAGACTTTATTACCAAGCCCATTTAATCCGAGCAATGACTTGCAATAGATTGCCTAAATGATTGTATATTCAACAAATGTTATACAATGTAAAACATCACTTCTATACATTACTGGTTTTTGTTTAATATAATGCAACAAATGGCCTAATGTCTCTACATGCCATGACATCCAAAATATTAATTAAACTACAAATATTATACTTAGCATGTCTCTAATAT
Organism: Torreya grandis; assembly: GCA_037957365.1. Lineage (NCBI taxonomy): Eukaryota > Viridiplantae > Streptophyta > Pinopsida > Cupressales > Taxaceae > Torreya > Torreya grandis. Next base: position 4,239,422 of record JARHVA010000315.1, read on the forward strand.
CAGAGTCATGGCATATAAATTATAATAATTAGCAAATGATCAAGTATCAAGTAAAAAATGGATCTATTTTTCATTGGGGGAAATTTGTTCTTTGAATGCCCATACAAGAAATCAAGTGAGAACAAAGGATACATTATATTTCCCCCTTGTTCCACAATTAATATTGGAAGGGTCCAAATACTCTGATTGTGAAAAAATGGTAAATGTATGAAGGAAAATATGTTTCCTCTTTAATGCAAGATCAAACATTTGGGTGGAACATTATTTTGCCTCAAATTTATGTAGTATGGTTTGAATTTAGGTTGTACTACAAACCCAAGTTATGTTTGCCAGCCCAAGTACACTCAAAGATTTAATTATGAACATCATGTAATCTCTTAAGGATGGTTAAGTGGTATAATTGACCAAGTAATTGATATGGAACCATAAAAAGACTTTTGATATCATTTAACCATATCCTCATATATTGTTGAGCATGTATTTATGCTCAAAGGAAAACATTTACACCTAATGATATAGGAATTCATATAGAATCCCCAAATTGACTAAGCATAGTTGTTAGCTTTTATAAAGTAGTCAAACTTTTCATTATTTAAATAGTTGAAAACCTCTCAAAAATTTCTTTGGGAATATTAATAACTATATCTGTTATGTGTGAATAATTTATCCTTTGAGTGTTAATGGGGCATCGAATAAGAGAAAACTAAGTGTAATCCTTAATTTGACATGAAGAGTTACTTATCATAAATTGTGAAACAAAAAAATAGAATGTGAATGTATCATTAAGCCAAGTTATGATATGCTTAATAAGAAATATAAGTGTATGTATATATTCATAGGAATGCATTTCTATTGTTATAATTCCATAGGTGGATTAATAACCATGTTAAAATATTTACATATAATTAAGTTAATGAATGTGTGCATTCAAACCCTTAAAATATATAGAAAATACTAGTTCAAATTGACCTATGTTTTATGTGTGTTGAGTCTTGTTTTGCTATATCTACACATGGATTTAAGTATGAAACATTACTACATAATAAAAATAGCTATGTTGGATCATAAGCCTAAGATTGTAACTAGAAGTATGATTTTATCTAATCACTAGGTGTTTGAGGGACTAGAACTATAATCATAATAAAATAATCTTCTAAAAAATAGAATGATATATTTAAATGAATATTATAATAGGCTTATGAGTTCTCTGTTTCTCTATAAATGATTGATTGATTGTTAGTTATATGTACTCAGTATTGAATACTTATGTGTAGTACATATTATAAGAGTGTTAATATGTAAAAATTCTTGGTTATATTTAGTATATAATGGTGCATCAAGTTGTATGTTTATAAGTTATGTTTTCTTAAATGCTAGTATGCAATTTAAACTTAAGGTATACCTAGGTGGTATAATCATGTACTTGCTTGATTGTTATTATGTATATGAAATATTCTATTCTTGAAATCATATGTTTGGTTGTGTATTTATATAATTATGAACTATGAAAATATGAGATATCATAGAGTATTATAATGTAATTATATGTTAAACTTAGATGGTACATACTGTAATTGATATGTTTAGACTCATATCTGTGTTTGACTAATTAAATGTATGCAGATTGATTATTATTATAAGTAAAATATTTTGTGATAGTATCACTTTGTGTATGAGTGCATATAACCTTTGAGTGTGTAACATATCCTAGAGTAGAGTATTATGTATTTTATGGGAAAACTATGACTTACCTTGTTATATCTATTTGTTTGAATATAAGCTTTTATTTCTATGTATTTAAGACTATTTATATGACTAATTATGAAAAACTAATAGTTATGTCTCAAAATACTAGACTATGATAATATAAGTTATCATAGAGTGTATTATATTTAGAAACTAATTATGGTAGTGAAAATATGCAATTAAATGTGTATTTACCCAAGTGGTATAAATTATAGTCATTATTTATAGTATGTGATAGACAATAATGTAAGATTCATTCATACATTTGACTAAATAAATGCATATTTTGGTTAATTCTATGTTTAACATGTTGTATGATGTGTTTACCAATAGAATGTAAATTATATGAATCTTGTGGTTAAATTATATTTGACCAATCTACATCGATGATATGGAGTAAGGAGTGAAATATACTTCATTAGCTTACTAGCATCATAATACCAGATGAAGGTTGTTTGATTAAGTGGTGTGTATGAAATTGATTGATCTATAGATCATTATTATTTATTATTCATAAAATTTTAGGCCAAAGTATTTTGAGCAAGACATTATCATTTCATGAGTATAATTTATATATTTGTGTGATATCTTGTAATATAATGATTTCCTATGACACACTGCATGTTTAATTTAGAAATCATACAACACATGGGTACCTACTTGTCTCTTTGGATTCCCATGCCATCACTATCTTTGAAGGGAGAGACATTTATTGATGGGATTAGTGAGGAATATTATTGGTCCATGGTTGGTATGAAAAATTACTTAGATGATGCTCTCCCTCTCCATAATAGTACTACTTATTGAGATGACACTTAAGATTGCCACATATACTTGATTTTGGGAACTATGCTAAAAAAGAGCCATGTATCTTATATGTACATTATATTAAATTATAATTATTATTGAATATTGTCATGAAGAGTTGTAATTACTCATTATTATACATTGGAAATGGTAGATATAGACTTGTATCAGTCATGGCTGAGTTAATATAATCACTTTCTATATTTGCATTATGATGTGGGCTCATGATATTAGAGATAATTGATGTGTGATGTAATATGATTATTTTCTATTATCAAATTTTAATTATTTTATATGATCTCTTTATATTTTCATGGCATAATTTATTTTTGGTATATGTATTTAATTTTTAAAAAATCACGTATTTCTATGTTTAATCCAACAGGGTCGTTACATGTGATATCAGAGCTGTGGCTCAAACTCTAGGAACTAATGAGTCCATTAATATTTTTGTGTCTTTATATTCACCAATATTAAACTAGTGATATGAAGTATTGCACTGGTAATTTAGATTTGTGGTGCCTCAGTGTGGAACTATGTTACACCATAATTAGAGTTTGAGACATTCATAAAATGTGTGTGGTACAACGAGTGTGTACCTTAGGAGCACTTATACTCTTTTGAGTTATTTAGGGGTTGGTTTATTGAGTGTCCCAAAGGTGATGGTTGTATATGAGGTTTGGGTAGGTGACTATATATCATAGTTTATGAGTTATAAACAAGATATTTTTACCATAGTTTGATCACTTAGATCGAACACCTCGAGTATGATAACATCTTTCTTGGTAATCAAGTCACCTTCACCATTTATATTTTCTGAGTGATTAATAAGCACATGATACTTCTAAATTAAATATATGCGATTTATTTTTGTGTCTTATATTCATTAATACTAGGAATGGAAAATCTTATAGGACCATTTTTAGTTAGTACCACCTAGAGTGGTGGGAATTTTATTGTATTAGAGTGTTGCTATCTTGGTTGGGAATTCCTATGTGTTAGGAGTTTGTTTAATTATTGACACCCTTAAGTTATGTGGTTTAGGAAAGAGTGTCAAATATCTTAGTTATCTTATATTTTAGTTATTATTATCTTATTCTCTTTTGACATCATTATAAGTTACTGGGAGGATTCATAGTTTCTTTATATTGATATAGTGTTCTCTTAAACAAGAATTTGTTTTTGAAATGTTGTTTGACCATATTCCTTGGTTAATGGGATAAATTTATTGTACTTATTTTTGAGAGAGAAGTTGTAGGATGAAATAAATTGATACATTTTTATGGTTAGTATTTTTATTTCCCCTGGTTGTGTAAATAGATTGTGATACTATACTTACAAATTTGGTAAGTAGGTAGTAATTTGGTAACATTGAGTTGCGGTGTTTTCTTTTTACCTTGTGAGAATATGTAGATATTTTTGAGATGATAGTTCTCTAATTTTCACTTGTGACACTTTAGGGTTACTACTTTATCTAACTTGTGATATTAGATCATGTGGAGTGGTAAACCTTGAATTATATATTAAATTCTAGATTAAAAACTATAATTTGATTATAATATATTATTATTTACCAATTATTAGATTGGTGTTATTATATTTTTGCATAAATCATGTTATTTTTAAGAGTTATTTTTATACCTTTCATCTAAAGCAAGTAGGGTTTAGGGTCTGTAAAACATCTTGGCAATCTAGGGGTTTAGATAAACTTTTAATTGGTTACATTTTAGCCGAGCAAGCAAAGAAATAGTCTCGCTTGTTCCTTTATAAGGTTGAAATGATGGTGTGATCCTTGACTTTTATATGTTATGTTAATTTTAAAATTATTTCCTCTTAATTATGAATATAACATTATAGGTTAAGCTAAAAAATATGGTACTAGTTATGTTTGGCTAATGGTAACTTAATACAATTACAGATTGATTGTGTGACTATTGTTGTATGTATGTTGATACATCTAAAATTATTTAGTATATAACATTGATTTCTATGATTTTTTAGTATAGAATTGTGATACATTGAACATTGTACACTTTTTAGATATTATTAGGTCATGGAGACCTAAGACAAGAGTGGTGATTTAGGAACGTGAGTACTAAGTGATAGGAGTGGATCCTACTCAGTCTCACATTAACTTAGAAGTTACTAAGATCAAATCTAAAAGATGGACTTATCAAATCTAGGATTTGATAGACTAACAATCAAATTCAATCATATGGCCATATATATATATATATATATATATATATATATATATATATATATATATATATATATATATATATATATATACGATGAAACATTTATTCTTTAATTGTGTATACAATGAAAATATCATATTTTCAGTTCCTATTCATCATCATACTTGTCAGGAGCTCTGTGGAGTAGTAACAGTATTGACATGCTAAACTTATCAAGAGTTATGTGAAGTAGTGATAGTATCAACTTATACACATCATTATTTCCATGTTCTCTAACCAATTTTCTCCAAAATATGAAAAACACTCTCTAAGATAGAGAGATGTGTAGAGGGTTTGAAAGATTTTATAGAATTCTCTTTTCTCATTCATTTTGGCTTATATGATGATAATATGTGATCTTGAGAAGTTAGTGAAACTTTCATTGAGATATGTGGAACCTTTCAAGGTAACATAAGCGATCTGTCCTATGGTATATAGGCTTATTTTGATGGTTCTAGATTCTAGAGTGGTCATGATAGAATCAATCAGAGTAAGTGACCTTCACAAACCTTATTAACATAATAGGTAGATGTCACAAAGCAAGGGCTCATGGGATCAATACTCTTATAATAGTGCAACTTGAGATGACTTTGGTGAGTTCTACAAGTAATTTCATATTTATTACTGTATTTAATACTTTATATTGTGTTATTTCTCTACTAAATAATGTTTTTAATTCATAATTTATACTTGATGAGTATCATCCAAGATGATGACTAGCTTTAGGAGAAAAGATATTACACCCTGATTTCTTGCTAAACAAACTATTTTATTATCCATAGATATTTATAGTTGACACATCTGATTTGGTTATATTTTGACTAAGCTTTGAGATATATGATGTTATGAGATAGTGAAATATTACTTAGGGTATATGATCACACTACTATGAGTTAGTTTTAAGTATATATTTCCCTTATGATCATGTTGATTTCATCTATATTTTATGATGAATGTATATCATGACTGTTATGATCTAACTACCTGCTTTGTTATGTGGTTGACACAAGAGAACCCATCTCTAAGAGTGTGATGGAGGGAGAGCATCATGAAAGAGGGTGATATAGATGGAGACGTCAGAGGATGATAGAGAAACTTAGTACAAACCCTACACACACCACATAAGTAATTCATGTTAGATGTATCATAGAATGGTTAGAGTAGTATGTTTTGGATGCTAATTGAATTTAAATATTTGTTTTCACATGGTTTTTTGGCATAGTTTAAATGGTTATTTAGAATTCATTTAGCACAATTTGTGTAGTTAGTGCAAATATAAGGTTAATGATTAATGGACTTATCAATAAACCATTTTGACATTTAAAATGCTAATTAGATTAATAAATTTTCAAATTTTCTTATTGAAGGGGAAAAAATGAAATAAAGTAAAAATAATTAAGAAAATTATATATTTATAAAAATATATATCTGAGAAAAAATATTGTAAAGCAAAAAGAGAAGAAACTCTAAAAATAAGTAAAAAGCAAAAAATAGAAAGAATGACAAGATAAATATAAAAGGTGAAATTTAATTAAATGCCATGTTTTTTGAAAAAGGAAATAAAATAAATAAGACAACAAGTAAGAAATTAATAAAATTAATTAAAAATAAAGAATTCATAAAAAAATAAATCTAAAGAAAAATTAAGATTTAAAATAAAATAAAAACTCTTAAAGCCCAAGAGCTATGCCTTTTTTTTAAAAAAAAGCTAGAGGAGAGGAGAATATATAGAGGATAAAGAGAAAGGTAGCATAACACAATAACTATCAGAAGGAAAGTCATGGTATCAAATGAATGCAATCATCGATTGCCAGGTAGGTAATATAATTCATTTTGGTGTATTTATGAATTTGTCTAAATCTACAATTTCATAGTTATTGACTGTATTTATGTTTGGATAGATATTTATAGGGTAATGTTTTCAATGGGTATATTGGTATATAGGTATATTCTATTGATGTAAACCCTAAAGAGTAATTTATGTGAGTATATATATTCTTGTTTGTGACCTATAATTTTTCAATGAATACTTTTTTTTTAATGAATTTTTTAAGTAAATAGATCCTAAAAATTGATAAAAAATGGATAGCTATTTGTGTGACGCGCTTGACTACCTAATTTTTTTTGATTGTGTGTAGAATTAGGCATAGTTTGTGACCATATAACTTGTTTTTCACTTAGATCAATGAAAGACAAATTGCATGAACATGTATAGGAATTTATGTTTGTGGCATGTAGTGGCCTAAAAAAGTTATAATTAGAAATCAATGTAGTTTGAAACCTTAAAGTAGTCCAAAAAATATAAAAATCATATTTTTAGAAAGAGGAGAGCGTGCTCGTCGTGACGTTATTAAGTTTTTGAATTTTCATGTTGAAATTTGTAGTCTATTTGGAGATCAACATTGATTATTTTTTTATTTTTTATCATAATTCTTTGACTTGGCTATAGATTGATAGGTCCAAGCTTTAGGTTCAAGAATCCAAGCCATTCTCAAGCCAAAAGGCACATGATTTGAATTCAAATTCAAATAACATGATCACTTTATTAATTATGTTAGTAACATGATAATGTTACTTAATAATGTGATCAAGTTAATAACATAATCACATTATATATTCATAAAACCCAAACACCTAAATTTGCATTTTAACCTACTAAAGGAGCCATTATGCTTAGTAGTCTTAAGAACAAAGTTTGGTTGATTAACATTGTTGTTTGAAACTAATGTTATTATCAAGATTTTATAACATTTAATGATAATTAGAGATGTATTAACCTATGAACCATTTATTTTTCATTTGACATGAGTCTAATATTCCTTAAAATGCAAATAGTCCTAGTTCATCCTAGATAGGGTCAAGAAGTCAAAAGTTGATTTTTGGTGATCCAATGATCCAAATCACTCATAATTTGGTAGATTTGATTTAAATTTAATTTTTTAAATGATTAAATAAATTATATTTTCCAAAAATTAATTAGAATACAAGGATCCTCTGACTAAGTACTAATGGACCTAGAGTATTAGGTCTGAAAGAGATTTCAGTGATATTATAAATGTTTAAGGATTAGTTATTCAAAACTTGGTATTTGAAAATGAATTTATAGTGTTCATAAGATTCAAATGGAGTTTTGTAATAATAATAAATAAATAAAAGGTCATTATATTTTGTGTCAAGAATGTATACAGTCCTAAAAAGGTTGAATTTGGTTAAATAGGACTATTTTAGTTTTTGTGGATAATTGGTGATGTTTGAAAATTGTAAAAAACTTTTATAAACTTTGTAGTATTATCTAAGTCTCTCATAATATTTTTTGAGTCAGTAAGTGAAGTTATATAAGGATCTATTTTCAAGGTATATCAATGTATTAATACCCTATTTTATATATAAAAAGTTATCTTTTGTCAAGTTTAGAGATGTTACAAACATACATGACACAAACATACATACCTTATGATATAATTTATTTTATCATGAGATGTCATAAAATGCATTTTTTAAACCTATGGCCAAAACTTAGCCTTTAGAATACCAATCTAGCTGTGCATTTGAAGTAAATTGGGGATATTTTGAGCCACTTAAACCTAATTGCATGACTATAAAATGTGATTAGGGGGTTGATCATATCCAATTTCATTAGCTCTATTGAATCAAAGAAAAAATATTTTACTTATATGCAAGTTCCATATGTATAAAATGTGGTTTTGATCTCAATTAACTTGAAATTGTCAGTTAATGAATGAAAATGTTGATTAGTTTAATTGTGGAGGTAATTAGGGTCAAAATGAGCCACATGAACCTATTTTAAATTGTATATGATGTGATTTTGAGTGAAATTAATCTTAATGTCATGTCATATATAATTAACCAAAGAGTTGATTCATTTAATTGAGGAGGCATTTGAGGCCAATTTGAACCTCTTCAAAAGTGAGATATGATTTGGGGTAAAATCAAAAGATCAATTCTATCATGAATTGATCTAATTAGTCAACTTATGTAATTAGGGGCATGATCTGGGCAAAATTAAGCCCCTAAACCAAATTTATGGCTCAATCAATTGTATAACATGTATGCAACATATACATGGTATAACTAATCTTACTTTTATCATAAATATAAACATGAAGGTAATTGTCATAAATAAGTGAATAAATAAATCAAATGTTCTTCAATTATCTTAGTGATAGGACCTTATATCTGATACCTTAAACCCTAAACCTTGTACCATTTAAATTTAACTCTAAACCCTGTACCATTTACCTTAAATGCTACGCCATAAGCCTTCAACCCCAAACCCCTTAAATTGTAGACCCTAAACCCCAAACTAATAAATTTAGCCCTAATTAACATCATTTATATATATAGTAAAAATTAGGTTCATAGTGATAAATTTGGTCAAAATTGCATCAGTCATTAAACCACAATTGACTTAATTGGCTCAATCTGTGATGATGTGGGGGCTAATTAAGCTCAAAATCACATTCTTTACTCATAGATATAGGTTCAAGGAGATCAAATTTTCCCCAATCACCTTCATGATTATATCATATATACCCTAAAACTTATATCCTAAGCCCTAATCATTAAAATTACTAATCCCTAAACTCTAAGCCATAAATATAAACTTTTAAAACATTGAACTAATCATTTTAGCCTAAATTAACATCATTTATACTAGAAATTAAGTTTATAGGGCTCAATTTTGCCTAAATCACATGGTTGATTGCCCTATTTGACTAATTCACTTAATTTTCATGATCACATGGGGTATAATGACAACCCAAAAACACATGTTATATTCATAAATAGGTCCAAGTGATTCAAATTGTCTTTAATTATCTTTACAATTAACCTTGTGTACCCTAAACCATATATACATTAAAACCTAAGCCCTAAGCCATAAAACCTAAACACTATACCCTAAATTGAAAACCATAAGCTTTCCCTATTTACCAATTGATTTAGTTCCAATTAACATCCTTTATAGTAAGAATTAGGTTCACATGGCATAAAGTGATTAGACATTATATACAGGTCCTTAAACCTAAACCCTAATCCCTAAAACATAAATTATAAACCCTATGCCCTAATGCCCACTATATGTCACAAACATACATGACTTACAATATAACTGATTTTATCATGAGATGTCATAAAGTACATTGTTTAAACCTATGGCCGAAACATAGCCTTTGGAGTGCCAATATAGCTATGCATTCGAAGTAAATTAGAGTTATTTTGAGCCCCTTCAACCTAATTTCATGACTATAAAATGTGATTTGGGGGTTTATCACCTCTAATTTCCCCCAATTGCTATCACAATTGTACCTTATATACCCTAAAACCTATACCCCAAGCCCTAATCTTTAAAGTTCCTAATCCTTAAATTCTAAACCATAAATATAAACTCTTTAAACCTTGAACCAAATATTTAATTTAGACTAAGAATTATCTTCGTGATTGACCCTGTGTACCCTAGATCTAAGCCCTAACCACTATACCCTAAATTGTAAACCAAAAAATTTCCCTATTTACCAATTTATTTAGTCCCAATTAACATCATTTATAGTAAAAATATGGTTCACGCATGGCATAGAATGATTAAACATTATATACACCCTCAAACCTAAACCCTACATGCCCTAATCCCTAATCCCTAAACCCTAAAACATAAATTGTAATCCCTAATCCCTAATCCCTAAAACATAAATTGTAATCCCTAATCCTTAATCCCTAAACCCTAAGCACTAATGCCTTAATCCCTAATCCATAATCCCTAATCTATATTAAACATAATGTGATCAAATTATTCTTAATATAAACAACACTCAGTTCTCAATATCAATTTCTAACCACAATCGAGTATTATTACACAATGCGATCACATTATTATTAATATATGCTTCTCAATATGTATGTTGAAGTAGAACTTAGTATAATAAATAACTCAATCATGTTATGTAATAATGTGATCATGTTTTATACCATAATCATGTTATTATTATTATCAACTAAGATTAGTTTTTAATGTCTATTTTTAACACAAATCAAGAATTTTGTCCCCATAAACATTTTTTGCTTACTTCTACAAGACCTTCAGTACTTGTGTACTTGAGCCCACATTTGAAACACTATCAATTATCCTTGATGGGTGACGGATCATGTTCAATGAGGAGGAATTTATTGAAGAATAAAAAACTAGAGGAATTAGAATATTTGAGAGAGAAAAACAAGATACAAATGCAAAATCTTCATGGTTGAAAAGGTACAAACCCTAACTCTGATGAACCAAATTCCATAGATAATGATCCAATAGAAAATAATGAATTAAACAATGATGAAATTGACCATAATGAATTCAATAATGATAAAATTAACCATAATAAAATGGATAATAATGAAATTGAAAATAATGAATTAGATAATGTTAGAAGTTTACATTCAAAGTTCCAAGTTTTTGATTTTATTGATGATTAGTCTATGTATGATGCTTTACCCCCCATGAATGAAAAAAAATTGATGGAAACAAATAATGATAAAATTAGCCATCAATAAAATTTCATGGAAACATATAATAAAGAAATGAACAATGAAAAAAAATGCCATCCCATCTCTAAACAATGAAATTAATAACAATTTTGAAACACCCTCTCAATAAATTCCACCATTAACAACACCTCCAAGAATTGTGTGTAGACAAGACAAGGGCTTAATTGAAGTTGATGAAAATATTCTAGAACCAATGCATAACAAAATGTCTGATCACCATTCAAGAATACTAGTTCAACAAATTTAGGATACTTTCTTTCATAATTTAGATTATAATAGTAAAAAATGTCAATTATTTGTTTCATTGATAAAATTGATTAAGATGAGACCTATAAGGTACACATTAGGACTAAGAACATCTAACATGGATGATGAAAATAATAAAATTGTTGAAAATATACATGATGCATATCATACTATAAGCCCAAAATCATACACCCAAGGTTGTAATGCTACCCGACCTATACTTACTACTTGTGTAGTAAGTGAAAAAATAAGGAAAAAATAAATGGTTTCAAAAACAAGTTAAACACTTAATATAATTAAAAAACCATTAATGAAATCAATTTAAAGATGTTAAATACTTAATGAACCTAATACTAATGAGCTCTAGGCATTCTCTAATATACTTCCATGAAAGGACAAGGCTATAGCCAATACTCTTGAAGAATTACTTGCTTAATTTTGAAAAGATAATACAAGAGTTTCATCCAATGCAAAAGATGTAGTGAAAAGAAGAGTTGGTTCTCGTAACCATGAATCACATTTAAAATATTTATTGGATATGAATCAAACATAATTACACTCTAAATTTTTGGAAAAAATTCATAAATTTCTATTTTTTAAAGATTTTTTGAGATGGCCAAACCTTTTTATGTAAAAATAAATCACACACATCATTTTTTGTTGTAACAACATGTTGAATTTTCAATTCACTATAATGTTTTTCACCATATTAATTGTAATTTTCATACTAACAACATTTTGTAGGAGTGTGGCATTGAATTTCGACCAAAATTACCCATGGAATTTATTCCAACTATCTTTCAAAAAATATCAGATGAATAATTATTTTAGAATAGATCATGTTTAAATAGAAATTGCAACATTTGTAGTGGATTGCCAAAATTGAAAAAATGTATCCATGAGGAGATTACAAGTGCAATTGGATAGGAATTAGTTGGTTTAAAAAAATATAAATCAGTGACTTATCAAGTAAAATATGACAAAGAATCTAAAAGGTGTGAGCTTATTACAAAAAAGATACCTATTTATAAATTTTGATAAAATTTAGGGAGAAGATTGTTTATGAGTACACAAGGCACACACACAAGACTAGATGGTTGGATGAGCATTTCAAGATAAGTAAGGATCCATTCCCACTTGGTTCAATTGTTTTATTAGTTGAATTTGATAAAAATTACACATTCAAGCCTCAAATAGAAGTTTAATTGTAGTATTACAACTCATCACAAGTTACCATATTTGTGCATATAACACTCATGCGTGCAACTGATAATATAGAATAAGAATAAAAAATATTAAGGGAGTACCATTTATATATCAGTGATGACCAATCACATTGTTTAGAGTATGTGCAAAGTTGTTTTAAAAATTTCTATGAACTGTTGAGTTAGAGGAACATTACTTTCAATCAACATTACATTTGGTCAGATAATTGCACATCACAATTAAAAAATTCATGAATGTTTTATTGGCTGAGTAGAATTCACTTTAAAACTAGTGTAGAACACATTTAGAGTTTCACCAAGGGTGGCAATGTAAAAGGGGAGCATGATGGTGTTGGAGCATGTGTAAAAAGAGATATTAAAAGGGAGGAGTTGAAATTTGAAGAGGGTGTTCATTTGACAAATGGAAAAACTATGGTTGAATGTTGTAATGAGAACATGTATCATGGTGCTCAAATAAATTTTACTATTCATATACATTTATGGTTAATAGAGGAAGAACACTTGGCAAAGTATAAGGATTGTATAAATCTAATGGGTTCAAGTGACCTTCACTCATTTCATATCTCAAATGCAAGTTCTTGGACTGTTCATAGGAAACACTTGACATGTTTCTATTAAAAGGGAAATCACACTTATATTAAAATGAAATATACCTGTATCAAAATAAATACACTTTTAAATTATAAACTAGAAATACCAATTGCCTTGATCTTTGAAGAGAAGTGGGCCCCTGCTCCTTCCTCAGAACATGACCAAATTTAACTTAGTGGTGGAATAGAAAGTTATAATTTATTAATAATTCATTATCTAAAGGAACATATACAGATGCTACAAAATCTGATGCAAAATTACACTTGAATGTTTCCTAATTTTCTTTTCTCTCTATTACCCTAGAATGAGGAGACACGTACTTAAAACACATCTCAACGACCATTCTTAGAATATAAAATCTGGGAATCTAAACACAAAATCCACTTATTCTAAATAAAATATCTGGGAATCAAATCCCATGCTTATAGGAGGCATTGGAACTAATTAAACTAACAATAGATCAACTATAACTAACATATATATGAAGATATTATGTCTAGATTTACAAAATAGAAATGCATTTATATATAGATCATTTTAGACTATTACTATGAATAGTAATATCTAAAAGAAGATATCTAAAGAGGGAAAATATATATATGTAAATTAGATATATTTGGATTTGCTATATTAATCTACAGAGTATAATTGGGTATCTTCGGAGCATGACTAGGCATCTTCATAGCACAACTAGACAGGACTTTAGAGCTTCATCAAAACATCTTTAGAGCTTTATCAAAGTGTCTTCGAAGCTGCATGGGTGGATCTTCAGAGCTTTGATAGAACATCTTTAGAGTTGCTTAGAAGATCTTTAGAGCTTCAAAATAACATCTTTATAGCTTGATGAAGCATCTTCAGAGATACTTATGTAGATCTTTAGAGGTTGACTAAGGATCTTCATAGCTCACTATGTCATATGCCGAGTCTTCAAAATTATTGCCAAAAAGGTGTTGCCAAAACTATTGATGACTTCTCAAAATAATCCTTCCATAGAGATGTATCTTTGTATGCAAAACTATACTCATTTCATCCAAGTTAGACATGAATAACAAGATAGAGAATCAACAATATATCACAAACAAACAAAAGACAATTGCACTTATTTCTTACTTAGATGAGACCTTAACTATTAAATGTAATGTAATATATAACCAAGAGGCAATAATTATAGATAATTTATATGAGATTTAATGAGATATATAGAATACTCATGACTTTCTACCTGAGTGATCTAAGGTGTGATTAGAGGGATTAAAGAGGTAAGGGAGAGATCTGATGGTTCATAGAAATGACTTACATGTTTCATTTTATGCGTGTTTAAATTTAGGCTAGAAAATTGCATTTTTCTTGTATTGGGAAGGGTATTCTTGAGGCTAGAATGGGTGGTGGTTTATCGATCAGGCCTGAAAGGAGGCCAAGAACCCTGACCTAGATGTTATCCATCCCCCAAACATGTTGGGAGTGTTAGTTTTTAGTTAGGAAGCATTAGAATAATAGTTTTTCTAAACTCTTAGCTTGCAAAACATGTTAAAATTGGGTAAGATGAGTTTTTGGTGTATTTGAGTTCTATAAACTTGGGTAAGGGTTATAACATGTTACAATTATTAAAATACTACTATAAATATAATTTTTAAGAGCTATAAACTCTATTTTGAGAAATTGACCTATTGGAGCAACAACTAGGTCTAGAGACCTAGAAACCTAATGAGTAATTGACCTATTGACAAACTCTATTATGAGTAATTGACCTATTGACCTAATGAGTAATTGACTAGTTTAAAAGAAGATTGTTTAAGATTAAATTTTGAATCGAGTTAAGAATAAAAGTGGATGAGTGAGGTTGGAATTCTTCATGATCTTAGATCATATGAATAGGAATTTCATAGCCTTCTTAAACATAGAAGAGAAATATGTGCATTAAGTGGTATTAGGGGATGATAAAGGGTTTTGGCCAAAGATGGATCATTGTCTCATGAGTGAATATTCTATTTCAAGTTAGTAAAGTTTCCTTTTATCAGACTAAAGACATTATAGTCAAGGTCAGGCATAAGTTCATCTTGCAAGTTTAGCAAAGATAAACTGCAAAGATGAAGAAGTATATCATGTACATGGTCACCAAAAGGAGTAGAGTGTAGAAGAGGTATTGATAGAGATTACTCAAGAGGTGAGGGAAAAGATAAAGGAACAAGAATCATAGAAGGCATACAAAAAATAGGCCTAGTTTCAAGAAAAGCTAGTCAAAAAGGCATTAGAGCTAGGTGAAGGTGAAAGATCAGGTAACTTACAGGTATAGTTATCTGAGTGAGAAATTTTTAGGGATTTATGAATGATTTTGTCTTTGCATTATAAAATTTTGAACATGATTGGGTATGGGTTTTAAGTGTAATAAAATTGTGTTAATGATCAATTGAAAAGCTGTAAATGGGTGAAGACAAATGCAAAATAGATAAGAGTGTCATTAGTCATTTCCACTACACACAATGAAATAAAAACTTTAATTTAAAAAAATATGGGAGATCCAAGATTTGTAGCATTGAAAATAATAATTTTTTAATCCTCATTCGTATACAACATTAAATATAAGATCTGATATATAATAGTTTGGAAGATCAAAATAACACTATACAATAACATAATGAAATAAAAATTGAATATAAATTAGATAGATTTAAATGATAGGAATACAATATAGGCACATGTGTGCAATGCCAATAATACATATATTTCCATGATAGGCATATAAAAAATTATATCTACCAACATATTATCTAATGTTGGGTGAATGGCATATACACATATACAATGTGAAAAATGTGTAAATTGCCATATAGGCATACAAAAAAGTACATCTCATGGAAGACATCCTATTCATGAAATAACCTCCCTCTTTTTGACTTCCACAAAGAAGACTCTCTTTGGGATGCCCTGCTAGTCGATAAAGACCCCTCTAATGTCTTGGATTGCTCCAAGGTCTGACTATAGGTCCTACGCTCATAGATCAATTGCAACTGAACCTATTCAAAATATAAGTATTATTAAAAAATTGACATAAAATATATTCAACCAATTGTTAACAAATTAATATTAAAATACAATAAAAAATCATTTAAACATGTACTTTATGTAAGCTCACAATCTTGCACAATCTATTTTTGATGCTCAAATAAGTTAGTGACAGGCTCAACTATTTGAATAGGTATCTAAAATATGGGGAAAACATGAGAAGTTTCCCTACTAATCATCTGATTGGGACTATCAGATGTCATAGGATAACCTTGAATACACAATACATTCACATAAGTTATATTTTTTCCAAGTATGTTACAAAATTATTAAAATAAATCTATTTTTCAATTCAAATTACAAGTTAATATATATCTCAGTTAGCACTTGTGCAGATGACATTATGGCTATAATGCCTATGTTTGTCTCAGCTCACAGAGAGGGAGGAGTGTCTACTTGAGCCATAAAATATTCATGTAAAAAAGGTCTCACTTAATTTTATATAAAGAATCAAAGATATATGTGTCAAGTTTTTCTCAATGTAAACCAAGATATATATGACAATGTATTTCAATGTGCATATCATGAAAAAATAATGTAAACCAAGAATATGGAAGTTTAACTACCATACAATATGCAATGGCCAATAATAGAAAGTAATTTGCATGTTGAAGGCAATATAAATTTTTTAATACATGTAGGAAGTGTGAGTGGAAAAGTAGGAGGTGGAAAGAATAGTAGTACTTTGATAAGGCAACGTTAGGGATAGAAAAGGAATAAGAGACATATCAAGAACTCTGTCCTTACTTGTAAATCTTATTTGGATAGAGAAAAATGTAAATAAGTGTATAGTGGTTTATGATGAATAATATGATTTTCATATCTCTAGTAAGAGAATATTCAAGTCTGTAGTCTACAGGTTCAAAGTGGTGAAACTCAAGTTTTAATACTCTATCTTCAGGCACAGTTAGAAAGAGGACAACATAGTCAGTTTAAAGTGTCATTATAAATTATTAAAAGATGAGTAAGGGATAAAGGATCTCTATGAAATTTATGTAAACACATTTAAAGTCTCAATACTATTAATAAATGCAAAATACATGGGAAGACTATATACAACCCACTTAGTAACAATTCTGAGTTTGCATAGCCATAAAGAAAGACCATCTAGAGTTATTGGAAATAGAGATGAGGATTTATGGTATTGTGAATCTTGTGGGAAATTATTTTTCCATGTGTGTGATTCTTTTAAAATTATATAAAATGAAGGTAAAGGGTCTTAAGGGTTTATTTTGTCTTATTTGTTGACATAGTCATGTTGGAGGGGTACATAAATTCTATAAAACTACATGTTGGGAGTGATTTAGTATTGAGAAAGGAAAATAAATTGTTTAAAAAGATGAGTGGGGTAAGGGTAGAGCCATTTAAAAACTTATAAGCTTTGATGAGGGTCAAAAGGTCATTCCATCTCATTTATTATCCTCTCAGGTAGGTATAAGATGGAGACAACACAAGTTAGGGTTTAAAACTAGAAAATGAGATAACAAGTGGTTTAACTAATGAAAAGTCATTAAAATTTGTGAAAAGGTGTATTTATATAAGAGGAAGATGGTTTTGAAGGTTTAACTTTGATTTGAGTTTGTATGGTATAGTTTCATAATCATTAGCCTTGAATTAGGCCTAGGAGACCTAATTAGTCATGAGGGGTGTTGAGTTAGGTGTTCTCCAAAGAGAGTTAAAATTATGAAATTACCTACATGAGATATGTGATGTAAAGGGGTATGTGAATGTGGGTTTGGTTTGGTTGGGAGCTTTGTAGTTTTCTCAAAACAAGGAGGTTTACCTCAAAAAATGGCTAGTAGAAGGAAGGTGTCCAAGAGAAAAGAAGAGTTAAGTGAAGAGTTGAAGCTTGGGGGTTGTGTGGAATGGTTGGATGCATGGAATGGGATGTAATTAAGTAGGTAGATGAAATTATGAGTATTATGGAAGGATAAAATCAAATTAGCATGCATACTTATGAAAACACATAAGAAGATTGTAAAGAACAGAGCAAGGATAAAGAGATAAAACATGAAAATAGAGTATGAACTGAGGAGGTTAATGTTAAAAGGAAATATTTTATAGGTAGTTGATTATTAAAATGACTTCAAGTAGAGGATGATTAAGTGAATACAAGGAGGATTAAGAGCCATTGAGTAGGTAAGAATGAACAAGAAATACCTAGTAAATGCAATGTGATCAAAGAGATAAAGAGGTTGAAGATAGAAGACAAAGGACATGAAAATATCAAAGCTAGGTATTTGGTATAGGTAAGTGTGTATTGCCATCTATATTAGGGAAGCTTTTTGGAACCTATGCATCAAGATACTTCATAGATAAATTTAACTTAAACATACAATGAAAATATACATAGAGCATAAGATTAACTCAAAATTTTACCTCTATATAAGTAAAATGTGTCATCCTAATCAAAAATAGATGCAGTAGTGGATGGGTCAGTAGCTAGATCCAAATATGTAAATAATGACTGTGTCAAATCAAATACTGTAAATGTTGATTGTGATGATGAAGGTACTGTCACCTCTTATGATATAAAAAATGACACATATATTATTCAATTTCTATGTAAATTAATTGTTAGCTAAATTAAATTTGCAAATATAACTTAAAGTTAACATGACATTTATATAAAATATACCTGCATCTGTGTAGTGGCTGATGTCTACACACCAAATGTGTATGTAAAAAAATCATCACTCATAAGAATATTATCCAAGCCCTTTGAACCACCACCACCGTTATCCTCAAAAGGTCTAGTACACATAGATCCACAAGAATTTTAAGGGTGGGGTTAAGTATTCACACTAGGTGGCATATCTCTAGCATTGGTCTGTGAGAGCCTACTCATATACTGAACTAGTGTATCATTGAACAAACTAAGAGCATGTAGAGTGTCAAATATTCATGACCTGATAAACTATAGAGGGGATCTTAGGGTCAAGTTGATTTTGGATAAATATCCTTGTAGGTCAATTAGGCACATGACATGTACCTAGTCGATCTTGCACAAATCCTTTCCCTTGACCCTAAAACTCTCTAAAATCAAAATAGTTTAAAATCTCCTTGAGGACACACTCACAATAGAGTTTTCTCAAAAGATAAAATGAGACCTCATGGTTGTTACATTATGGACAATCAATCACCATCCACCATCAATCCCAAAAATTGGTTGTGGTTAAGCTATGTTGACAATGATGGATTGGAAAACATTTAGTGGTTACAGGAAATGGGGCATTAGTGGTTGGGTCAATGAATAAGGTGCACATGGAGGATTTTTATAATTATTTGTTTTTGACCTTAAGTGCTGATAATTTGTTAGCATAATAATCCCTACAACTATCTTGATATGAAGTCTATCTATCAATTTGACTCATTATAGAGTCAATTTGACCTAATAATGTCTCTATGGAATCGGCTAGATGGGTACGGTGGGGCTTGGTGTAAGTGGGATCCCTCATTCTCCTGAATAATTCTTTAATTTCAATTTTATTTCCCATAATGTTGTCAATTAGAATATCCTAACTGCTTGGGGGATTTTATGGAACTGTAGGAGGGTTAGGTGGAGGGATATGAGGAGGAAAAAAAGGGTTTTATGGATGGTTAAGAGGAGGAACAAGAGGTTTTTGTGGAGGGTTATCAGGATGGGATGTTTATAAAAAAAAAATTATAACTAAAAATTACTAAAATTATAAAAAAATAAGGCTAAACAATGAAAATAATGAAAAACTAGGGTTAACAAGTGTAGATTTTTAGCACTTACCTCTTTTACATGGTGGCATCATTAATTAATAGCTTCCCAGGATAAATTTAGTGGCTATCTATCAAGATTTTTTTTGTCTCACACAAAATGTGATCATGAAAGGTGAGGATAACAAAGGAAACTTGAATGTAAAATGACAAATTTACATTCAAGTTTTCATTTTTATTTTTTTTGTAACACAGGTAATGCAATCATGTTATTAACACAATCACGTTATTGAAAACAATAATAACATGATCACATTAATAATTAAATCATGTTATTATTTAAAATAATGCGATCATGTTATTTAATAATGTGAATGCATTATGGATTAGTAATTATCAAGCCATAATTAAAATAATGATCATGTTATTTAATAACATGAGCACATTAATAATATGATTGAATTATTTAATAATGTGATCACGTTACCTAAAATATCCATGGAATTGTCCCCCAACTCCATCCACTTACCCATACGTAGATTAGATTGTGAGTGATTCTAGGGGTTGAGAGATATTAGATGATAACGAGATAGATTATTGGTATAGTTAAGTAAGACTAGGGATGAGAGCTTTGGGGGGGGGGTTAAGATGATTCATGTTTTCTAGTCTTTAGGAAAATAAAATATATAAATATAATATCTCTCATATTGTACTATATCTCAAATGAATTAAATATAAGAAGTGAAGAATATTATTGTGTATTGAAATTGACAAATCAATCAAAAACCTGTGAGTGGTATCAGAGTGGGTATGGGAGTTTGATAATTAAATGGGGCAACTCCATTGTTAGTCTTGGCTTCCCTTGTTTCTGAAATTCATCAATTTTTAAGAATATATATTTGATTTTAAATCTATATTTTTAGGTAAGTTTTTCTATTAGTAAGGTCTCTATAGTTTGTGCCTTTGTGCATCAAGATTTGAGCTCTATGAGTGGGTGTGTTACATTATGTGACTTGTGTCTCTTTCATTTATCATTGTGCATTAATGATGTTATAGTTTGTAATATCTACGTATACATGTATCATCTATGTCAAAATAATTAAAATAAAATAAAATTATTGTAATGGATGTATTTTTAGGAGAACTTGACATCTCATGAATATTTTATTTAGACATGCATATGAGATTCAAATATTCATCGACTGAGTAAGAAGGTTCGTATATAGGATTATAGAAGTAATGGAGGTTGGAATACTTTAAATGTCCTCTTGTTAACTGCTAATGACAAGGTCATACAACTATTATAATGGAATTTTTTCATTTTTTTAATTTAGTGCTATGTGGTGTGTATTAGAAAACAAGAACAAAAGTACATCCATGTTCACATGTTTTTTATTATTTATATTATGTGTTATAAACACCTAAAATTAAATTTGAGAAATATTCATATTTCAAATAAGTGAAAATTTTGAGGGTAAAAGAATATTTTGAGGTAACTCGACATGTGTGGTTATACAGATAGTTATGAGCTCTAGGAATATAAAGGATTTAAAATTTAAGAACCCAAAGGATGGGAGTGAATTGATGAAATTTAGCTCACAACTCCATCCTCATGAGGTTAAAGAGAAAACTCGATGGAGTTATACCTCGTCTAAGCAATGTTTTTAGAGAGCACGGTCAATAGGATATGTTTATATTCTCCCATGTTCACACTAGGGGGAATGTTAGGAATTTAGTGTTTCATGGTGATATATGTATGTGTGATATTATATTATCTAGGATAATATAATATTGTAATGTGAGAATAATAAAATAAGTTATTAAAAACAACTCATATAGAGATACATAGATTAGATTGTGAATGATTCTAGAAGTTGAGAGATATTAGATTGATAATGAGAGATATTGTTGGGATAGTTGAGAGTAAGACTAGGGATGAGAGATTTGGAGGAATTAAGATAATTCATATCTCATATAATTTAGGAAACTAAAAGTTATAATTTTGATATCTCTCATATTTTACTATATCCCAAATGAATTGAATATAAGAAGTAGAGAATATTATTGTGTATTGAAATTATCCAACTCAGTCAAAAACCTATCATGCAAGTCAAAATTGTAACCTACACACATCCATTAATCTTTTTCATTGATATTCAGTGCATTTAATAATAATAATAATAATAATAATAATAATAATAATAATAATAATAATAATAATAATAATAATAATAATAAATGTGTTGGAGAGAAAATGCCATTTTATGAGGTTAATTATGATGATGAACATGATAGTGAGGTAGATAAAATGCTTATACAAATACATCTCTTAGATCTAATATTTTTTTAAATTTAGGGCATGAAAGAAGTTGGTTTGTGTGTGAGCAATTACACATTATGTTATATGCAAGTGCATATAGTGATATGATTTGTAACTTAAAAATATTGTTTATGAGATGTTATTTGAATGCTTGAAACGTGTACTAATACTGATCCTATGATTGATTTATAAATAGTAGATAATGTGGTAATATAACTTAGTTGTGCAAATGATTAAGTGTGAGTTTGGTAGGTGTTTACTTTTTAATATCCCGGTGATAATGAATGACCTTTTATTTTGTATTATACCACACATTTTTAAATTATCTCATGGGAGGGTTAATTAATATAAATAGGTTTACCTATACATGTATAAATATTTACAATTTTGACTATTTATGGTTCAGACACTAGCATCAGACCTAGGACTCTAGTGTTGATGCTAGTGTCCTACTCTAGACAATAGTATTTGGGAGGATATAAAGTTGTTGAAGATATATAAATAATAGATTAGGATATAAATTATGTTTTATGGATTTTTTGGGCTACGGGTGATCTAAGCAATCATAATATTAGGGTCAGACTATTGGATAAATATTTAGGCATAGTGAGATGGAGCACACGAGCCTTTTTCAATGAGAAGGTCATGAATTGAAGGGTTGAGTTGTGAGTGATATTTTAAAAGTGTAAAAGAATATTTTATTGTATCAAATAATATTTTAGTATCTATTGTATTATAGGTGAAGAATCCACCCATCAATAATAATGAAAGGCAAACCTAAAAAATAAGCTTAAAATTCATTTTTTTGTACTTCTTTTGTTAGCTCCAGAAAATTATTTATTTCACCAAGATTCTAAGGCTTCTTTTAGTCTATGAAAAGGACCTAAAAAAATGAATATATGGGTGATTTTTTTAGTAAATAATTGAAAGTTTTAAATTTTGAATTTTTTTACTATAAATAGGTAAAAACTATTCATTTGTATATTTTCTATTCTTATAAAACTAGAGTTATGTTTATCCAGATTTAGTGTTACAAGAGGCTATGGTTTGTGGATGAGAATTTGGACATGATGGAGGATGAATTACAATTAAAAATAGATTCATTTTGTCATTTTTGGTAAAACTAAACTAGATCAGGAAATTTAGGCACAAGGGTAGATTCATGTAGTGGAATTTTTCCCAACAAGCATCAAAACAAATCTAGATTTAGGACGGGTAATGGGTAGACTAAAAATTGAAAAATAGAGCCAAGGGAATTTTTTAGGACCATGGAAATAAATCATCACCCTTAAAAAATTGTAGCAACTACGCTAATATAGTTAATAAGGGGGGAAATTAACTCTTGGCCAATACCATATTGTATGGCCGATATAGATAGGTGAAGTACTCGCTGAAACCAAAAGCTATGGCCAACATAGTATAAAATTAATAAAATAAATGATATTTTTAAGGTTTTAAGTATGGATTGAGTACAAATCATCTCTAAATGAAACTAAAAATAAATCTAGTGATCATCCAACCTTGCCCAAAATTACTAGTTGTTTATCTAGTATTGTTATAAGTTTTATTGATGACAAAATATGCACTGAATAAATTTACATTAAGAATATTAAGCTTGTTAGTTTTAATTTTTGAATACCTAAAGTTAAAATAAGAGAATAAAAATATGTAAAATATATTTCTAAAATGAATTATTATGCCACTCTTTTGCACCATATTTTAATAACAAATAAGGCTAAAACTAGTCAATCACAAAAAACTTGCATAATAAAGCATGAAAAGTGAAATATATAAATATAACTCCTAGATTACCTATTTTTTATTAAATTATACCAATATATTTGAAAAGAGACATGATAACAATTTTAATTCATTGATAAGATATGGTCATCATGCAAGAAGCTTCTCCATTAGAGTTAAGCAAACATGCACATTAGACAAGCTCAATGCCCTAAAACATATATAAATAGAATATTTTATTAAAATTAAATTAAATTTAGTTAGATATGTTTTATAAATTTCAACCCACCTATTGGGGATGAATCGATAAGGATTTGAGCTTGGTTAAGTACACATTCAATGAAATAGACTCTAATTAGCACTTACAACTATTTTTTAGAAAGATATTAAAAAGTGTTTATGATTGAAAAAACAATTAATATATGAAATAATAAATTAAATATAACTCATAAGATAATAAAACACAAATAAAACTAATTATAACATTAAAAATCAAGTTCTGACATTGGTATCATACTCAATATTTTCCCTTTGGTGTAAAGATAATAAATGCCTATCATCTCCTTAAGTCTTTCATGAATCTTGTTCAGTAATTCCTTGTGAAAAATATCAAAAAATTGATTTTAAATTCTCACATTCTCAATTATTATTTTTCAATGACCAAATCTCTCAAAAAAATATGTTTAAGTTCAATATGTTTGGTTCTAGCATGGAAAACTGGATTCTTGGAAAATTGTATTGCCCTATTTGTTGTCACAAAAAATATATGTTGGCTCATGTTGAGCCTCTCTAAAATCAAATAAGAGTATTATAAACTATATTGTTTATGTGAAATATGATTGTAGGGATATATATTTAGCTTTAGTAGAGGATAATGAATTGTATCTTATTTCTTTGATAGCCATGAAACCAACCCACTTTTCAATGTGAAATAATAACCTGAGGTTGAATTCCTATCATCAAGAGATCCTACCCAATATGAATATATATATATATATATATATATATATATATATATATATCCAATTATAAATAATTCTCTCTTACATATTTAAAAATTATTTTCACTACTTGTAAATATTTGAG
Organism: Torreya grandis; assembly: GCA_037957365.1. NCBI lineage: Eukaryota > Viridiplantae > Streptophyta > Pinopsida > Cupressales > Taxaceae > Torreya > Torreya grandis. Next base: position 4,264,723 of record JARHVA010000315.1, read on the forward strand.
TGATTGCCTATAAATCTAGAAACTAGTGGAACCCTGTAACTGATATTGGGTCTTATCATAATGAGATACATCAAAACCCCCACCAATATCTTAAAATTATTTTCATTAGTTAAATAAATCCATCATATATCATAGTTATTATCTAACATTTTATTCGATGGATGTGGATTCAACAAATACTTATACTTGCTTAGAGTTGATGAAGATTAGTCTCTCAAAAAGAGCTAGTATTGGTTCTTGTTGAACTAAAAATTTATGTAATAATTTTTAAGCACTCAAAATAAATTTCAAGAATATTTTCTATTAGTAACCTATATAGTAAAATAAATAATAATACTCATAGAATTGAAATAATGCATATATTGATATATTATTCTTTTTATAGAAGGAATCACTTTGAATCACTTGTCACTTTGAGGGGGATACCTCCTTATTAGAGTAATAATATAATTGATATATTTTTTATGTCTTAAAATTACCTATGACCTCTTATTTATACTATTTTAATCTAATTCTTCACTCTAATGCATGTGGTACTAAAATACTATTCACTATTCTACTACTTATGTTACTTTTCTACCCCTCTCTAGATATATTACATTCCACCCCCCTTAAATTCACCCTCAAAACATGATAAGAATTACATAATAAATAGGATGATAATTAAATAGAGGCTCGACCATGCATTTTTTTAGGCTTCCATTTCTTCCTCTGGGGCTGTGTAATGAGCACACATAATAACAATGTGAACTCAAACACTACAATATGAGGGTGAAGTGCATAGAGATAAATGGATGGAGTAACATTAGATTGAAACATGAGATTAGAGTCAATCATTTAAAGTTGAATCTTGAAAATCATCACCTCAAAGTTATAATAAGGGTGCACAAAATAAACTGCTTGGTGAGTCAACATGCCACCCCCCTCATCATTGTTCTTTAAGGTATTTGAAGACTCAATTATCTGCTTGGGATATGTGATTATCAAATTGGGATCATTGGGGGATTGCTTTAGCATGGTGATTTATTGAATGGGCTCATTCGGAACTTGCTAAGGTGCATCCAAAATGGAATCTCTAGTTTGTTGATGGGCTAAAGAGGTGGTATTATGTAGGGACACAAGACCTAAAACAAAGGTGTTTCACTATGATCATAACTGATGCAGTCTTCTGTGAGCTTAGCTAGTCCCATAACTTCCATCCTTATTTTATGTCACCACATTCTAACCTCTTATTAAAGTTCCTCATAGAGTCTATTAATGAAGTAAGTTGTGAGGAAATCCTTAGACAAGCCTATAGTTTGGTTGGTGAGTTATGCAAATGCTGCTTGATATTTTGTATTGTGTTGGTTTGATGAAGCTTAGTCAAAGCACTGATGAACTTACATCTAGATAAAATAGGAATCCCAATGATTATAATTTAGTGGATGTTGGATTCAATCAAAAATACAAACTTACATAAAGACTTTCATAATTGTTTTTACATATAAGTAGTTACTAAAACTACGATAACTTTTAGACTAATAAATAAAAATAATAACTTTAAAATGTTCTAAAATGCTAGAAATGAGGGACAAAAAACTTATAAATGGTTTAACATGATTCATTATAGTCTAAGAGAAGAATGAAAAAGAATAGTCAGATGGTTTTTTACATAATAATAACAGTTACTAAAATTGTAATAACTTTCATAATACTAAACAAAATGTAAAAATTTAAATTTTTATGAAAAGATGAAAATGAGAAGCACAAAAAACAAAAATTATATAGTTCAATTCACTACTATTTGAGGTTAGTTTGAAGATGAACAGTCAGATTATTTTAAGATAAAAACATAAATTTGCACTTCTTAGACTTTCTCCATGAAGCTCCCAAATGTGCCTGCAATAAAAATCATGGAAATGGACTTGGAAAGTGGTCTGATACTAGATGTTAAGAACCTATATACTCAAATAGATAATAACACTCATATTATTAAAATATTGCACATATTGATATATAAATATGTTATTCCTTTTTGGCAGGAAAGAATAACTCCACAATCACTTGTCACTTCAAGGGGGCTACCTCCTTATCAGAGTAACACTCTAATTGAATTGATATTTGATTGGATGTATTACAATAGATTATGCCTCTCTATTTAGACTATTCTAGTCTATCTCATTCTTCCATTCTATACATATGGGATTATTCCTCTATAACATTCTATTTATTATTCTAAATGTTAAGAAGTTATATGTTCAAATAGATAATATCACTCATATAACTAAAATACTGTATATATTGATATATAAATATTTTATTTATTTTTGTCAGGAAGGAATAACTCCATAATATATTTCCACTTCGAGGGGGTTACCTATTTATTAGAGTAACACTCTAATTGAATTGATATTTACTTATATGTATTACAATAACTTATGCCCCCTATTTATACTATTATGATCTATCTCATTCTTCCATTATATGCATATGAGATTATTCCTCTATAACATTCTATTCATTATTTTACTATTTATTCTACTATTATACCCCTCCCTAGGTATACTACATTCCATCACCCTTGAAAATGTTTCACCATTGAAACATGCAAAAAATTATATAAAAAATATGTGGAGGACCAAATGGAAACCTGACCATGCATCCTTTTTTTCTTCCACTTATTTCTCTTGTGTTTGGAGATGAGAAAGTAAAATATAAAATCAAGTAATATAACATGAGATTGAAGTGTACAAAGAGCTATGGATGGAATCACCTCATCTTGAAACATGACAATCATGAGATTAGATTCAAGCACTAAAATTTGAAACTTGATGATCATCACCTCGAAACTAGAATAAAGATGTACAAAATGATTTACTTGGTGAGCCAATATAGGATACATGCCACCCCCCTTAGCATTATTATTTATAAACATTTTTTTGGAGTGGCTAAACCCAACAAAGATTTTTTTTTAATCATTAGTGGCTAGCATGGGCTCATCAGTGGCATGCTTAGGTGCTTACTTGGGTGCATCCAAATGTGAAGTAGTCATAGTCAAATAAAGGAAATTAACATACTAGGTGTTGTAAGAATCCTTCAAGTCTAGCCATGTAGTTATTTCTATCTCAGATGCTTCATCTATAGGAAATAAATTCCATACCTTTTGCTATAGTTATTTTTCCAATCAAGCCACACATTAATTTCATTGTCATACTTTGTTAGTATATGGGAGTGAAGCTAAAATATATTTAAATTAGAATGCATATTAATGATAAATTTATCCATATCATTGCTTAATTGATGCATTATTCTAGATAAAATAGAAAGCTCTTTTTTTAAATTTTTTTAATCTCTTTTTTATCTCTTTTTTATTTGTTTTACATAGAAGTAGTTATTAAAACTATGATAACTTTTACAATACTAAACAAAAATAAAAAATTCAAAATGTTTTGGAAAGATGGAAATGAGACACATAAAAACCATAAATTATTTAACATAATTAATTAGCTTTTGAGATTAGTTTTAAGAATAATATTCATGATTTTAAGGGGAGAAAATAAAAATCTTCACTTGTAAATGACGACTTTTAACTTCAAATTATGATTGGAATAAGAAAAAAAGATGTGGATTTGATTTTTGACAAATTCCAAGATGAAATGAAGCTAAAAAATGTGCCTATCAAAAATGTGCCTACAACAAAGATCATGAAAATGGCCCTAGAAAGCACTCTGATATCAGATGTTATGAATATGTATGTTAAAATAGACAATACCACTCATATAACTGAAATACTGCATATATTGATATATTATTCCTTTTATGGAAGGAATCACTCTGAATCACTTTCCACTTTAAGGGGACTACCTCTTTATTATAATAACATTCTACTTGATATATTTTCTTGGATGATTTATAATAACGTATTCCCTCTTATTTATGCTATTCTAGTCTAACTCTTTATTCAAATACATGTGGTATTAAACTACTATTCACTATTCTAATACTTACGTTACTATTCTACCCCTCTCTATGTATATTACATTACCCCATTCAATTATGACCTATTTATTAAAATGATCATAATAAACATACAACTCATTTTAAAAATAATTACAATTCTTATAAACAATTGTTGATGTACTAGTAAGATTATAAAATTATATGTTTTGTTTTTATCACTATGTCCTGTCAATTTTTGATCAATGCTCTTAGAATCCAGATTTGGAGAAAAATAAATATCTTTTATATCATCATTAACTTGACTTGCGATTTTCATGCTACCCTTTAATTAAACTTGGATGGACTTTATATCTCCCAATTGCACTTGGATTTTGAATAAATCATCTACTTGTTGAAACTATCTTAGTTGGTTGTCATGTGATTTGAGAAACCTCAACCAAGAGTTAAAAAATATTTCCATCCTCTATTCCCACAATACATGTGAAAAAATAATGAGTTATTTTTATCTTCATTTTGTTCATTTAAGAATGCCTTCTCTTCATCCTCTTAATTATCTTGATTCTTAGCAGCCAATATCTTATAATTATTTGTAAAGTGTTAAGGATTTTTGCAATAATGAAAAGTAAAATATCTCTTGATTTTATGTATTGATATTTTAAATTTAAATTTGATTTGATTTAACTCTAATAATTCTAATTTTTATTTTAATCTTTGAGATTTGTAATTACTTCCTTGGTTTCAAGTGCATATCCTAGATCTCCTACATATAGTCTTATATCATCGTCATGGGACAAGAGAGAACCTACTAAATTATCAACACATATATTGTTCATGTCCTTAAAATCCTCAAGAGTGATCAAAATATTTAACCATTTTTGAGTCAAATATCTATAAATTTTACTTAATATTACCCTATCTTATATGGTTTCTCCATAAACTCTCATTATATGCATTATGTCATTTATCCTTATGCAATATTATCGAACTCCTTCATTATTAGACATTTTTAAAATTTTAATTTTTTTTAAGAGTTTGGATTTTTGATTATATTACCTTAATACATCCTTAATAAAATTTTTCAATGGTATTCCATGTATCATATGCATTTTTTCATCCATAAATTATTGGATATATGCTTGGGTCTATCACATTCTAAAGATAGAAAAAAGCTTGTGCATTGATAATTTATTATTCCCTTTTTTTTTCTCTACTAATCTTGAGAAAAATTATTCGAATATGTATATGGTGTGTATCCATGGAGAAAATTATCCCATACTCTCTTATATACAATTATTATCTTTAATTTATCTCTATATTATTTAAAGTTATCACCTTACAAAATGGGAATATTCAAAGAAAAAATTCATAAAAGTCATGATTCTCTTGATAATGGCTTAAAAATATTATGAACCTTTATTGAATGAGGATATAATATAAAATGAAGGTTTTGATTATGTATGGATTAAAAACCATTTATGAATCAATCTAAAAATGAAGCTAGTGACCATCCAACCCTGATCATAATTACTAGTTGTTAATCTAGTATTGTTGCAAAAATGATTGATGATAAAATATGTAGTGAATAGCTTAAAATTAAGGTTATTAATATTTATTATTTTTATTATTAAATACTAATTATTAAACTTAGAGAATAATAATATTCAAAAATAATTTCCAAAATTAATTATGGTTCCACACTTTTTCACCATTTTTTATTAACAAACAAGGGTAAAACTAGTCAGTTACAGAGAACTTGCATGACAAAGCATGACAAGTTAAAGCTATAAATATAATTCCTAAAATGATTAGTTTGATTTAAATTATAATAATATAAATAAAAATAGATGAAATATATCAATTTTATCTCAATAATAAGATATGATCAACATGCAATAAGTCTCTCCATTAGTTAAACAAACATACACACTCACATGCACATTAGAAAAGCTACACCCCTCAAAACCTCTATAAATATAAGATTTTAATAAAATAACATGAAATTAAATTAAATAATATTTATAAAGTGAACCCAAACTCTTTGGGATGAATGGATAATGATTTTATCTTTCTTATTTACACACTCAATAAACTAAACTCTAATTGACACTTCCAACTATTTTTTCGAAAGTTGCTAAAAAGTATTTATAATTGAAAAAATAATTAATATGGGACATAAATAAATTAAAACACCCTCATAAACTATTAAAACAAAAATAATAATAATTATAACATTAAAAATAAAGTTCCAAAATTGGCATCATACTTAACATATTATAGGGTATCACAGGTAGTGTTAAGTAGATAAGCATGGCCAATGTAGTTTAATTTTTTGTTGGTGTAATAGAAAATATAAGCATATCCACTATTTTAGGGTATGAATGATGTAATAGGATGATATGTTGTATGATACTATATGGTATTGACAATACAATATAATGACATGTTAGTTGATATAGTTATAATATAATGCTATGTCAAATACCATAGGGTATGGCTAGTGTAATTATAAATTTGCCATGGTCAAAACTGTAAAGTATGGTCAATGAAGTATAAAATTTTAAGCATGAATGATTAAATTGGATGATTGGATAATATATTTTTAAGTATATATTATTATTTTTCTATAATTATTATTTTTCTATAATTTTTAGTCTTTCTTTCAAATTACTAGATAAAAATCTAATTACTCTTTATTATTTGACATTTTGCAGAGGTAACAATGATTATGGTAGAGCGTAGATCCTATTTGGATACCATACCTACTAGAGATAATTTTAGTGGTGGAAAATTTTAATTTTATGACACTATACTTTAATGGGATTATGGAGATGTGTTGCATGCCTCTCAACACATAGCCGATTTCCATGTTCTTAGGGAAATGGGAGAGGATGACTGACACCTTCTTATGGGAGGTGGAAGGGGATGTAATATAGGTAGATATAACATTAGAGGATGTCCATCACATTATGGGTTTTACTATTATATTCCCTCTTATAGTATGTGACACACTATAGATAACTGATGAAAGGAGGAAGTTAGCCCAATGGGTTATTGGGTCAAAATGGTATGATGAGTGTAAGCTCAATGTACAACATTTTTAAAGTATACTTATAAATCATTTCATATATATATATATAAGGCCCTCATCATACTTATTAAAATTCATGAGTTGTGTCATAAGTTTAATGAAGAAGTATCTATGTATATTATTTCCATGTGTTAGTATTCGTTGGAGCATGACACATTGTATGATATGGGAGCTATTGTATGGGTGCAACTGCTACATGATTTTTATAATGTTTTGAGATAGGGATAATATACGATGGGTCCTATTATTGTTTTTTTAGGATAAATATATAAAGGTTACCCATGTAAATACCTATGGGGTTACCTCATGTGGTTGATGATTGTCTTCCTTGGGTGAGGAGATGGGCACATGTCCACACTATACACATGATCGCCCATGTTGTATACATTAGAGATGATTATGAGGGATCAAATTAGCTAGACATTGTATAAGGTACTAATGGATGTTTGTTTGTCTTGTTCAACAATGATATATGTAAAGGGATAGTGTTGGATTATTTGTCATTATAAAAGTTGGGTCGAGCCACATTTGTGTGATTGGGTCCTTAAAAAATTTAGACACCACATAATATTTTATTGGACTACCCTATTGGCCATGAATTATTAGGGAGTCATGAGGAGTGTGGAGATGATGGGTTCTAGTTAAATTCCCATTTTTGAGATGTCATTGAAAAATGGTGGCTAAATGACAATGGTAATAGCGAGCATCTTAGGGAGAGGGTGGAGGTGGGTAACCTTTTCCATGGAACAAAGATAGATAAATACCCAGGCAAACCCAAGGGAGTTGGACCATATAGATAAAATAAAAGAGGTCATCTTGGTAGGTTGTAGTGGTTATTCAAGGGATATGGCTAAGATTCACCCCATCATGTAATCATGATAGCGTACATGTCTTTGGTGACATACGTGATGGGCATTACTATAGGTATGAAAGTTTTAAGGTTTTTTTTAAAAAATAATTTTTCCTTTCTTATATATATATATATATATATATATATATATATATATATATATATATATATATATATATATATATATATATATATATATATATATATATATATATATATATATATATATATGTACTAGGTACTCATGATGGGTATAATACACACATGCACACATATTGAGATATTAACTATTGATTTTGGTTTTTGTTTTTAAAACATGGAGGAGGAGGCACGGTGGATGAATCTAGTAGAGATGGTGTAACATGATATTTATGATGATTGAGATGTTTTGAATATAAATGGTGATGGGAATTTGTAAGGAATGGTTAGTTTTATTCCCCAATATCTTATAATATAACTTGTAAAATAAAAATCTAAGGGGAATTATAAATGGTAGTTAAAAAGTCAAATATATGAATAAGAAGGGATGTGATCAACTAAAATATATATACATCAAGGGGATATTGAGGATTATATGATGGAAATGAAAGATGTAATGTGCCACAAGTGGGCAAGACTAACATATTTTGACATCAAATTCCTAGAGAATCCCACCTATTAAGCACAAGTTTGGGATAAAAAGTGAAGTACATAGATCATCCCATGAAGGCTATATGAATGAAAATTAAAATTATCATACCTTCCCACAATGAGTTCCCCACTTTTCAATACCCATTATAAACCCTTGATTCTATTGTGAAGATCAGGTACTTGTGTGAAAATACATGTAACACTAGAATGTAAGAAGATAAATAATGCTGGAATGAGACCTACTACCCTAGTCTACTACACCCTAATGGAGCTCAGATCTATAATGATGCCAATGGTGTAGTTTGAGATTTGAATAGAATAGGAGATATACTAAAAAGATCATGTCTTTTGGTGTGATCTAATTTTAAAGATTTGATTTTCCTTTTAACCTTGCCTTTTCTTATGATATGGATTTTAAATATGTTGATTTTTCTATTTTCCTCCTCCTTATTTATTTTGAGAAAAACATATGGTTGATAAAGATAACTCAAATAGGAGAGCCTAAACCTACCTGCTAGATAGGATAACCTTCAAATCATAGTGCCTCAAAAACTCCACATTTTCACTACATGAAAGTGTGAAATATTAAAACCGATCTAAGTGTGCCTAAAATTAAAGGAGATGAAAATATAGGGATCATGTAAGATATATCCATTTGAAAGGGTGATACAATGATGATATGCTAGTAACTGACCACAATAAGGGAGACATGTGCTTCAAAAGTGATTAGGCTAAAGAATGGATTTTGAAAGTACATGAAAATGTGGGTCAAATTGAGGAAATGAAAAAAAAATAAGGGAAACACTATGAAATATAGTAATCATGCCACTAGAGAATCCATAATAACCTAAAAAATGTCTAACACAAGAATTGATTTGATAAATCATCATAAATGATGAGGAATGAAAAAATATGTCCTAATAATCAAAAGGAAACTATGATAATTTTAAAATTAGTAAGAGTGTGATAAAATAAATTCAAAGGAGATACGTAAGACCCATGATATAAAATAAGGTCACCTATAAATCATCCCAAAAGAGGGAGAAGCTAAAAATACTAAAAAATGAAATAATTGAAGGTGATACCTAGGATCCACAACTGAAACTAAGGTCAATTTTAAAATGATTTAAAAGATAAAAATAAAACTCAAATGTGATACCTAAGATCTATAAGGGAAACCAAGGCTAACTATAAATTTATTGTAAATTGATGTAAAACAAAAATACATGCTAAAAATTAAAGTGCTGAAAAGTAAAAGATCATGATACAAGCACTATATATATATATATATATATATATATATATATATATATAACATCACATATGTTAAAAATAATAATATGAAAGCTAATCATGCGATCATGTGAAGTAAATGATATAAAAAAATTATTTGATCACAAGTTTCATGAAATATCTAGACATACATCATCAATAACATATGTTAAATCCTATTGTAACCAATATTTGAATTGGAACCTGGTCTCTTCTTCTCATTTTGAGAGTCATGCTAGGACTACATGGAAAATGAGCTCTAAGGAAAAAGTATACATGATGGAAGGAGTATATATTGGGGCTTTATGATGATAATAATCAATGTGGAGAATGTACAGTGTCATGGCACACACATCTTCTAGTTGAAAAGATGGCTTTGATCATAAGGGAGGCTACTAGATAGACCATGTGAGCATTATTAGGAATATTAAGGTAAAGGCCTCATAAAGTATTTGAAATTATTTTGGATATCTCTACACCTATATGTGTGATGTGTAGAACACTAGTGCCATATAAATACACTTTTATTTATTTTGGAATAAAATCAAGTTTATCTTAGGATGTGGCATATTTGGTAGATTAGGAAAATTAGCTAATTTAATATAAAGTGCATCAAGATAATACCAAGAGCTTGACAATGATTCAAATAATGTGTACTAGTCTCATTGAAGTAACATGAGTGCCTAGGATTATAGATCAAGGTGGTTGACTATCCAGGGTAGGACTTGAGATTTATGACTTCTATTATGCTAAAATCCCCAATGTGCACTACATTTCTAAGATGAATGGCACGATGCCTAATCTGGTCTATATGGAGAATCATAGTGAGGTTTATGTAGAATATATTCTAATAAATAATCACTATCAATACATAGAATGGTGGTCTCAGGGACTTGATTTTACTTTAGATATATCTAGTATGCTTAAAACTGGTGATTTGAGTAACTATATAATATTTAAAAGGAAAAATATGGTGCTACTAGTTATTTGGGAGACATCCTTAGTGCATACTAGATAAGGGTGGCCAACATATTTGAAGGAAGCAAAATTGATGGATAAAAAATCTAGAAAATTAATAGGGTCTATTCATAACACAACCGTTAAGCATGCTCTAAAGAAGATCATAAATAATATATGTTGTATATCAAGTATAAAGTAGAATTGGATCCATTTGAGACCTATAAACAATAGCCAAAGGAGGAACAATGTTAGGTCAGCTAAGAAGAGAGCTAGGTCAAATGATATTAATTAATTAAATGCTAGAATAAGATGATGTTTTATCCTAAGAGTATTAGAGAGAGGAATAGTATCAGAGACTTTTTACATCCTTAGATAGTGTTACAACCCTCTAGTTTGGTATTGAAAAAACTTATTAGATTTAATTTTTTTTTTTATCTTTGTTCACCAAGACAAGAAAGGTTAACTATTCACACTTTACCCATTTAACTCACCTTTGATTGTTAAGCTTAAACATTATCTACATATTAGATCCATATGTTTGCACATGAATAAAAATTACCCCACACTAGTTTTGATACTCTTATTTACTTCAGGGTGGATACCAATTCAATACTTCTATGTTTGAGACCCTCATTGGTCATAATATACTAAGATACAAGTATAAATTAAGCTTACCAATACTATGTGTGAAAATCATAAAACTTCAAGATCTAAGTTATTTAATCCCAACACAACTAGGAGGATGATAACCTTTATTACCTCAAAACCTCCCTAGATTTCAATAGTGATTCTTTTAGGCTAATTTTACTTGTTTGGAAGTCACGTTTAAGACCCTTATTAAAATAAGGTTGATAAATTTTAACCCTACAACTTGAGCACTGAAGGCCAATCCCATTATCATTATTGATCACCATTTAAGCCTATAAAGGTATTATTAAACAAGACATACATTAATTCCTGTTACTACATTCCAACATTGAGCTTACGAGAAAGAGAATGTGTCACTCCTTCCAATCTATTCTAATTCTTTTCCTTAGGTATGGATGTTCACAAGGAGTGTGCCAAGACATAGGTTTATCAAGTAGAGTTTGAAGTGTGGAAAGACCCTCATTCCATAAATCTTCTTATTATTAAGCCAAAGTGGATAATAAATCTCTTCTCAATACCAAGGTAGAAGATCCCCCGAATTAAGACTACACACAACCATGCCATATGATATTGATTTAGATTAAGGGGATAACCTATAAGGGATAATTTTAAGCATTATATCTCATATAATTTAATGTTCAAGCTTATTATATCAAAGGATCTCCAAGCATATAAGGGCAATAGTTCTAGACATTAGGCAAGGTTATAAGTTCTACTCGAAGGGATGTAAACATTTACAAAAATATCCACTTAGAATAAATATAAAAATTTAAATTTATAGCATATATATACATTTATTATTATAGTTGAATCAAACATGGGACAACTATTCATTAATAGTTGAGGTTATAACATTAGAACTACACTTGATCACGATCCTTCCACTAGTTCCATGAGAAGGAAGGGATATTTAAACCTTGATACTATAACTTAATTTACAATAACATTTCATAATAATTACTTCTTCAGTTAAAATGTAACTCTATCTATAAGTATTCAATGAGGTGTAACAAGTAGAGGGCTGAAATATTAAGAGTACCCTCTCTTAAGAAAATTATTATAGCAATGAAGCATGCCTGAGTAAGCTAAATATAATAAGGAAAGATAGTTATAAAGTGAGAGAGAACAAGTCATCATATTATTCTATACACCAAAGTACTACATTTGAAAAAGGTAATTTAACTCATGGCTCCAACTATCTTTAACTGATTCCTGACCTCCAATGGACAATTCATGTTAGTATAAAACTGACAAGTGTTTTTTCTTCCAAAGCCATCCCTTATTACAACCAAGGTAACAAATGAGTTACTCAAAACATTACGAGTTTCAAAAGAGTACCTCTTATCCTATTTTATTTCCATAATTATATGAAGATGTAGCATCATGAGCAAGGAAAATAAACTAAATCACCAATTTCTCTATCATTTCTATGATGTATTATTTCTAAACTACAAAATAATATTTCACCCCAAAATTCATGATGGGAGTAAATAGCTTTTCAACATAAACACTCCATTTTAGTTTAGTAGGTAAAATTTTGCTATTATACTAGATACCATTTTACCTTGCACAGTGTGAATACAAGGTTAGTCTTATACCAAAACAATCCTTATTTAAACATGCATAAGACTTAGGCATATAAAATATAAGTACAATGAATATATGATGTCATGATTATTTAATTAAAGATAATAAATTATCACTATACCAAAGCTAATCACACCATAAAGTGTTAAAATTTATCAATTTGTTCCTATCCTCATATGATCAAAACAACAAGCAATATACCATTGTTTGTATCACAAGGTAAAGAGGGTCGTAACAGACTTGCAAACTTATGTTATAGTCACTTCACATAACCAATTTATAACTTAAAGGTAAGTATTATATCATCATTTATATAAGGTAACTGAATACAAATAGCCTTAAGAATATCTCATGCATGACTACGAAGAACACATTATACACAAGTGACTAAATTTAAACAAGTAGACTAAAATCACTTATTTATGATATCAATCTAAATATCTTCCAACTAGTTATACTAAGTATTATAAAGGAATATACATGATTGAGTGATTCATAACCACCTTTCACACATGTATGGGTATTCTCAACACAAAATCCTTGAAGTTAACATTTTTGATTTCAATTTATTTCTATGTTACTCTGACCCAATAGAACCTTCTACTTAATATGACTTAAAAAAAAAAGACTACCAATAATGCAAAAACTCTTTATTGGGCACTAAAAATGTTTCATATAAACATAATTTGATTAAATGTTTTATTCTAAGATTCAATTGTTTGTGATTATTAAGATCAATTTATAGAAAATAAAACTTAATTAGGACTGGGGATACTTACAAAATTTCCTACACAATTTGTTAATTCATTTATCTTAAGAAGGTAAGTAAATATCTTTGCAACAAAGACACTTAATTTTAGTTCAACAAGTAAATTTTTTCTATTCTATAAGATACCATTTTACCTTGCATAGTGTGAATATAAGGTTAGTATCATACCAAAATAATCCTTGCTTAAACATGCATAACACTCAAGCATATAAATTATAGGTCTAACAAACAAATGATGCCATGGTTGTTTAAATAAAGATAATTAATTATCACTATATTACATCTAATGACACCATAAAGTGCTAAAATTTATCATTTATTCCTATCCTTATATGATAAAAACAACAAGAAATAAACCATTGTTTGTATCACAAGGTAAAAGGGGTCATAACAAACCTAAAAACTTATGCTATAGTCACTACACATAACTAATTTCTAGCTTGAAGGTAAGTATTATATCATCATTCATAGAAGGTAACTTAATACAAACAACCTTAATAACATATCATGCATGACTATGATGATCATATTATACACAAGTGACTAAATTTAAGAAATCAGACTAAAATCACTTCTTTATGATATCAATCTAAATATATTTGAACTAGTTATGCTAAGTATTATAAAGTAATATACATTCTTGAGTGATTCACTACAACCCTTGACATATGAATGGGTATTCTCAACATAAAATCCTTAAAGTTAACATTTCTAATAGCATAAAGAAGTCTAATTTTAGTCAACCTAAGTATTATCAAGTTAATAGCACAAAAATTTCAATGTCTAGCATCAAGTTATTTCTATGCTACCCTTACCCAATGGAACCTTATACTGAATATGACTTAAATACACAGACTCCAAAGAATGCAATAATTCCTTATTGGGTACTAAAGATGTTTCATATAAATAAATATAATTTTATTAAATGCTTTATTTTAGGACTAAATGGTTTGTGATAAATAAGATCATTTGATAGAAACTAAAACTCTATTAGGACTAGGGATATGTACAAAATTTACTACATATTATGTTAATTCATTTATCTTAAGAAGGTAGCTAAATAACTGTATAAAAGTATGCTTAAATAAATATACAAGGGTCATGCACCTACAAACATAACTTTATTTAGATGCCATTATTATAAATTAATTATTCTAATCAATTTGGTGAAATGATAAGTAAAGTACAGCCAAAAATAAAAACTACCACATCATGATACAACTGTTTTGTAATCTTTGGGTGCAACTAACATGTTGCTCTTTACTTTTTATTTTTTTAGCATATCTCATTATTAATAACTCAAATGCAATAGCTATTCCTTTATTATTTATTCAATACTCGATACTAACATGATTTATTATTGTAAGTTTTATAGTGATCAGTCTACAAGGTCATGTAACTGATTCAAAGCAGACTGAAGACCATTTTTTATGCTTGTAGGTGGCTATTTCCACCACCTATAAGTCTAAAAATAGACCCAAGATTATCTTCATGAAGTGTTTGTTATTATCATTGTTTTCATAAATCAACAAATGAATTTTTAACCCCACAAATCACCAAATTATGTCAAATAATTCACATGCATCAAAAAATAAAAACCATAGATATGCATACTACCATTATAATGATCATACTACCAAAATATAATTGAGAAAAATAGATAAACAATTTGTGTGAATCCTACTTATTTTCTTTATTATTATCATTATTCATGAATTTCCCTACTCCATGCACTTGCATATGTTTATTTAGACACTAAAATCTAGCAAGGATTTATTTTCATGGTTATAATGAATCTTCAATCCCAATTTTCTCAACACATATATTGACACTTATTTTGACAAAGATGAAAATGTTTTTGAGCTTACTTACACTATTACCCATTATAGTACCTATTATGACGTGAGATTTCACCCTTTTTGAAGAGTTATTTAGGATCCTCCACTCCTAGTAACAACATGGGAACAACCCCAGGCTGTGGGTATCCTATAATAGGGTTGAACCTTTGGAGAACACTGATTTCCTTTTGATAGATCACCTAAACTAATGATTCTACTTGGAAATTGGTTATAAAGGTGGAAATAGGGTCATAATAAATATATCAAGGTGATGTACAAAATTTAAATGAGGCTCTCATATGCTCAAACCCACACTAGATTTGCACAAGACAATACTAGCTCACACAATCTCACAATCTAGCTAATTGCATAAGTATTTCATAAACTAGGTTCAGGGAGCAATGAATGAAAACAAAGAGGAGTTTTAAGACTCACAACAATATCACATCAATGGAAAAAATAACATGATTTCAGACTTGTAATAGCTTAGAAGCACCTTCAAAGAGACCAGGAAGAATGGTAATGGGCATGAAAGATTTTCCTACACAATACCATCATGCACAACTCACTAAACACTGATCCAAGGTAAGAGAAAGGTAAAGAAAGTATTTTATTACATAAAGAGGTAGTTCCTACAATTTTTGACATGGTTTAGCCTTATAAAATAAGCATATCTTGCCAAGATATCTCAAAGAGTCCCCTGATACTTCCAAAAACAAACATCCTTTTACAAAATGGGAAAGAATATGTGATATAGAGAAAGGGATAAGAGAGAAAGAAATATCATGCATAAAAAATCAATCAATGAGATGTCACCACATTTATTTAATTTTGAACCATCTTTGATCCAATCAGGACTAATACATCATAGAGAAAATAACCTTCATTTATCCCAATAGCCTCTGAATTTTCTCATTTGTTGAGCAATACATTAGAGGACAAGAAAGTGTTTTGTAGATGATGAGTCAGGATCTATTAGGGAGGAAAAAAATAGAGGTTATATAAAATAATTAAATTCTCTAAATGATTCCTTCAACCACTAGATCTCCACCTTGAGATTCTACACCATCTTCCACTTGACTTGTTTATGAAGACAAAATCTTCATATCTTGTATTTGATAGAGCCTTGACTAAGTCTACTTTAAGTGGCTACAAGTACCTACTTGTCAAGGAAATTACTATGTTAAAGGATGAAACACCTTTACATAATCACATATCTATCCTATTCCAAACCTAAACATAGATCTTACTATAGATTGAAAACTAATCCAATTTATTGGTTTTTATATAGTCATAATATCCATGAAAATATACCAGATGTTTAGTCTTGTTTCAACAACTATAGTCCATCTTTGATCTCTATATTAGGCCCTAAAATACCTATTTTTCCTTAACTAAGAATTAATGGTGACATTTGATCCTGAAATATCCACTCTATTTCAACTTGGATCGTGTTTGACCTCTACTCAAAGTCTCATGTATTTGAATTTTAATATCAACGATCGATCTTGATCTAGGATTTAAGTACCTCCTCTTCTTTTGGTATTATAGGTAATGGATAAGTCCTTAAGGCATTTTTCTTAGGCCACATCACCCTCTGAGGAGCCAAAAAGTTGAGGTGTGGGCATCTAATGTTCCTAAAGGAGTACATGATTACTGTAGTTAACTTTGGATTCTCAAGCTTAACTACCCTCCATTGGTAGAATTTCTTTGTAACCTATAACTTTTCCTTGTCATGATCATGTCTTGAAGTTACCCTATGTTCTTATTGCATAGATAAACTTGTAATACCTGTATATATATTCATAATGCTTCACATATTTTGCTATGGAATAGAAGGAATTTTATTTTCTCTCGACTCTAATATTATTCACTCTTGGATTTATTAATCTTATATGATTACAAAGGTAAAATGTAAAAATGAGTTAACTTGTCTATTTATAGGCTCGAGGGGGTGGTCCGCATTTACTATCCTCTTTTAGCTCATCTATCACTTCTCATCATTAATATAATTTTAATGGCTATCATTCTTCAAATGTCACTTCTTTCCATAAATGATTTTAATGGTTATGTCTTGTCACGCCATTAACACACTTATCATAATTACTATTTTTTTATGCATTAATGACATGTGTCATCACGTGCCTTTCTTTGAAGTCGAAGATAGTTGTGTCTTTTGAATATTTAAACTATTGGTAGGAATACCTATCCTTAGGCTATGTAGTTTAGGTGACTTAAATGACTTGTGTACCCTAAGTACCATGCATGCCCTAAGTACCTTGTGTGCCTAGGGAAATTTCATGCCTATATTTAATCATGAAATTAGATCTCTCACCCCACACAAAAATTGAGTCGTGGTCATCCACGAAAATATGAAGTCAAACTTTAAAGATAATTACATTAAATAAATGTCACACAACAAAGGCAATGCAGTTATTGAAAACAAGAAATCCTAAACTAGTGGCATAATCCTTACTGTTTTACAAAATTTAAACTAATCAAAAGCAAAATACTATCAGAGCTAGCTCCCATTGAAATGCCCAAGAAGGAACTGGCCATCCAACCTTTGTAATCAACAATCATTGATAGGTCAAATTCTATAAATGACAAAAGGACCATCCCAATCAATCCAAATTTTTCAAGAATGACACGTGAACTTATAATCATATAGAAAGACCCTCATTCCTAGAGTAAAATTTTTGTGTTTGATGTGTCGATCATGCCATGCTTTTTATTTACACTTTTCCACATCCTGATTCCAATGAGTGAATAAACATGGTTCATAAAGCTATAACAAAATATCTAGGTGTGATTTCAAGGATTAATCCTCATCTAATTTTCCTACACATGTAATGCAAAGAGACAGTACTAAAAATTCAATTGGAAGGACCACCTCTTTGCCATATAATAAATTAAATGGGGTGATCATATTTAGATGATTATAAGTTGTTCGGTAAGCCCATAGTACTACATATACCATATCATCCCAATTAGTTTATCCAATATTATAAATATTCATTAGGGTAGTGCCTAGGATCTTGATGAAGGGCTCAATAGTGGCATTGGCTTAAGGGTGATATGACATTGTTTTATGGTGTGTAATCATGAACTCAACTAGTAAGATACAAATAGTTTCATTTAAGAAAGGGGTACCATGATTACTATTTAAAATTAGTGTACATCTAAACCAAGCTATGATATGCTCCCAAATGAAGTGCATAGTAGTGATAGTTATACAATCTCTTATTATCATAACTTTAGCCTAACACATAAGGTAGTCAGTTGCTGTGATGATATATCGAGAACTTGTTCATCATCCAATTGGAGTGATGGGGCAAATAAAATCAATGGCCCATTTATCAAAATGATCTTGAGATGGAATTGGATGTAAATGCATGACATCCTGGTGATTTGGTTTTCCTACATGATGATAAATATCACACTTCCTAACATATAGCTTAGTATCTTGAAAGAGGGTAGGCCACCATAATCCAGCCAATAGAACCTTGCACGTGGTAGCCTCTCCAACATAGCATCCTATAGAAATACATTCATAGACTTATTGAATTACATTGAAATGCTCACGTTTCATAACACAACATAGAATAACTTCATCATGGCCAGGCTCGTAAAGATCCCCTCTTATGAGCTGAAAGGGTATGGAGTAGACCATGAGTTATTTCTTAGCTTGTGGAGTTAGTTAGGTGTAGAGCCAGTAATTAAAAAGGTTGTAATGTCTTAAAAATATTCAAGTACATGTGTAACATGGAAGAGCTAAACATTAGGTAGGTCATCTTCAATAGCATGCAGTGGTTCTTCAGACTCAATTCAAGATAGATGATCAAGGCCACAATTGGATTTCCCAAGTTTAACCATGATAGATAATTGAAATTCTTAGAACAACACTATTTAGTGGTAAATTTATCCATGTATTATAGGTTTATTTATGAGGTAATTTAAGGCCTCTTGATCTGTATAAAATACAAAGGGAGTTGATAATAAGTACTATCAAAATTTCTACAAATCATAGACCATTGACACTTCTTCATGCTCTATGGTTATGTAATTCATCTTAGATGGAGTGAATTTTCTACTGGTAAAGTAGATTAGGTGATCAAGGTGACCTTCCCTTGGTTTTGTAAGGGTTACACCAACTACCACTCTAGATGCATCAACATGGATGTGACATGGTCTTTTCCAATCAAAGAACTAGAATATTGGAGAAATCACGAGATTGTCCTTAAAGGTATCAGAGTATTCTTGATAAGATTAAGTCCATATGAAGTACTTGTTATGATTTAACATTTTCTCTAGGGGTGTGAAAATATTTGCATATGCATAGATGAATTTTTTATAGTAACCTGTATGGCCCACAAAGGCACAAACCTCACACTGAGACTTGGGTGATGGGAGGAAAATAATAATAGACACCTTTCTTGGATCTACCAAAAGTCTATCCTTGAAAATAATATGTCCTATGATCACACTAAATGGTGTAGCAAATAGGCACTTATTTAAGTTTAGTGATATTTATAAAACTCAACAATGCTCAAGCATAAGCCTTATGTTTGAAAAATGGTCCTTGACCAAGCCATAGACTATCCAATCATCCAAGTAGACCTAAAGAAACTTATGGATGAAATCCTTAAAGGCTTCAATAGTCATACGTGGGAACATAGCTAGTGCATTCTTTAAACCAAAAGGTATGATAGTATATGTGAAAGATCCCCAATCAATGGCAAATTTAGTATTTGGTTGATCCTCCTCAGTGATCTTGACTTGATGGTATCTTGAAATTCCATCTGTGAAAGTATACATTTCAAATTGAACAATAACTTCAAGGATTTCCTCTATGAATGGTGTTGGGAAAGCATCAGTGACATATGATGCATTAAATATCTGTTAATCGACACAAATTTGGATGCATCCATATTTATTTATATTAATCACCATGGGACTGAAATTCTACCCATTCTACAATGTAAGATGAAGGTAATAGTATGAATATATTTGAATTTAGTCTAAATCAGATTTATGGTATGGGTCTGAGAAGAATGTGCACAAAAGCTAGAGGTAGTACCACTGAAGTAGACTAATCAGAATAATGGCATGGAACATTTATAGAAACAATTCCCATGTGAAGTGTGTAGCATGACTCACCAATTGAAGAAGGAAAATTAACAAGAAGAGATGAGACATTAATGCTCTCAATGGGTGTAATCACACTAAAAATAATAGTCCTCTGAAGTGAAAATTTATGATGGCTCTGAAAGAGCAACATCCTATATAGGAATGAATGTAAAGTTTGTAATAAGATAGCTAAGGTCTGGAAAAATCTCATCTTGTGGTGGTGGTTCGATAGAAGGAAGAACACTATCCACCTAGAATATGTCATTATAGGGAATAGAAGTAGGAGGAGCGAGTATAATAATCTTAGGAGAGATAATAGGAAAAAAAGAGGAGTGATATATATCTCATTAGGATCTTTGAAAAGACTCTAAAGAGTGCTCTAAACTATGGAGGGACACTCTATGTGCTCCACATGGTGGTGTAAATCTCATGAAACTTGAATCAGTAAGTGACCATAGACACAGTTAAAAGAGTTGGCCTAATCATTGTATTGACTTGGTTCAATAGGACTAGGAATCTATCCATATAAGAATAGAATAAATTCCTAACCATGAGTGAACATTCCATGTACACATGCCATGAAGTATAATTGGTCTTCCCAAGAATGACCACTAGTGTATAATCAATCTTCCTCCTATGATATCTCTCAAGTGTATCCATCATGACCATAACTGAGAGTAATAGTGCACACTTTGGAGATATACTTTAGACTTTGCCAAAAATGAGTCTAGTCAAATGAGAGTAATCAGTGCACAAGTGATAATTCACACTCAAAAAGATGTTAGGCTATGCTAACCATGCATCAAAGAATGTGAGATGAATTTGAATAATTGACACTAAATAGGTGTAGGTAATAGTTACAAAAATTGAGTGTGTGTAAAATGGAGAATGTAGGGCCCACAAAACCCCCCTAGAATTATGCTTGACCCTCCTAGAGTTGGGCACTTTATATTTTAGTTCATTTTATAATGTAAATGAAACCAATGCATGTGGAATGAAAAAATATGATCTTTTGAAAAAGATAACACTCTATTTTGAGCTACATATCAAAATTTGTTGCAATATTACTTTATTGTAAATAAGGCATATTTAATTATAATTACACTAAAACTTAAAAAAATGCCTTATGGTGAGAGTGGATCTAGCTTTCCAAACACTCATTGGGATTATAACTAAACCAGTGACCTTCTAGTCATAATATCAAGTCTTAATCAATACTTCTATTTACCCACTTGTCTAAATCAAATGAAAAATGTTCACTTAATGAAGGTAATTGGGGTATTTTTAAAATAAAAAACAAATGATTGATTTTTGAAAATTCAGGCAAAAAAGAATTAAAGTTAGACTTGGCTATTAAATTTGGATGGCATCTCTTTTTTCATGTATAGGTCTGTAATGTTGAAGATCTAACCAGGAAGATTTTTGATGAAGTTTGGGTGCCCTAATGGAAGCCCATGTCTAAAATGATTCCTGTCCATATTTTACTAAATGCAGACTCAATTTGAGTGATTTGGTTAGAAATAATGGTGCCCAAGGCTATGTTTTTACTGAAGAGAGAAATAATGGCATCAAAATTAGAAATAATAAAGTTTCAAGGTATTAAAAATGGTGCCCTAACACAAAAATGTGATTTTGTTATTTTGAAACCCTTAGATCAACAGAAAAATGCCTTGAATCAACAAAAAATGCCTATATGATAGCAATAATGGTGTCCAAGAAGCTAAATATGTGGTGCCCCAACGTCAAAATAAAATATCAACAAAAAAATTTCAACCAGATCAACAACAAACCCTTCAAATGGCCAATGTAAAAACAAAGCATGCAAATGTCAATTCTAATGAAAATACCAATTAGAGAATAACCCATAGATGAAACACTCATATAATATCTTTAATAAATTGATGTAGAATATAAAATGATATTGTACTCAAAATTTTACATTAACAATAATACAAAATATAAATGATGATCAATATCAACACCCAAAACTCACAATACTGGTATATTAAATACTAGAAGATCAAACACACAACATTGTTGAAGCAATAAATCATAAAGAGATTAGAAATTTTAATAACATGTATTAGTCAATAAGGCTATTATACAAATCTTACAAAAATCTTATTGGCATACATCCAAGCTCAAAAGCATAATGAGTTTTTTGGCACAATAATAGATGGTTTATAACCTAAACAACCTACTAAACTCTACACTTAGACAAACTACTATACTTCAATACTCCACATAATCCATTACGAATGTCTTGGAGGAGAGGTCCTTATATATCTAGAGAAGAGGTGTTGAGCTACATCTATTTGGCAATGAGAACACAACTTAGTTGCCAAGTGAATAGTAAACCCATGTGCAACATGCCAAACGAATAATGCAACCATGTTGACAACAAATAAACATGTGCATGTGCAACTAATGACCTCCCTTTTACGTCTAAGTGACCTAATTATTCCAACTAAGCAATCTAAATATATGTGTAGGAAAACCATATAATGGATTAAAAATGTACACCAACAGTCTATTGGACAAATTTTAAGTCATCATCATTTTAGTAGCTAATAACTTCCTTTGACATACAAATTTTGCCCATGAAGTGAAAATTAAGAGTTCCAAAGTCTTGACCACTTTTTTTAATACAACTAATTCCCCTTAGAGGCTATTATAATTTATAATTTATGAATAAATATTACTAATGTTGGGAAACTTAACAACAAGGTCTAACTAATATAATTATCTCCAAGTTTCAAAATGAACAAGCACATATTTACCACTATGTCATATAAAAGAGTAGGGAAGGTGGCCATAGCATATAAGAATCCTATGTGTAACCATTCTACATAATAATAATAATAATAATAATAATAATAATAATAATAATAATAATAATAATAATAATAATACTAATAATAATAATAATAATAATAATAATAATATTATTATTATTATTATTATTATTATTATTATTATTATTATTATTATTATTATTATTATTATTATTATTTCCTTTACATAGGTATATATCCATTCTCCTTAACACTATAAAAAATAATTATAATAAATTAAAATAAACATGAGAGAATAAATATTAATACTCGGCCAAAACCTAGCTCACAATGTAAAGCATACATTGCTACATGCAAAATTGAAAACTATTGTCGAGTATTGTATAAATGTACTAAAGATAAATTGAAAGGTTCCCAAAATTTTATTTTGTATTCACCAAGAAATTAAACAAAAGTGATACTGTGACAATTTAAGGTGCTTGATGCTATATGCTTAGCACCTAGTATTTACTAATGCTATCATACAAAAAAAAAAGTAACATAATAAGGTAAGGTCTTAATAGATCATCCCTAAGGTACTAAAGTATCCCAATGTTTCTTAGACCTATATACAAAAAATCTCTCCCTTTTCCTTATAAATCATATCTTGATATCTCCTTGATGATACCTTTCCTCTTTTATAATAGAATAAACATGTGTTACAATCATACACTCAACACAACCTATCAAGTGGTAAAACTAGATTAATAATACATTATTTCAATATAAATGTCCAATAAAATTACAAAACATAATAATGAAGGTGTGTCGATTTTATTTGACATTGAACACTATAAACATGCCGTTTCCATTTGACATTATTAAAATTAATCAAGATTCATGTTGACACTACATATTGTAAATAAATCAACAACTTCAACCCATTTGGCATTAGTGTTCCTAAGAAAGACACATTTTATTCATATTTATCCAATGAAACAAATCAATTCTGATTCGATATTAAATCATAATAACCATGCAATCCCATCAACATTTAAATAAACATGTTAAATCTTATTAATATTCAATCAAAAATATATTTGACATTACATTTAATAAACACACTAATTCCATTTGATGTTCAAAATTATTTAAATCATATTTGATGTTAGTCTAAATAATCAAAACCACATAATATAATAAAACATATTTAGCTAAACATTTCATTTATTCATAATGCTGATGTGATATTACTAAGGAAGAGGACATGGGGAACATTTTCGAGTTAGCATCACACAAATAGTGATGGTAGTTTTGATGAAGCATTCATTGCTTTAAAATATTATGGAGAAAGATGGTTGTTATAGATTAGGCATTAATAACTTAACTAAACATTTAGCGAAACATTTCATGAAATAATAGTTAAATGAGCAATTTTTAAGGCATTAATAATTTAATTAAATAAGTATTCATAACACATAATGTCAACAGAAAAAATATAAATAGTTTATAATTAAAAAATGGATTATAATATTTTTCTTTGAAAAAGTAATTATTTCTCAAGTTACTTTCACATAGTATTCTTTTCAGAATATTGGTTTCAATAGATCATATATCGAGATATTTATTTCACAAACTAAGTTTGCATATAGTACTCCTTCAACCACACTTAGATTTTTTATCTAATATGGAATATAATATATTTTTTAAGTGTAGGGGATGTTTTTATATTCACACAACCCATCCATTTACATTAATTATTTAAAAATATATACTAAGGTAAAAAATATTAAATGCTTATGACACATCAAGTAAAAAATATTACATGCTTGTGACACATCAAGATGTATTAAAATCATCAAATATATAAAATTTCTAATAGTAATACATCCCCACATAATACATCACATACTCTATGTACTATAACATATCACAAACCTCTTTACATATTTTTAATTTTATTGGAAGCCTCCTCCTAAACATATTATCACTTATCAATGTAAGATATCCAAATGAACATCATTGAGCTCTAAGAAGTGTGAAAAAAAGATACACAAAGACAAAGTCAAAAATTAAGTTAATTGAAACTACATAATTGACATAAAGTAATGCCAAAAAAAGATTCATTATAGATTAGTTTAGAGTATTTGTAGTAAGAAACTAGCTTACGCAAATAACCCATAAAACACTAATAATCCTTAACAAAAGTGAAAATAAAATAAAACATGCAGTGACTAAAATAGAAATCCTAATGCTTGTAACCATAACACAAACCACCAAGAAACCAAAGATGTTAACTACACTTTCCTAGAACTAACTATATATATTTTTGGGGTGATACAAGATTACCAATAGACCTAAATATTCCTACATCATTTAATATGTACTAATTTAATCACTCATACGACCAATCAAATTATTAGTTGAATTTGATATTCAATTAAAATAAATTAAGCTATAAATCACATTAACTTGTTATAATCAAGTTTTAAGGTCTCCATTTTACTTAATATAATCTCCCATCTAACTAATCAAATAACTAATTGAATGAGATACTCAATTATAAAAATAAAACCCTTAATACAAAAAATTCGAACCAATTAATTAATATTCTACAACCAACAAAAGTTATCATTCTAAGAAGCCTTCCTCTAATTAACCATGGTTTAGAAGAAAAAAGCATAAATCTTAATTTTTCTACTTTTAGATATCATCTTATATAAATCAATTTTACCTAATATAATCTCCTATATAAATAATTAAATAATTAGTTAAATAAAACACTCAATTAAAAAAATAAAATATTTAATTAAAAAATTCAATTTCCCCTAATTTATTTTCCCATCCAACTAATTAATTAATATTCTACAACCAACAAAAGTTATCATACTATGAAGAACATGACTCACCTAAGTAGTACAACCAACAAAACTTATCACGCTAAGAAGCCCTCCTCTAATAACCATGGCTTAGAAGGAAAGAGCGTAAATCTTAATTTTTCTACACATAATTAGAATGCATAGAGTTTTATTACACGTCTATAACTCAATAGCTATGGATCTCTTTGACACATGGACTCAAAAAGAATGATAAAACGTTCAACTGAAACTATGATGAAAAGAATGAAACTATTAGGAAATTAGAGTTTTATTGCAATACAAAACTGCTTTAGAACTTTATTTTTTTCAATCTAGCAATCACATTCAAGAATGAAACTATGAAAAAAATGTAGAGTTTATCCAAGCCCAACTAGTTGATAAACCAATTATAACAACATAATAAAATAATAGTAAATTAAAACAAAACACTTACAACAGAGATAAGCCAAAAATATGCAATAATACTCTGTATTATTTCTGATATATTTGTTATAGTTTTTTCAAGTCATAAAATAGTAAGTATATAACTAATTAAATAGCATGGAGGGCTTGATTTAGAGGAGTTTAACTGGCTATTCAAACAACAATCTAAAAAAAGTTTTAAACATGCATTTCTTCATGCATTATTGGCTGCGCTAATACACTACATGTTAAAACAATGTTTAACAATGGATTTCAAAAAGACAAACTAGAAATAGAAGAGTCCCATGCATAGATGAGGACAATAGTCAATAGATGGGGCTAGCATGTAGTGAGGAAAGCATGCATCGGTGATGACAACATGCATCAGTTATCAACATACTCCCCCTTGATGCTAAGAGGGCTCACAATACGATCTCTGAGTGTCAAAAACTGATCTGTTGTAACTACTTTCATGAAGATATCTTCTAACAATTCTTTAGTGTTGATTTATTTCAATTCAACTACCTTCATCTGCATTAAATATCAGATAAAATGATGCTTTAAATCAAAATGTTTTGCCCTGTTGTGATGGATTGGATTCTTGGCCAATTTAATAACACTAATGTTATCACAAAAAATAACTATGGGCTGAACTTGAATCTCTTCAATTTCTTCAAGAAGTTTTCTAAGCCATAATGCTTGTGTACCTATTGAAGTGACTGCAACATACTCTGATTCTATAGAAGAAAGGGAAACTATACTTTGCTTCTTTGAGCGTCAAGTAATCAAACTAGAATCAAAAGAAAAATAATTCCCAGATGTTGACTTTCGGTCATCCAAACTACCTTTCCAATCAGAATCACTAAAACTAACAAGATTGAACCTTTTAGAAGTGTAGTAATGAATACCAAAATCTAGAGTGCCTTTCACATACCTCAAAATTCTCTTGGCTGCCTTCATATGTATTTCTGATGGCTCTGTTATGTACCTTGAAATAAGTGAAATTGAATAAGCAATATTAGGTCTTGTATGAGTTAGAAACATTAAGCTTCCAAAAACACTTCTATAGGTTGTCTCATCAACTCTTTCAGCACCATCATCTCTACACAACACAACTCCATGAGAAACTGGAGTGGAGACTGGTTTACAATCAACCATATGAAGTTTCTTCAACATATCTTTAGCATACTTTGTTTGACAAATGAAAATTTTATTCTCCTTTTGATAAACCTCCATTCCTAAAAAATATTTCATGAGGCCTAAATCTTTCATCTCAAATTCATTCATCATGGAAACTTTGAATTCATCCTTCATTATAGAACTGCTACCCATATACAACAAGTCATCAACATACAAACTTACAATCAGAATATCATTACCTTCTTATTTGTAGTAAAGGGTAGGTTCACTCTTACTTCTTTGAAAGCCATTCTCTTGAAAATATCCATCAATCCTAGCATACCATGTTCTTAATGCTTGTTTGAGGCCATACAAAGCCTTCTTTAACTTGTAGACATGATTTTCTTTTCCTTGCACTTCAAAACCTTGTGGTTGTTCCACATATACTTCTTCTAAGTACCCATTCAAGAAGGCACTTTTCACATCCATATGATGGATGCTCCAATTTTTTTGAGCTGCTAATGAAATCCGCATTCTAATGGTCTCTTGTCTTGCTACTAGTGCAAATGTCTCTTCATAATCAATGCCATACTTTTGTGTGAAGCCTTTAGCAACTAATCTCGCCTTATGCCTTTCAACACTTCCATCACTGTTACACTTAGTCTTGTAGACCCATTTAGTGCCAATCTTCTTCTTTTCATATGGAAGCTTTGTAATCTCTCAAGTGTCATTCCTGTGAATAGAATCCATCTCTTATTGCATTGCTTGCATCCAAACCTCATTAGTATATGCATCTTCAAAACATGATGGTTCAAAATCAGCCTTGGTAAGTAAAGCAAAATTCAGTGTCTCACCTCTTGGATTTTCTTCATGTGCTTGATTTGAACTCCTTTGATAAATGTCACTCAATCTTTTTACCTTCCTTGCAGAACTAGGACTTGAATCTGGACGTACACTTGGAATTGAACAACTAGATGAGAGGTTACTTTGTGGATTTGTAGCACTTGGAATAGAAATATTAGTGGGCTGCCCATGATCAATATCATCCATAATAACTTCATTTAAAATAGATTTTGACTTCTCCATATGGCCTTTTTGATGACCATAAACTCCCCCTTCATAAAAAATCACATCTCTTGACATAATAAGCTTATTAGTGAGAGGATTATATAACCTGTAAGCCTTATTTTCCTCACTATATCCAATAAAAATACATGACTCACTTTTGGGATCTAACTTTTGCCTCTTTTTATCAGGAACATGAACATAGGCTAAGCAACCAACAACTTTGAAATAATTAACATTTGGCTTTTTCTCATACCAGGCTTCATACGGAGTCATCTTGTCAAGTGCACTAGTGGGACCTAGATTGAGAATATATACTATTGTAGCAACTACATCTCCCAAAAAATAATTACTTAATCCCTTTGTTTGTAGCATGCTTCATGCCATCTCCACCATTGTACGATTCTTCTTTTCAACTACACCATTTTGTTGAGGTGTGTATGCAGTGGTGAGTTGTCTTCTAATGCCATGCATATCACAATAACCTTGAAAGGCTTTTGAAAAAAATTCTCCTCCACGATCAGTCCTTAAGCATTTGATTTTGCACCCTTTGTCATTTTCTACAAGGGATCTAAACCTCTTCAATGTCTCAAGAGCTTCACCTTTGGTCTTTAAAAAATAAACCCAACACTGTCTAGAGTAATCATCAATAAAAGAATGAAATATGATGACTTACCCAAACTCTTTGTCTGCATAGGACCACAAATGTCTGAATGAACTAACTGGAGTGGATAATGGGCCCTCCATACATTGCCTTTTGAAAATTTCTCTTTTGCATGTTTTCCTTTAGCACATCCTTCACAAACTTCCTTGTGCTCTTCAACCTTAGGAAAACTAGAAACTAATGCTTTTGATGTTAGAATCTTCAAACTATGAAAATTTAAATGCCCATACCTGAGATGCCATAACCAACTTGTATCCTCATATGCCATATTGACAAGGTTCTTGTTATGTTCACCAAACTTCAATGGGAACATCTTATTCTTTGTCATAGGCACAACTATTACCACCCTTTCCTTGATTCTTATCATAAATTATACATTGTTGATTTTCAAATACAACTTTATAATTCTTCTCACATAACTATCCAACACTCAACAAATTATGCTTTAACTTTGGAGTGTAATAATTGTCTTTAACACTCTTCATACCTTCTTTTGTATGTACTTCCATAGCTCATTTTACAAAAGCCTCCAATGATTTGTCATCACCAAGTTTGATTTTGGATTTAAAACTTTCATCCATTATAGAAAAAAAATTTTCATTCCCTGACATGTGGTTAGAACATCCCGAATCTAAATACCAAACATCTTTAGAAATATTTTCAGCTTTGTCATAAGATAAAAATAAATTATCTGGAGGATTCTCATCACCTTCTTGAGCATAATGAACGCTTTTACCATTATTACCTTTTTTTAATCTACACTCATAATTAAAGTGGCCATCCCTGTTACAATGATAACACTGGATATTTATTTTATCAAATCGGCCTCTACCTCTTCCTCTGAAACCACCTCTTCCTCGGAAATCAACTCTGCGTCTATTTCCTCTTGAGTAATTATGATTTTGACATCTACCTTGGCCTTGATTACTTTTGATGCTACTATTGGCATGTTCATTCTTTGTGATTTGTAATTTAAAGGAAAAAGCTTTCTCATCACTTTCTCCAAATGAATCTCTCAATCTTTCTTCATGAGACATCAAAGATCCAACTAGATGATCAAATTGAAGGGTAGACAAATTATTTCTTTCTTCTATGATTATGGCAACATGGTTCCACCTTGGTGTGAGAGTCCTCAACACCTTTTTTATCACAACCTCATTATTCACAATTTCATCAACTGTAGCCATCTTATTGACCACATCTTTTACTTTGACACAATAGGTACTCACACTTTCAGCTTCGTGCATCTTAAATTCTCGAATTCTCTCTTCAATATCTGTAACTTGACAACTTTGACTTGATCACTACCTTGGTAAGCTTCTTTTAGAGTCTCCCAAGCATCCTTTGCTGTCTTTGCTCCTGCAATTCACGAAAATAGGCTCTTATCTAGAGCTATTTGAATATGAAATAAGGCTTGAGCATTCTTCTTCTTAGCCTCCTTCTTAGCTGTTTTATCATTTATTGTGAAGGCATTCCAATCAGCTAGCTCTGCATACCCTGATTCAACAATCTCCCACAAATCTTTTCCTATCAAAAAAGTCATCATTTTGATACACCAATAATCATACTCATTTCCATCAAATTCTGGAATGGGCAAGGAGTTAAAATTTGACATGATAAATTTTTGGCAAAATTCCAACTACTAAATCTTTAACCCCAAAAGAAAAAATACCTGCTCTGATACCGGATGTAGATTTTATTCAAGCCCAACTAGCTGATAAACCAATTATAACAGCATAACAAAATAACAGTAAATTAAAACAAAACACTTACACCAGAGACAAGCCAAAAATATGCAATAATACTCTATATTATTTCTAATATATCTGTTACAGTTTTTTCAAGTCATTAAATAGTAAGGATGCAACTAATTAAATAGCATGGAGTGCTTGACTTAGAGGGGTTTAACTGGCTGTTCAAACAACAGTCTAAACAAAGTTTTAAACATGCATTTCTTCATGCATTATTGGCTGTGCTAATACACTGCAAGTTAAAACAATGTTTAACAAGGGATTTCAAAAAAAACAAACTAGAAATAGCAGAGTCCCATGCGTAGATGATGACTGCAGTCAACAGATGGGGATAGCATGCGGTGAGGAAATCATGCATCAGTTATCAACAGAAAAGAAGCATATGTTACTTTTCTAGTGGAGAGGGAAGTTCAGGTATGGTCGCCAACATTGGGTACCAGCCGTTTTTTGGAAGAGGGTATTTAAAAATGGGCCACCGCACTGCCTTTCTCCTCTTCTTATTCTCTAATTTTCTATCCCCACCCATGTCCACAATTTTCTTCTTTGTCTCGCCCTTATTACTGTACACAGAATTGGCACTCAAAGACACAGCTAATTTATTACTGTTCATGGGTTTCGTTTCCTGTACCTCGAAATTTTTGCACTGCAATAAGTCCATCAAAGATTTTCCTCCGCCAGCTGCTTCTTTTTCTTTCCCTTCACTATTGCTCTCGCTCTTCTTACTCTTCTCTATCTTCTCCGCCGCCTGCTCCTCGGCACAGTACTTTTCTTGGGGCGTTTGCTTCTTTTCCACAGATATTTTTTGTGAGTGGACAAGGAATTCTTTCTGGATAACTTGGACAGAATGTACGCCAAAGCTATCGTAATACTCCCTTGCGGTCGTTGTCGGCTTCAAAAACTTGTGGTCATTCTCTTTGGAAGCTGCTGTACCATTTCCGACTGCAATATTACGATGCAGTTGCTCACAAGGAACAATAATAGGCGACGGAGATCTTTTGCTGGGGAGCCCTTTTCGGGAGGCCCTGTCTTTTTTGACCAAAGCATCATTTTTGGAAGATAAGCAGTGTAGAAAGCAGCGTCGAAAAAACTTTTTTCTAGACATGCCTGAAGCAGTGCCTGCAACTATGCTTCCTGTTGTTGTTGAGGTTAGTGTCGAATAATTAGACAACTCAGAAAGCCGAAACGAGTAAATCGCGCCGTCGATTTCGTCAATGCAATGCATTTTCGGCGTTTTGTAATAATTCGTCATCGTGATCACAAAAATTGTCATCGGGTATATTCTCCGGATCAATTCTCTACGGATAAGGAATCTTTTATATATCTCGAGCATTTACGAACACGTGTCCAAATGCTGATCTGATATTACCGAGGAGGCGGCCATGGAGAACATTTTCAGGTTGCGCGTCTATTTTAGGTCTAAACTGGACTGTTGTCCTTTGTGTAGCTTTAAGATATTTCGAAATAAAATTTATACTTACTTTGTGTAAGAAGATATTTCGAAATAAATTAAAATCGTGAAACAAAATTTAATTGATGAGAATAGTAGAGTTTGTTAGGGATGGGAGGTGACGAAATTGTAGAAAAAAAGGAAGGCATTATCTTATTTTGAGTGTAGTGAATAGATTGGGGTGCCCTTATATATTCTTATATGACATTTAATTGGTCATAGTCAGATATAGATAGGGGGCTCAATCTATTGATTTAGGGAGATCATAACACAAATAAAGAAGCGGTCTATATAGAACTTTTGAATTGGGAAGAGGGGGTCCCCCTCCCTATATATCTTGATCTTGGGAAGATGCGGACTATAGAGAGTCAGCTTGCCCAATCAGATCAATCATATAGTATAATATAGTATAGTTTAGTCTAGTCTATATAAATTAAACTCTATCTAACTCTGTATATATATAGAGGAGGCAAGTGCAGCTAAGCTATGACTATATATGGATTAGATGGCTCGACCTCCCCTATAGAGTGGAAACTTGGCCTATCACCATATCCCATATCTGCAGATAAATAAGATAATATATATATAAGCGGTAGGGGGGAGGCTGGTGTTGGGGTGAGGGGGGTAGAGGGGGAGGTCAAAGAAATAGATATTTGGCCACCCCCAACCATATAAGGTTGAGTTGAGTTGAGTTGAGTTTAATGGGCTAGATATTCCCCTCATCCCTTCCCCTTCCCCTCCCCATATATAGATCTACTAGATATTTTGTGCGGGGGGGGGGAGGGGGGGGGGCGGGGGGGGAAGGGGGGGGTGTGGGCGGGTGGGCCCGGGGGGTAGAGATTAACCAACACACGCCAACTCCCAGTGTGGGCCGGTCATTGCCATCATCAAGTGCTAGTCGCTGGCAGTCATCGAGGGAATTAAAATAAACCGTAGTTTAATCCGTAGTTAAGATTTACCGTCGATGCCATCGCTTTGTTGACATCAACAGTTTGTTGTAAACATGGCCTCCATGGTGACTGCCAACTTGATCGCCAACTCCATCACCAATTATCACGTGGCAGGGACCTAGCGAGGCACGTCAAATAATAATGCCCTAACACATAGATAATCATGGTTTTTTAGCTTTGCCTTAATCATGGTTTGCTAGCTTACTATTAATTAGGTAATGCCAAGCCAAAATAGATGTCCTTTACCATTCGCTTGATGTTGGATCCAAGGTGGAGGGAGATAGATTAAGTGGAGGCGGTCCGAACAAGAGTGAAGGAGTCAATGTTTAGTTAATGTCAAGGTAAATTGTCAAAGGTTTTATCATTTTCACAGAGTTATTTCATTCCATCTGAGGGTTCTGTATGCCCCTATTCAAGGTTACCCTTGATTCTCTATAGACTGTGTCTTAACGCATAGTGGTCTTCATGATTGTGAACTGTGTTTATGAACTCTGTTTATAACCAGACTATATATTGAGTTTCGATGTAGTTTAGAAGTTGTTCTTCCCATAAAAAACACATACTCAGTTCTCCTTTTTAAAGGAAACAGAGTTGCATTATTCAAGCACATACTCATTTTAAAAGATAAAAGAAAGTAAAGCTCAGTGTTACCTTATTAAAACTCACAGTGCATATGACCCTGCATAAAACTGAATCCCTAACTTATTTAGGATAGATTCATTTAGATTTGTGATCATAGAAGGGCAATTGATCATTGAATAAGATGAACAAGGAAAGAAATCCCAGAGTTTTTTTATAAATCTGAAAAAAATGGAATCTATATCTTATTAACACAGACAAAATCCAAAACATAGGAAGCAATAATAGGTATGGGGAAAAAAGGAAAATGCTTCAGATAAGCACATTCATAGTGTGTTCATAAGCCTCCTTTGCATAAATTATTTAGATGAAAATGCAAAGAAAAGTAGGGAAGATTGTAATAAATCCTTTAAAAGGACATTTGTCTTCAATTTTACCTATAAATACTATTTATGGGGCCCTATTTCTCCTTGGCAGAGGCCCAGTATACATGAGGTTAAGCTCGCCCATGATTTTATCTTTGTTAATAAGTTATTTTTATAGATAAAGACAAGTTCTTATATTTAGGGTCATATGCTCTAGGATCCTCTGTAGATAGAGCTTGAGGCAATGTCCACTTGCCCTTCTGTGATGGCAAATACAAAAAAGAGGGCATGGAATTTGCTACCACTCTACATAAGGTTAAGCTCCCCTAGGATTTTGTCTTTGTTAATAAGTTATTTTTATACATAAAGACAAGCTCTTATATGTAGTTTCATATGCACTACAAATTTAGAGGAAGAGATTTATTCAATAGGGTAAAATAGGGTGCATATGAGCCTCTCTAGTATTTTCCAAGCTTTAATATCTTCACCTCTATTTTCAATTCATGTTTTTTTAGTCACCATTTCATGTGTATTTATGATTAAAATTTCCTAAATGTAATCTATTCTTTGTGATGGGGTCATCATGTATGTGTACTTTTAAGTACATTGAAAGTGTTTTTTATCATGTTTCATGTGTTTGTGCAGACTTCCACAAAGTAATAGTGTGTGAATCCATGATAGTTGTGCTCCCATTGTAGGGTGTAAAAGAGCCTCTATAGTGTTTTCTAAGCTTTAATTTCTTCAACTCTATTTTTAATTCTTGTGTGTTTATTCATCATTTCCTATGTATTTATGCTTGCTAGAGATGAAATGTACTCTATTATTTGTGATGGGGTCATCATGTATGTGTGATTTTAAGTACATTGAAAGTGTTATTATTATCATATTTCATGTGTTTGTGTAGACTTTCACAAAGTAAGGGTGTGTTAATCCATGTTTGTATTTTCAATACTCCTATTGTACTATGCAATGTATACTTACTATTGTTGACTTCTTCATTTAGAATGTTCAGTGAGCTTATTAAATATTTCCATCAACGTCTTTCATAGAAGCTGCAACTAAAATTAATTTTTTTGCATACAATCTCCATGGACTTGATATTCAAGGATTCAAAAATATTATTGCTAACCTTTGAAATTTAGAATAGGCATGTTTTGGTTCTTTAATTTTTTTGAAAATGTAATGTATCCATTACATTTTATCTATCTTATTCAGTAATCTTATTAAATATTTCCATCAACGTCTTTCATAGAAGCTGTAACTGAAATTAATTTTTTTGCATACAATCTCCATGGACTTGATATTCAAGGTTTCAAAAATATTATTACTAACCTTTGAAATTTACAATAAGCATGTTTTGGTTCTTTTAAAGTTTTTGAAATGTAATGTATCCATTACATTATCTCTATCTCATCTACTACATACAAAGGTTTATTTAGCTTGTCCTTGAATCACCACATGAGGCGTTGCCATATTATATCGATTGTTTTCAAATGAATTGGTATGTTAAGTTTCTATAATATGAAAAGGCAATCTCTGATTTAGAACCTTACACTATCTATAGAAAATGTAATGCCTTCTCATATGTACATTTCATTTTCGGAGGCTCGTAATATATACTTTCAATATAGGGTGACACTTTCATGAACAATGGTTGGCCTAATTATTCTATGACTGCTATGTTGCATTGCCAACTAGTCATATTACCTTTGCTGTTGGCACACCATTGTACTCTCATGGTGAGCTTTACGGTGATTTCTATAAGCATTTCATTGGTAAGGGTTATTTTTGTAGAGCATATTCTTGACTTTTTTGAATGTAAGTTGTTGTTTGTTGGAAACAAATACTATGAATGTTAATTGCTATAGATTTAAAATGGATGAGTGGGAATTAGATGATTACCTTAAAGAACTTTATGTTGAGACCAAAAAAATGGTATGCATTTTTAGATACTATACTTGAATGTGAATTTGAGTTTTATTATTATTTTTATTGATGCTAATCTGTTATGACATGCATTGTGTTAGGAGAAAGAAGTCAGTCAGAAGTCCTCATTGTGTACAAGTGCTTAGTTTAGATGTTCCCCTCACCCCCTCAAAGACTGAAGGAGGAAGCTATATGGAGGATAAATAAATGGGTATGGTATTTCCACTATTATTAGACAACCATCCCCTACCCATGAACAACCAAGGGTGCAATCCCATTATGAGATGGAATCTTTATCGAATAAAGATGCAACCAAGGGGATAACACAGGTAATTTTATTGATGGTCCATGTATTTTCAATGCCTATTTTAATTTCTTGACACATATGTAAAATGTTCAATATTTTCAAACCATGCATCCCTCTTTTGATTTGTTATGTTTCTCTTTTTTAATACTATACAAGGAGGGGGTGGAGCAGACCGAAGGTGAAGAGGGTGTCCCCTTAAACCCCAATGACTATTTTTCAATAAATGTATGGGAACCTTTGGCTTCCATGAATGTTTGATTACTCCTCATGTTAAATAATGTTTCTTTCTCCCCTCTTACAACAATCAAAATTAAAATACTTTTGACTAACACACCATGCACTTTTTTATGATGTTTTTGTTTTGTGTTTTAGTTGGGAGGGGTGGAGTGGAGCCACATGGATGTGGATGATAGTCACCTACATAATGAATCCATCCCTAAAAATGTTTGTATTTTTTGTACTCTCTTTCATTTTTCATGCTCAATAATTACAAACCATGCATCTCTATTTTTATATGTTATATTTTTTTTAATACTATAGGGGAAGGGGGTGGAGCAGACTGAAGGTGAAGAAGGTGTCCCTAAAGCATCCAATGACTATTTCTCAAGAGATATATCAGAACCTTTAGATGCCCTTAATGTTTGATTGCTCCTGATGTTAAATAATGTTTCTTTTTTCCCTCTTAGATAAATCAAGATTAGAATTCTCTTGACACACCATGTGTTTTTCTATGTTATTTTTATTTTGTTTTTTAGTTGGAAGGGGTGGAGTGGAGCCACATGGATGTGGTTGATAGTCACCTGCATAATGCCTTCATCCCTATAAATATGCATATTTTTCTAGTTTCTCTTTCATTTGACATGCTCATAGCCCCATGTTTGTTGTTCCATATATGTTCGGAGTTGGACTCACAAGTATATGTCCAACTATGTGGTAGGAGGAGGTGGTCATATGAACACGATGACAATGATGATGAGGATGTTGATGCTGCTACTATTGATGATGATGATGAGGATGATGATGGTGATTGGATTTCAGATGCTTCACAATTTGAAATGGAGGAACTGAATGATAAAAGAGAATTTGATTATCTTTGATGATGTTATCTTATGTTTATTATTTTATGCTTTTAACATTATATTATGTTTGATGATGTTATACTTTGTTTATTGCTTTATGATCTTAACCTCACATATCTTCCTTGTTTAATAACAATATGTAGGCAAGTATAGAATCGAGTATTGGGTATTATGAGGCAAAATGTGCACCTTTGCTTGTTGAGGCCATGTGACACATTTAGAGATAATGGTCATCATCCATTTTGGTCATGAGATAGGCTTAAAACTCATTATCATAAGACTCATGATCAGAAACCCATTCCAAGGAGGCCCCATGGGCATGCCAAAAGTGGGAAATATATTGATCCGGGAAACAATTTAGGTGATAATTCAGGTGATGGGTCCACCCCAATTGATGACAGAATTTCTGGGAGTCATAACTTTTGCACTGTAGCTTTAATTGACTCACCATTTGAACTATTGGAAAGATAATAATGAGGGGAACATTGTGAGATGGCATGAAGCTTTGATCAATGAAGTTTGACCCATAGAAATATAATGGAAGTGCCCTAAATTTCAATTTTAGTAGTGCAGTCTAAAAATAGTAAGTTTTTAAAAATAGTAATTCCTTGAATTCTATATTGTTGTTAATCGTGGAAGTCAAACCAATTAATATCTCTCGAGATTGGTGACCTTACACATCCTCCTCACACCTTCAAAACATGTATAAATGAAGATGTAACCCAAAATGGAAATCAAACATCTTTTCTCAGAGATAAGCATATGTTTGGGTTTACAAATTTGATCAATAAAACATCTCTTCTCGGAGATAGCATTATTTGAATTATCTTATTCTTGTTTCTTGAATTATATTTCAACAAAAGCTTTCAAGTTTTGGATCAATGATATCAAGGTGGATTATCTTTAGAGTGTATTATCCCGAGGATGAAGTTAGATTACAAGAAGCTTGGGTGGAAAATAGAACCAACAGGCTATCCACCTATTCACTCCAAATGACTTCAAATGGCAGACAACACTGAGACATCCGATCCTTTCAAGGAAATGGTGAATGAAGCCCTCCAATAGCAGCAAGCACATATGCTACAAAAATTCACTCAAATTCTCCAACAAATCTTGATGGGGAATTTTGGCTCCTCATCTGCACCCCCACATCCTTTCAGTGCTCCAATACCCTTCAAGGTTCAGGGGAATTTTAATATCCCTACATTTCAAGGCAAAATAAATGTTGATGTAGTAGAAAATTGGTTGAATCAATTATCTTCTTATTTTTCTATAAATAAATTCACCGATAAAGAGAAGATCAATTTTGCTCTTTTGAAAGCATCATTCCCTGTCAAAAATTGGTGGGAAATGTACAAAAAGAGATTCAGTGTAAATGATATTGGTCTTGAGATAAAACCTACTTGGGATGATTTCATAGAAGCTATGAAGGAAGAATACTACCCCATTGGAGCATATGATGATCTATATATAGAGTGGCAACAACTTCACCAAGGTAAGGAACAATCTGTTCAAGATTACATTGATATTTTTCATTCTCTATCTTTGAGATTGGGCATCCAAGAAAGTGAGAAACACAAGGTTCTCAAATATCGTGGTGGACTACAATGGTACATATGGGGAGAAATGGAACTCTTCAATTTGGAAACCCTTGATGAGGCGTACAAGTTCACAGTGAAGATTGAGCAGAAGCATCGAAGAATCAATACAAAGAGTCAACCTTCAAAATGGAAAAGTGACAAAGAAGGTCAAACATGAGGCCAAAATTGGAAGCAAAAGGAAGGAAAGACTGGGAAGTGGTGTCATAATCATAAATATAGAACTCACTCTAAAGAAAGATGTCGAGCCATCAAGTCCCTACTTTCTAAATCATAATCCTCAACATCCACTGTTCCACCTCATACAGACCTTGTAGTTGAAGAGGTTGAAGAAGAGATTATAGATGCTGAGCTTGAAGCCATTGTTGCTTCATCACAAACCCATGAGGAGATGCTATATGACAAGGAAATGTTGTTTCACTCTAAGTTATGGGTGAAAGGTAAGCCTCTGAATTTCATTCTTGATAGTGGAAGTCAAAAGAATTTAATCTCTGCTAACATTGTGAAAAGCCTAAATCTGTCCATGAAGCCTCACCCAAAGCCATATAGTATTGGATGGTTGAGTTTAGGGAGAAACCTCCGTGTCACCCACCAATGTCTTTTCTCATATGCAATAAAACCTTTCCAAGATGAGGTCTTATGTGATGTGGTCAATCTAGATGTTTTTGATGTACTCTTTGGTCAGCCATTCATGTATGATCGATATGGCATATATGAATCAATAACTCAAAGGATCACTCTCACTCTTGGAACATGGTGCTACAGGGTACTAGAGGTACAACCTTTTACATCTGTCTCTTTGATTAGTGCCAAGAAATTTGTTCTCATGGTCGTTAAACCACAAGAATGTAAAAGGGCCAATATTACAGCCCTAACTACACAAACAACACAATAAAAAAATCAAATATATACCAAGATGAAGAAGTTCACGACCTTGCATCCACAGATTAATGGTCAGACAGAAATGGTGAACAATCAGGCCCTGCACAGTTCCATAAATCATAGTTTATTCCAAGTATGCATCGGGAATCAAATTGAAGTACAACTTCCACACTTGATGATAAATATTGATGAAATGGGGACCATTAATTCTCAAGGAGGGAGGAATGATCTGGGAAACAATTCAGGTGACAATTCGGGTGATGGGTTCACCCCAATTGATGATGAAATTTTTGGGAGCCATAACTTTCGCACCGCAGCACCAATTGACTCACCGTTTGAACCGTTGGAAAGCTAATAATGATAGGAATGTCATGAGATTGCATGGAAATATGATTAATAAATTTTTACCTTTTAAAAATTAATGGAAGTGCCCCAAATTTTAATTTTAGTAGTGTAGTCTAAAAATAGTAATTCCTCAAATTCTGTATTGTTGTAAATCGTGGAAGTCAAACCACTTAATCTATCTTGACATTGGTGACCTTCCACATCCTCCTTACACCTTCAAAATATGTATAAATGAAGATGTAACCTGAAATAGAAATAAGACATCTCTTCTTAGAGATAAGCATATGTTTGGGTCTGCAAATTTGATCAATAAAACATCTCTTCTTAGAGATAGTATTATTTGAATTGTCTTGTTCTTGTTTTTTGAATTATATTTCAACCAAAGATTTTGAGTTTTGGATCAGTGGTATCAGATCAGTTTGTCTTTAGAGTGTATGATCTCGAGGATGAGGTCAGATTACAGGAAGCTTGGGTGGAAAATAGAACCAACAGACTATTCACCTATTCGCTCCAAATGACTTCAAATGGCAGACAACACTGAGACATCTGATCCTTTCAAGAAAATGGTGAATAAAGCCCTCCAATAGTATCAAGCATAGGTTCTACAATAATTCACTCAAATTATCTAATAAATCTTGATGGAAAATTATGGCTCCTCATCTACACCCCCACATCCTTTCAGTGCCCCAACACCCTTCAAGGTTTAGGTGAATTTTGATATCCCTACATTTGAAGGCAAAATCAATGCTGATGTAGTAGAAAATTGTTTGGATCAATTATCTTCTTATTTTTTTATAAATAAATTCACTGATAAACAGAAGATCACTTTTTCTCTTTTGAAAGCATCATTCCCTGTCAAAAATTGGTGGGAAGTGTACAAAAAGAGATTCAATGCAGATGATATTGGTCTTGAGATAGAACCTACATGGGATGATTTCATAGTAGCTGTGAAGGAAGAATACTACCCCATTGGATCATATGATGATCTATATATAGAGTGGCAACAACTTCACCAAGGTAAGGAACAATCTGTTCAAGAGTACACTGATATTTTTCATTCTCTATCTATGAGATCGGGCATCCAAGAAAGTGAGAAACACAAGGTTCTCAAATATCGTGGTGGACTAAAATGGTATATATGGGGAGAAATAGAACTCTTCAATTTGGAAACCCTCGATGAGGCGTACAAGTTCACAGTGAAGATTGAGCAGAAGCATGGAAGAATGAATACAAAGGGTCAACTTTCAAAATGGAAAAGTGACAAAGAAGGTCAAACATGAGGCCAAAATTAGAAGCAAAAGGAAGGAAAGACTGGGAATTGGTGTCATAATCATAAATATAGAACTCACTCTAAAGAAAGATGTCGAGCCATCAAGTCCCTACTTTTTAAATCATAATCCTCAACATCCACTGTTCTACCTCATACAGACCCTATAGTCGAAGAGGTTGAAGAAGAGATTATAGATGTTGAGCTTGAAGCCATTGTTGCTTCATCACAAACCCATGAGGAGAGGCTAGATGACAAGGAAATGTTGTTTCACTCTAAGTTATGGGTGAAAGGTAAGCCTCTAAATTTCATTCTTGATAGTGGAAGTCAAAAGAATTTAATCTCTGCTAACATTGTGAAAAGCCTAAATCTGTCCATGCAGCCTCAACCAAAGCCATATAGTATTGGATGGTTGAGTCTAGGGAGAAACCTCCGTGTCACCCACCAATGTCTTCTCTCATATGTAATAAAACCTTTCGAAGATGAGGTCTTATGTGATGTGGTCAATCTAGATGTTTGTGATGTACTCTTTGGTCAGCCATTCATGTATGATCGATATGGAATATATAAATTAGTAACTCAAAGGATCACTCTCACTCTTGGAAGATGGTGCTACAGGGTACTACAGGTACCACCTTCTACATCCGTCTCTCTGATTAGTGCCAAGAAATTTGTTCTCATGGTCATTAAACCACAAGAATCTAAAAGGGCCAATGTTACAGCCTTGACTACAAAAACAACACAATAATAGAATCAAATATATACCAAGCCAAATAAGTTCATGGCCTTCCATCTATAGATAATGGTCAGACAGAAATGTTGAACAATTAGACCCTACACAGTTCCATAAATCACAGTCTATTCTAAGTATGCATAGGGAATCATATTGAAGTACAACTATCACACTTGATGAAAAATCATGATGCAATGGAGAAAATTGATTCTCAATGAGGGAGGAATGATCTAGGCAACAATTCAGGTGACAATTCAGGTGATGGGTCCACCCCAATTGATGACGAAACTCTTGGGAGCCATAACTTTTGCATCGTAGCTCCAATTGACTCACCGTTTGAACCATTGGAAAGATAATAATGAGGGGAACATATTGAGATGGAATGGAGATATGATAGATGAATTTTTACCCTATAAAACCTAATGTAAGTGCCCCAAATTTTAATTTTAGTAGTGCAGTCTAAAAATAGTAAATTTCTAAAAATAGCAATTCCTCAAATTCTGTATTATTGTAAATCATGAAAGTTGAACCATTTAATCTCTCTCAAGGTTTGTGACTTTCCAAATCCTCCTCACACTTTCAAAACATGTATAAATTAATATGTAACCTAAAATAGAAATTAGACATCTCTTCTTAGAGATAAGCATATGTTTGGGTATACAAATTTGATTAATAAAACATCTCTTCTTAGAGATAGCATTATTTGAATTATCTTGTTCTTATTTATTGAATTATCTTTCAACCAAATATTTT
Source organism: Torreya grandis (assembly GCA_037957365.1). Classification (NCBI taxonomy): domain Eukaryota; kingdom Viridiplantae; phylum Streptophyta; class Pinopsida; order Cupressales; family Taxaceae; genus Torreya; species Torreya grandis. Next base: position 4,308,319 of record JARHVA010000315.1, read on the forward strand.
GAGTTTTGGATCATGTACACCTAAGGGAAAAGAAATCAATAAAAGGCAAAAAAAAGGAGGCCAATAAACCAACTCTTAAAAAATAAAAGCATCAACAAGAGAGATAGCTTGGAAAGATCATGGATGGATAAGGAGGATGTGTCCAAGTTATGTTATCTTAGCAAGACAACCTGGAATTCTATCAAAGACAAGATGGCTACATATGATTCGAGTGAAAACTTGGCATAGAAAAGGGAAGCCTGTATTCAATGAAGAGAATAACATTGATAAATAGAGTGAGAAAGAGAATGGGTGGAGTAACAACAAGGTGCATGCAATAATGGACCTCAAGTTAAATGCATTATGTTCATTGCTATTCACAAAGTTAATGTTAAGTTTAATTCAACTTACTCAATATTAACATTAATATTTCTACAATAATCACCATTCTGATTATAGAGGGATGGCCCTCAAGCCCATTCTAGTGATGCGGATCACATTCCTTTGAGAGAAATGCATTTATGAAATGGTAGATATGTTCATTTGGGGGGCATAATAAATGAAAGTGTGCATGATAGGTTGCCTCACAAATTGATATTGTACATATTATGATGATTACATATTATATGCACTCTTGTTTATTCTCCATACCTTTATTTCAACCCTGCCATTACATATTTTGATAGTGATGTATATTGTTATTGCATATAGGCTTTTGGTTGAGATGAGTTGGCATAGTCATAGGCATGGATGTACCATGTTTAAGAGGTATGATAGTTACTTATTATTTACCAAAAATGACAAGTTTATTCTTCATGTTGTTATCTTATTCTTGCATTTTTTTTTTGAGATTTCTAAACTGCACATTTTAAAATGCAAGTGTCCAGAGTGACATGCATATGTGTGCATTCATATGGTTGAATGCTTCCACTTCTTTGTCCATTTACAGAGGCCTAAAGGCCATTTACAAAGGCCTAAAGGCCATGCCAATAACATTGATAATGCCTTGCGACTATTACCTTAAACACTATTATTTATATATATACATTTTGGCATAATATGTGACATATTTGATGTGTGGTCAAACATATTATTTGGATAGGAGATTTGAATACAAGTGTTTCTTTTATGGTTTGTGTTAGATACGTAGTTTTTTGTTTATATATGATTTAAGCAATGGTTTGGTGGTTAATTTGCATTTAATGATGTATTGCACAATCATGCATGGTTGAATGATGCAATGTTTTTTCCATGTACTCATCATATACTTTTTACATGTATGGTATGTGTTTTTTTTGATTGGTGGTCTATTGTCTTCACATGCATACCTTATTCTCCTTTCATTCTTTCACATGTTGGTAAGAAAGATCACATTTTTGCATGTCTCTATGTCTATATAAAAGTAAATGTGGTGAGGAGGAGTGTAATATAATATTTGTATGCATGTCTTGTCTCTCTAACATTCTTTATCTCATATCATGTGTTTGTTTATTCAAGAAATCGACACAATAATTTTTGATGTTTAAAATTATTTAAATCATATTTGATGTTAGTCTAAATAATCAAAACTACATAATATAATAAAATACTGTTAGCTAAACTTTTCATTTATCCAAAACATGAAATAATAGTTAAAGTATTTTTTTAAGGCACTAATGTCCCAACTAAATAAGTGCTCATGGCATGCCACATCAACACAAAAATATCAATAGTTAATTTATAAAAAGAGGGTGTAACATCCTCTCCCTCTAGGAAAAGACATTGTCATGATGACTACACTAAAATATAAAATTCAATTAAATAAATGATTAAAAAACCTTAGATACATCCTCAAGGTCCTTCCAAGCAAAATTCTATTTATAATATTGGTCCCAATGGACCTCACACTAAGAGACCTATGTGTTTTACAAACTAATTTTGCTTGTAGTTTCCATTACAATCATGTTTAGACTTTTTCTCAAATATGGAATCTAGTACCTTTATCAAGTGTAGAAGATGTGTTTATATTCACAAAATCCAACCAATGACATTATTTGATTTAAAAAAGCCACTAACCCCATAAATATTAAATGCTCATGACATATCAAGATAGAGTACAATCATTAAATGCATAGAAGTTTCGATAGTAATACATCCCCATATAATGCATCACATAATTGATGCACCATAACACATAAAAAAAACGCTTTACCTTTTTCTAATTTCATTGCAAGACTCATCCTAAACACATTACCACTTAGTAATGCAAGGTATCCAAATGACCAACATTAAGCTTTAAGAAGTACAAAAAAATATACAAAGGCAAAGTACAAAATTAAGTTCACTGAAACTATGTAATTGACTGAAGCTAACACCATAAAAAAACTCAACATATATTACAATAGATTATTTGCAGTAAGAAACAAACTAAAACACAAATAAAACATAACAAAAACATAAATAAAATAGAACATGCAGTGACTAAAACAAAATTATTAATCATTGCAACCATACCACAAACCACCAAGCAACTAAAGATGTTGACCACACTTTATTAAAAATATCTACACATATTTTTGGTTGATGCAAGATTTTATGTGGACCTAAATGTTCTTAAGTTACTTCATATGCACTAGTTTAGGCATCCATGTGACTAATCAAATGATTGGTTGAATTTAGTACTCGATTAGTGTAAATCAAGGTGCAAATCACATGAACTTATTACAATTAAGTTTTGGGGTCTTAATTTTCCTTAATTAGATCCTCCATCTAACCAATCAAGTGGTTGGTTGAATGCAACACTCAATTAGGAAAAGCGGAGCTCGAATATTATTAATTTATTGTAATTCAATTTACGGGGATCATTTTTTGCTAATTTAATTTCTCATACAACCAATTGAATGATTAATTGATTAGAACATTCAATTAGAGAAAACAGAGACCCAAATCATGTTAGATTGTTGCTTTTAAAATCACCTTAAAGTTATTTTTAAAAAACACCTCAATATTATCTTTAAATATACCTTAAATTTACCTAAATTATCTTAATTTTATCTTTTAAAAACACCATAAATTCACCTCTAATCTTAAATATCATAGAACAATTTTAATATTTTGTAAACATTAATATCAATATCTTATCTATCTTACCTTAAATTAATGATAAATATATTAATATTATTATTTTTCACGACTCACCTAAAAAGTTCAATCAACAAAAGTTATCATGCTAAGAAATCCTCCAGTGATTAGCCATGTCTTAGAAGAAAAGAGCATAAATCTTAATTTTTCTAATCTTAAATACTATAATGATCATGCATAGGGTTTTATTACGCGTCTCTAACTCAATGGATATGGATTCTTTTGAGCATGCATAGGGTTTTATTTCATTTTCTGCAATCGCATTCAAGAACGAAACTATGATGAAAAGAAGCATAGGTTAGTTTTCTGGTGGAGAGGGCAGCTCTGGTATGGTCTCCAACGGTGGGTACCAGCCATGTTTTGAAACAGGATATTTCAAAATGGGCCACCCCACCGCTTTCATCATCTTCTTATTCGCTAATGCCATCCATGCCCATGTACACAGAAGCGGCTCTTTCCCTTATTACCAACAAAAACTGTTGTTGGCCATATTCTGCGGATCAATTCTCTATGGATAAGGACTATTTGGATTATATCGAGAGCATTTATAAACACGTGTCCAAATGCGGATCTGATATTACTGAGGAAGAGGACATGGGGAACATTTTAGGGTTGCCGCGTCTATTTTATGTCTAAACTGGACGGTTGCCCTTTGTAGCTTCACACACATAGTGATGGTAGGTTTGACAAAGAATTCATAGCCATTTTTTCATGAATCTAGCTTTAAAATATTATGGAGAGAGATGGTTGTTATAGATGAGGTAAGAATAGAGTCGGCATATATATTTTAAAAGGCATATTTTAATATATGAATATTGGTATAGTATTTTTAAAATTTATGAATAAATATTATTAATGTTAAGAATTTAATTACACATTTTAGATAAAATAATTATATTGGAACTTTAAAATAAATATATATTTATTTAATATTATGATATATAAAAGAGTATGATAGATAATAGAAGATACAAGAATTTTATGTGTAACTATTCTACAATAAATATAATATAAACATCATTTTATTATTGTCATTATCATTATTATTTTATCATAACATTAAGTCCTTTACATATGTCTATATTTATTATCTTTAACGTCGAAAAAATATATATAATAAAATATATTATAAAGATGACAAAACAAATATTCATATCGGTCTAAACTTAGCTCACATCACGAAACATACAATACTATGCACAAACATGGTAATCATTGTTGATTATTATAGAAATGTCATAAAGATAAAATAAAGAATTCCTAACATTTTATTTCACATGCATGAATGAATAAACAAAAGTGAAAATATGACAATTTAAGGTGTTTGATGCTAGATGTTAGGTGCTTAGTATTTTATAATACTATTGTATAAAATAAAAATAATTGAATAAGGTATTGTATCAATAGAATTATCTACCCATCCCCAAAGTACTAAAATATTCTAACGTAAGATTAAATATCAATAATAATTCTTAAACATATATACAAAACACATTCTCCCTTTTCCTTAGAAATAATATTTATCGATGTATCCTTGAATAAACCCTCCTCCTTATGTAGGGAAGGAAACTTGTGTTACAATCACAAATTCAACAAAATTTATAAAGTGGTTAAACTAAATTAATAATAAAATATAAAAATATAAACGTCAAATACATTTTAAAACACATAACAAGTAAAGGGCATCGAATTCATTTGATGGCGAACACTATAAACATATCATCATCATTTGATATTGTTAAAATTAATCATGTTAAATTTAAATTGATGTTAAATAATGTAAATAAATCAAATATTTCAACCTATTTGGTATTAGTGTTCATAAGAAAGTTAAATTTTTTATTGATACTTATCCAATGAAAAAAATCAATTTTGATTCAGTGTTAAATCATAATAACAATGCAATTCCATTGATGTTCAGATAATCATGTCAAATCCAATTTAACATTACATCAATAATATATTTGATATTAAATCATATGAATACACTAATTCTATTTTATATTTCAAATTATTTAAATAATATTTAATATTAATTTAAATAATCAAAACCGTATAATATAACAAATACATCTAACCAAACATTTCATTTTTTTTTCAAAACATAAAATAATAGTTAAATGAGCAATTTTTAAATTATTAATGACCTAACTAAATAAGTGTTCATGACATGCCATGTCAACACAAAAATAATAAATAGTCTATCAATAAAAAATGGATTGAAATATCCTCCCTCTCTAGAAAAAGAATATGGTTACAATAAAATAGAAAATTTAACTAAATAGATGAGGAAAAACCTTAGAGACTTCCTCAAGTTTTCTCTCAAATAGTGTTCTATTCAAAATATTGGTTCCAATGGATCTTACCGGGAGACACTTCTTTGTTTCACAAACTAAATTTGCATACAATACTCTTTGCAACCACATTTAGATTTTTTGTCTAATGTGAAATAGAATGTATTTTTCAAATGTAAGGGATGTTTTTATATTCACACAACACATCCATTTACATTAATTACTTTAAAAAATATAGTAAGGTAAAAATATTAAATACTTGTGACACATCAAGATGTATTATAATCATCAAATGCATACAACTTCTAATGGTAATACATTCCCAAATAACACATCACATACTCAATGTACCATAACACATCACAAATCCCTTTGCCTATTCTTAATTTCATTGGAAGCCTACTCCTAAACATATTATCACTTATCAATGGAAGATATCTAAATGACCAATATTAATCTCTAAGAATTACGAAAAAGAGATATACAAAGACAAAGTCAAAAATTAAGTTAACTGAAACTATACAATTGACATAAAATAACTCTAGAAAAGGACTCATCACAGATTATCTTAGAGTATTTGTAGTAAGAAACTAGCTTATGTAAGTAACCCATGAAACACAAATAACCTTAACAAAAATGGAAATAAAACAAAACATACAGTGACTAAAACAAAAATGTAATACTTGCAATCATAACACAAATCACGAAACAACCAAAGATGTTAACCACACTTTATTATAACTAATTACATATATTTTTAAGTGATACAAAATTACCATTAGATCCAAAGATCTCTACATCATTTGATATGCACTAATTTAATTAACCATGTAACTAATCAAATTATTAATTGAACTATAAATCATATTAACTTATTACAATCAAATTTTAAGATCTCAATTTTACCTAATATAATCTCCTATCTAACTAATCAAATAATTAATTAAATAAAACACTAAATTTAAAAAATAAAACCTTTAATACACCCATCCAACCAATTAATTAATATTCTATAACCAACAAAAAGTTATCATACTAAAAAGAGGATCATGACTCACCTACGTAGTACAGCCAACAAAAGTCATCATGCTATGAAGCCCTCCTCTAACATGAAGCCCTCCTGTAATTAGCCATGGCTTAGAAGGAAAGAACGTAAATCTTAAATTTTCTATTCTTAGATATCATAATCAGAATGCATAGAGTTTTATTAGGCGTCTTTAACTCAATGGCTATGGATCTCTTTGACACATGGACTCAAAAAGAACGATAAAACGTTCATCCGAACCCGTTATTGCAATCCAAAACTGCTTTAGACTTTTATTTTCTGCAATCTAGCAATCAAATTAAAGAAGGAAACTATGATGAAAAGAAGCATATGTTACTTTTCTAGTGGAGAGGGAAGTTCAGGTATGGTCTCCAACATTGTGTACCAGCCATTTTTTGGAAGAGGGCATTTACAAATGGGCCACCCCACTGCCTTTGTCCTCTTCTTATTCTCTAATTTTCTATCCACGCCCCTGTCCACAATTTTCTTCTTTGCCTCGCCCTTATTACTATACACAGAAGCGGCTTTCAAAGAGACAGCTAATTTATTACGGTTCATGGGTTTCGTTTCCTGTACCTCGAAGTTTTTGCACTGCAATAAGTCCATCAAAGATTTTTCTGCGCCAGCTGCTTCTTTTTCTTTCCATTCACTATTGCTCTCGCTCTTCTTACTCTTCTCTATCTTCTGCGCCGAAGATACAGACAACTCAGAAACCTAAACGAGTAAATCGCGCCGTCGATCTCGTCAATGCAATGCATTTTCGGCGTTTTGTAATTATTCGTCATCGTGATCACAAAACATGTTATCGGGTATAAGGAATCTTTTGAATATCTCGAACATTTATGAACACGTGTCCAAACGCTGAATTGATATTACCGAGAAGGCGGCCGGGAGAACAGTTTCGGGTGGCCGCGTCTATTTTAGATCTAAACTGGACGGTTGCTGTCTGTAGCTTCACACAAATACCGATAGTAGTTTTGACAAAGGATTTAGAGACATTTCTTCATGAACAAATACAAGAGTAAGCTGCCTTTCAAATGCTTCAATTGTGGAGAGGTAGGATGTTTTGGTAATAAGTACCCTCATAAGTAACTTAGCTTTAAGATATTTCAAATGAAATATATACTTAGTTTGTGTAAGAAGATAATATATATTTTAATATACTTTTAAATTTTCATACATTCAATCGTAAAATAAAAATTTAATTGATGAAGATAGTAGAGTTTGTTGGGTATGGAAGGCTATGAAATTATAGAAAAAAGGAAGGTGAATCATATATCTTTGCATTGAGAATCGTAATGACATTGTAGAAATAGTTTAATGTGCACTTCAAATTATCGAAGATTCTCCACATTCTCGGCTTTAGCCTTTTGCATAGGTTTTCCTGGATGTTCGACACATGTCACTCTTGCATTGAATCTTCCCCTGATATTTCCACTACATCCCTGTTGACGCTTGGATTTGCACCCTTGAAAAAATACTTAGCTTTCTTCATCCAAGCGTCACAATGGAATCATCTCTATTATTGTGGGTGACAATCTCTTTGAGATGAATCTCTAGATTTAAGGGCTAGCTCCTCTCATGCATCTGTAAAGCTCTGTCGGTTCTAATCTATCAACTTTATATGAAAAGAGAGGAAGAAAGCAACTGAGTAAATAAAAAGAAAATGGTTATGCACCAATATGTGATATCCTCCACTTGACTGTAATCACTACTTAAATATTGACAAGGTTTCCTTGCACAAGAGTCACAATCCTTTATGCATTGTTACATTAGTGTTTCGCTTGTTAGATTCAAGAAGGCATTCAACATTCAGGAGGGTAACAAACAATTCAAAGAAAGAATATGGCCTTGAACCACTTCAAAAATGTTTATACACTTATCAAAGAATATTAACAAGGCCCTGTAACAAAGATCTGTCTACACATTTGGTGGGTAATCAAGGATAACAAGTTAGGAAAGACAACTTCCACTAAACAAGAACAACATGATTTTAAACCGATACACAAAAATGCAGTATGTGAGTGGCAGAATTTGTCTTGATTTCTTTAAGAGTTTTCGATACAAATTTGGTCAGAGTTTTGTCATTAACCAGTGGAGGCTGCTTTGAGAATAGGTTGAATACACACACAGTTTTTTGAAGGGAGATTGAACGATTGAGATTGCAAGATCAATTGGACATGTGTCAATAAGGAATATGAATAGTTGCCATCAACAGTTACAAGAACTACCTTTGCTATTATTGAGTCCATCTTGTTTTGGCATGGCTGGCTCTTCGCTGACTTGTTGTTTACTTCGCACATTTGTTATTCCCTTCATTTATATTCAAATTCCTATTTTAAAACTTAACATCTATTCATTGCAACTAGAGTTTGACATTTTGCAGGCCATCACCTTTTGAACTTTTGTCTTTGCACTTTCCTGAAATAATTTGTTCGGATCTTTTGTTTCCTCTGTTTGAACTTCAATAGCTATTCCTCACAGTTTAAATTTGATGTTTTGCGTGCCATCGAGTAAATTCTATTAGAAAATTTATTCATGCCTTTCTTTGAATTATTTTCTTCAAGTAAACTTTTTGAAGGAATTCTTTCATTTGTGCATAAATTGTCCTAGATAATTTTACTGCAATAAATCCTCTTACTTAGTTTCTTTGGAAAATGGCCCTTTGGCAAACTTACAATGTTCCTTTCTGGCTTTTTACAAACGTCCATGTGCCCTTCGGAAAAGATGTAAATGACTTTCCCACAAGAAATCACCCTTCGAAAGAATTGAAAAGGTCCACTTAGCTTGAAAAGAGCCCTTTGGAAAAGTTGCAAAGTACCCTTCGGCTTGGAAGATATCCTTTAGAGAAATTGAAAAGGACTTTTAGAAACGAAGTCCCAGACAAAAATTCTGCAAGAATTCACTTGATTTATCTTGGACAAAAAGTTTGAAAGAAAGATTTTGAGGTTCTGATAAAACTTCTAAAAGAACTCACTTATGCTTGGAACAAAGTTTGAATGGAAAAACACTTGAACAAGAACCTGAAGAAAGCTTTTTGAAAGGAAATATTTGAACCTTCACCATGAACTTTGCACAAAGATTTTTCTAGACAAAGACACACACTAGACTCATCCAAACATATGAACAAACAACTATTTTTTCAATATGGATGGCCAATTTTGGTTTGAAAGACCAAACTTTGGTCAACAAAATGGTGACTTACAGGGGTATTATGCTTTCTATACTGACCAGACTAGGCAGCCTTATCCACTTAAGGGCCAATGGAGTCAATGAAATCTTGTACATGACTATCAGGGATTCTGCCAAAATAAAACATAAGGAAAACATAGACAAAAACAACAAGACCTAACATAACAGAAAAAGACATGAACAGACACACACATGTGCATAAGCACTTAAAAAACACAAAGAAAACCTAACAACTATGTACAATAGAAAGAAAAAATTCAATAACAATGCTTTAGATATATCCCATTGACTAGGATATGCAACTCCTCTCCATCCAAATTTGAAATTTGGAAATCATTATGTTTTTTACACTATGTGATCATGTATGGGCCACTCCACAAAGCATCAAACTTTATGTGTTTCCCAGGCTTGCCCCTATCTTCATCCCACTTAAGAACAATGTCTCCTTCTCTAAAAATCCTTGGCATAGACTTCTTGTCAAAATGCTTCTTTGTCTATTGTTGGTGAGTAGTCAAGGTATGCATTTCCTGATCTCTTACCTCTTCAAGCTCTATTAGTTCACACAATATAACTCCCATGCTGTCATTATCCATCAATTGCAATTGATGAGTGAGATCTAAAACTGGCAATTCAAGTGAAATAGGAAGTCTAGCTTCCCTTCCATACACAAGTGTATATGGGGAGTTTCCAAGGGTTGTTTTCAACTTAGTGTGGCATATTCATTGATTTTCCTCCATTATCCTCTTGATGATCTTGATCAAATTCTTTTTTGTGGACTCTGCTAGTCCATTTCCTTGGGAATAGTAGTTAGAGGAAGTGCTAAGGTAAATGTCATACTTCAAGGCCCATTCACTTGTCCTTTCTCCTAAAAAGGCCAATGCATTATCTGAGATGATAGTTGAGGGAACTATAAACCTTGTTATTATACTATCATAGAAATCTAGGACTAAATTTTCATTAGCTTCTTTAAGAGCTATAGCTTCAGCCTATCTAGTGAAATAATCAGTGGCTGTCAACACCCACTTGTGACCAGCACTAGAAGGAGGATTAATCATACCTATGAAATCAAGACCCCATTGCATGAAAAGTTGTTCAACTTGCATTGGATGAAGAGGCAAAGTAGCTAGTTTCTATTTTCCATCAAATAGGGCACATTTTTAGCATTTTCTCATCCAAGCATGGGTGTCTTTTAACAAACCAGGCCAGAAATAACTAGCTCTCATGATCTTATCAATAGTGGTTCTGGGAGCAAAGTGACCATCAGCTAGGCCATCATGAAACTGATGTAATACCTTGTCAATCTATTCCAACTCAATACATCTCAAAAGTACACTTGAAAAATCTTTTTCAAAAAGTACTCCATCCATAAGTACATAGGGAATAGATTGCAGTCTATAATACCTTCTTTTGGCTCTGTCAAGACCTTATGGACACTTACCAGTTTGAAGGAAGTGGATCATGTCTTGTGTCTAAATTCTCATGACTAAAGGTGCAACTGTTACATGATCATCATGAAATGTCAAAACAACCTCTTTTTGTTCTTTCAAATTTGAGACAAGATTCTTGCACAGTCCTATAGAATTTGCTCCATAGAAGGGAGAGGATAATGATCCCTCAAAGATACTTTGTTCAAGTCCCTAAAGTCAACACACAACCTTATTTCTCCATTTTTATTTCTAATAGGGACTAAATTGGCCAACCAAGAAGAATGCTTGATAGAAAAAATGATTCTAGACTCAATCAATTTAGTTAGCTCTTTCCTCATGAGGGGTTCAATTTTTGGATTGATTGGTCTTTGCCTTTGTTTAATGGGTTTAGCATTTTCATCCAACTCTATGGTGTGTTGAGCCAAGCTTGGGTTAACACCCTTCAAATCACTATACTGTCATGCAAAAATATCATTAAATTCCTTACATAATTTAATGAAATTATGTTTTTTCTGACTAGTGCATACCTTCCCAAGTGCAAGTAGATTATCCTTAAATATTTATATCCTTTCATAGTTTTACTTAGTGGACATGCATACCTTTTCCATCTTGATCTGGTCATCTTCATTGAAAATACCCTCAAGAGTCACTAAACCTTTAGGAAGCTTATTAGACTTTAGTTGGATAATTTGATTGCCATATTGCTACTTTAGCTTAGACTAATTTTTGGTAGAGAACTCAGTTTATTCTTATAGAAAAAGTACTATTTGCTTATCACTATCAAAAACTTTCCAATTGGTGACATTGTCTAGTACAGAAGGTCTCACAATCACCTTCAGATGGGGCTAATTCCTACCTTTTCTTATGCCTTTTGGAACATTAAATTGAGCACCAATAGATGCCAACCTATCAACATGCTTATTATCTTCTCTTGGAATAGAGGTGATGTTAAATGCCATGAAGTCTTCTACAATATCCCAAACTCTGTGTTTGTAAGACTTGAGCAAGGAGTTCTTAGTCAAATTTTTCCCTCTTACTTGATTGACAACTAATTCACTATCACCAGATACTTGTAATTCTTTGACACCTCTTTTCCTTGTCCATTATAAACCATGAATGATGGCTTCATATTCAGTGACATTGTAAGTAAAAGACAATTAAAATATAAAAGTTGAAAAATACCTTTCCTTTGAAGGTGAAACCAACATAGCTCCACCACTTGCACCAATCTTGCTTTTGGATCCATCAAAGAAAAGCTGCCAAATGCCATTCACATCCTCACTTGATTTCATCAAATTAGGAATGAAAGAGTCTTTATCATGCATATAGTAGACTCCTAGACTAGATTCTTCAATAAATTTGTATGGATCATGTTCATAATTTTTATCTCCCCACTCATATAGGAATAAGTTAGAAACTCCTTTAAGGAAAGATGATGGGGATTGGTCAATGTGAAACTCTTCTTCATCAATGGTAGCATAGTTGACATTTTTTACTTTAGTTGAATATGGTTCCAAATGATATCTATGAAAGGGTTCTAAATCAATCTTCACTTTGGTACCATATTTTGTTCAAAACACCATGTATGACCAATTGGCTGCCAGATATCCACCTATCATAGAAATGAAATCCCTTGACAAATAAAGAGAAAAATAAGGAGGTAAATATGCTACCACCACATCATGAGGGATTTAAAAAGTAGGAGGATCATGAAGGATCAAATTCAAACCTTTCATAATCTCCAAAGTTTTGGCTGGTGATCCATCTAATTGCAAAACTCCTTTAGTCATTGGCTCATAATTGAGACCCAATTTATCTGCTATGCTCCACTATCTATGACACAATTATGAACCAAGAAGTCAAAAATTATTATATATAAGTATAAATAAGGAGTTTTCTCATCCTTATTTACTTGATTATCTGTAGATTGAGTTTCATTGACCAAAACTACATTTTCACTTCGCAGTGAGTTAGCTTGTTTACCCAATCCATGAAATTCCTTTTGCAAAATATCTTTATGTCCTGTAAGTGATAGAGAATCCCATAATGAAATATTCATATGAAGATTTATCATTTGATCCACAACATTAATGGAAGGATTACTTACTTTGGGATTTTCTTTTTGAACATTTGCACCTTGTGATGTAGTGGGTGGAGGCAGAGTTGTAGAAGTTGGTATGAAACTTATAATTTTTTGATGTTGTTGTGGTTTAGGAGTTAAAATAGGCCCACCTATCATCTAAGCTGATTTATGGGTCACAATATTTCCTTTATTGGTTCCTTTATTTATTCCTTAACTAGTTCCCTGAACTTCATCAACATCGATCCTCTTAGACCTAGTGTTAGAAGTAACACTAGTCTACTGATTGCTTGCATTCCCTACATATTGATAGAAACAAATTCACCCCAAAAATGATTTAAGTTATTGGAATTAGACTAATTCTATCTTCTATCCATCCCAAATTTCATTGGCATCTCAAAATTTGAAAAGTGAGATGTTTGATCACCTTGTGTAGACATACCTTGATTTTGCATTTCATTGGCATAAGCCACCTATTCTTGGCCATGTTCAAAGGATGGATAGTTGGGTTTCTCTTGAACTAAATTATTTTGAGTGGGAACCAAGGATTTGGAGGATGAGGGAGCATTGGGATTATAATTTTGGTAAGGCTTGACATGGGTGATTTGACCTTACCCTTGATTATTATTTTGGAAGGGTGGCCTATTTGTTTTCCCACCAAATTGATTATATGACTAATATGGCTTATAACCTTAATCTTGTTTCCTTTTGAGAACAACCAATTCATTGGAAACACTTTGAATCAAACTTTTGACTTCATGAATCTCATTTGAAGGAGAAATAGTAGATCTCTCTTGAGTGGGTAAAGGGGCTACAAAAGGCAATGCACTTTGACTAGGAGAAGGCAAATCAGGGAAAAGTGGCATTAGACGTTTAGGAGCTATCTTTCCTACATGTATAAGACAATTCCTAACATTTATGGATATTTCATATGCAATAGGCAATGTGTTTCCACCCATAGACTAGATCATCACATCAATGCCATTATTCAATGTTTTTAAATAGTATAAAAATGCATAATTTATAGTTGGCCTTACAAGAATTGGAATCTTATCCCATGTTTTTTGAATTCTAGTATTAAAATCTTGCATGAATTCATGAGTTTCCCTCTTTATTGTGGTCAATTGATTAGCTAGAGACAAGTGATCACTCTTTTCTCTGAATCTATCAGTCAATAGGGTCCCCAACTCATCCCATGAGCTAATAGAATTTATAGGTAGGGTCCCATACCAGTCCAAAACTTTTCCTTTAAATGATAAGGCTAGAAACCTAATAAACACATTTTATTGGGTAATATTATGAATATTAAAAATATTTTCTATATTTATGATGTGTTTAATGGCAGTAATTGGACTATCTACACTAAAATATGGGACAATTTTGAGGGCAAATCCTAGAATTTGATCATATTGGGCAAGATGTAAGGGAGATGCCCCTATGAAAGGCATAAAAGGTTGTCTTCTAGCCATATTGAGATATTTATGAGTATTAGGAAAGGAATGTAATATAGACTTGGAAGCTTTAAACACAAAATATCTTTTATAAGGATGAGTGTTACCAAACCTGGACCTTTTAGCAGAATATGGAGGCAATTCTTCAAATGTTAAGGTAGATGAGTAGCAGTGGATCTGGTTAATGCCTTTAGCATATAAAATAAAACTGATCATCAACCAAGAATCTAAATTATTCAATGAAGTCACCAGGTACTGAATATGGATGCATCTTTTATTCAATAATGTCAAGACCAGTACCAATCTTGATCAATCTTATAGGATAAAATGTCCCATCAGGCGTGCCAAAAACTGTTGACACTTGGATTTATACCCTTGAAAAATACTTAGATTTGTTCATCCAAGTGGCACAATGGAAACATCTCTATTTTTCTGGGTAACAATCTCTTTGAGATAAATCTATTGATTTAAGGGCTAGTTCCTTGATGCATCTGTAAAGCTCTATCGGTTCTAATCTATCAACTTTATATGAAAAGAGAGGAAGAAAGAAACTGAGAAAACAAAAACAAAATGGTGATGCATCAATATGTGAAATCCTCCACTTGACTGTAATCACTACTTAAAGATTGACAAGGTTTCCTTGCACAAGACTCACAATCCTTTATGCATTGTTACATCAGTGTTTCGCTTGTTAGATTCAAGAAAGCATTCAACATTTAGGAGGGTAATAGACAATTCCAAGAAATAATATGGCCTTGAACCACTTTAAAAATATTTATACACTTATCAGATAATACTAATGACGACCTATAACAAGGATTTATCTACACATTTGGTGGGTATCAAGGATAACAAGTTAGGAAAGACAACTTCCACTAAATAAGAACAACATGATTTTAAACTGATACATAAAAATGCAGTATGTGAGTGGCATAAATTGTCTTGTTTTCTTCAAGATTTTTTGATACAAATCTGGTTAGAGTTTTGTCATTAACCAATGGAGGCTACTTTTAGAATAGGCTGAATACATATATATAATTTTTTGAAGGGAGATTGAAAAATTGAGATAGCAAGATCAACTAGACATGTGTCAATCTGGAATAGGAATAGTTGCCATTGATAGTTACAAGAATGACCTTTGCTATTAATGAGTCCATCTTTATTTCGCATGGTTGGTTCTTTACTGACTCATTATTTACTTTGTATATTTTTTATTCCTTTTGTTTGTATTCAAATTCCCATTTTAAAACATAATGACTATTCATTGCAACTGGAGTTTGACATTTCGCAGGCTGTCACCTTTTAGAATTTTGTCTTTGCACTTTCTAGAAAGAAATTGTTTCGGATATTTTGTTTCCTCTATTTTAAATTCAACGACTATTTCTCACATTTTGAATTTGATGTTCTACGGGCCTTCGGTTAAATTCTATTATTCAATTTGTCCGCACCTTTCTTTGAATTTTTTTTGAGTAAAATTTTTGAAGGAATTATTTCATTTATGTGGAAATTGTCCTAGATAATTTTCTCACAAGAAATCCTCTTACATAGTTTATTTGGAAAATGGCCCTTTGATAACCTTGTAATGTTGCTGTTTGGATTTTTTCAAACGTCCATGCGCCCTTCAAAAAATATGTAAAAAATTTTCCCACAAGAAATGACCCTTTGAAAGAATTGAAAAGGTCCACTTAGCTTGAAAAGAGCCCTTCAAGAAAGTTTCAAAGCACCCTTCAGCTTGGAAGATATCCTTTGGATAAATATAAAAGGACCTTTAGAAACAATGTCCTAGACAAAAAGTCTGTAAGAATTCACTTGATTTATCTTAGATAAAAAGTTTGAAATAAAGACTTTGAGGTGTTGGATAAAATTTTGAAAGAACTCACTTATGCTTGGAACAAATTTTGAAAGTAAAAACACTTGAATAAGAACTTGAAGAAAGCTTTCTGAAAGGAAATATTTGAACCTTCACCATAAACTTTGCACGAAACTTTTTCTGGACAAAGAGACACACTAAACTCATCCAAACATATGAACAAACAATTATTTTTTCAATATGGATGTCCAATTTTGGTTTGAAAGACCAAAATTTGGTCAATAATACCAACTACCCTATCGAGTGCTGATTGAATGTGATCATGTCACGTGTTGTCATCATGGGACTCAACCCTTAGGAGATCCTAAATATTGTCATGATCTTGTTTTCCTCCGATGACCTGATTAAATGTGATACAAACATGTGGCCAAATCTCAGAGAGGGGAGAACTCTAAGAGACTTGGTTGGGCTTTAATGAATCCTTGGCTGATAGATTTCATCAACTTCTTAGGGATCATGTAAACCATTAGATGAGGATTGGATGGTTGGGGCTGAACCAAAAGACTTACACAATTTCAATTGACTCTTCAGGATAACAAAACAAATAATGAAGTGATATAGCTACTTGTAATCAATCATAAATGGGTTCGTTGAGAAATACAACTTGAAAAGGGAGTATAAATGAAGATCGATGTAGTATGGATTCATTAAATTGAAACCAAATGAAGTATAAGTATATCATCACAAAATGATTATACATGAATATGATATAATCAATATTGAAGGGAGTGTATGTTTTGTAACTTTATGCCTAATTGGGCTCCCAAATTGAAAAGTGATGTTATGGGACTGCAAGTGAGATGTGACATTTAAGTAATCCCTATGTGGGATTCCTTGCCGTATGTTTTTTTTGGTTAATATCCACTTTATATCAAATTGGAATTAGTGATAACTAACTTGACTATATTCTCAAATTTCCCACTCAAAATCATTTCCCTTGTCTTAATTGGCATTCTAATAATTGCTTAGATTCAATTAGAACTTTCTCTCAAGAATAATTTTTTTTAATATTTTCCTTATAAAATGAATGAACCTTGAAAAAAATATCTGTGACAATATTTGTTTCCTTACCTTAGACAATTCTAGCCTAGGAAAAAAATAACAAAAAAAAGACCATAATTACCCCCACATCAGTGTTTGATCCTTCACAATAGCAAACATTTAATAAAAGAATCCACCACTTTACAAGATTTGTACCCCTTTCTAATGGATGTAAATCATGTTAATACAACAACTACTTTAAATATATACAATATTTTAAATTCATAAACATTGACTTAATGCCCAACAAACACAAATGCAATCTGTCACAAAATATGGATGACACATTTGACATGAAGGCTTGGATTAGGAATGATAATGATTCTTCACATAGATCATGTTTAAGTACAATATGGAAAATATTTTTTTTCAACCACATCACTCTATGTTTGATCACCTTGATAGATGGAAGTCAAAAATAATCACAAACGGTCAAAGTATTTACAACTTTAAATTTATTATGGATTGTATGTAGCCATGTCCATTTCAAATTTTTATCCAAATACAAAACCTAAAATTCCAAATTACTCTTAGTTACTTATAATTTTTATATCACCATTGAAAGAAAAATAATTTCCATATTACAAACACCAAGACAAAATCCAATCACTCACAGTTGGCCTGACCTTAACATTTTGGGTTCTTCAACCAACCATTGTAAATGTCACCTGATCGAAACTAATGGAGTTGTAGTTTTGACAGGGAAGTGACCAAATTGTCTAAGATAATGAGGAAAATGTTGGAGCACCTTTTCTTGAAGATGCACCTAAAGTTTGATAATCTTTGCTCATGATGAGAGTGTTGCTTAATCCCAACAAGGAGATCAAGGAGCCTAAATAAAGAAATATGTTTAAAACCACTTGAAAATCAAAGGGTAAGTGTTACAAAGTCATTATAGATAGTATAATTACTTATAATTTAGAATCTTATAAAATGGTTGACAAGTTAGACTTGAGGAAATAAACACATCCGACTCCTTATAAGGTGTCCTATCTAGGAAAAGGATATCAAGTCTTAAGGTGTAATTTCAGATACATAGCTATAGGGATGAGGTTATGTGTGATTTCATGCTTATGGATATCTTCCATGTTCTTTTGGCAGACCTTGGTAGCTTGACATGAAGGCAATACATGATGGGAGAATTAATATCTACACCTTAAGGAAAGATGGAAAGAAGAAACCCCTTATACTATTAAAGGAAGATAATGCAATAGTGGAGGACATTCCTAAATTGATATTGATAAGTGGAAAATAGTTCTTGTAGTAAATTAGGAAGGATGAGGTATGTTATGCACTTATTGTTAAGTCTAAAATAGTAATAACAACTACTAAGTTGATTGATCTGCCTATATAAATTTAAAATTTGATTAATGAGTTTTTTTATATAATTGTGGATGACTTACCTAATGAAATACCTGCAAGGAGAAGCATCATCTATGACACATATCTCATATTGGGAGCCAATCTACCAAATAAGGTAACTTACTGGATGACACCAAAGGAAAATGAAGAAATAAAGAAATAATTGCAAGACTTTTTGGATAAGTGGTTAGTTATAGAAAGTTTGAGTCTTTGTGCTATTCTAATATTCCTAAGACCTAAAAATGATGGAGGTTGGAGAATGTGTATTGATTCAAGAGCCATAAATAAGATCACAATTTAGTATAGATTTTCTTTGCCTAGAATTGATGATCTAATAGATTATTTAAGTGGTGCAAAGTAATTTTTAAAGATAGATTTGAAAAGTGGATATTATCATATTAGAATTAGAGAGGGAGATTAATGGAAAAAACCTTTAAGGCAAATGTTGGGATCCATGAATGGATTGTAATGCCATTTGGTTTGACCAATACTCCAAGCACCTTCATGAGAATTATAAATGAGGTACTCAAGGCCTTCACAAGTAAATTTATTATTGTTTACCTAGATAATATTTTGATTTATAGTCAATCAAAGGAATATCATCTTGAACATATTAGAATGGTTTTGAGTAAGCTCCAAGAAGAAAAGCTACTAATTAGCCTCAATAAGGGCACTTTCATTAATACAAAGTTAATCTACTTTGGATATGTCATTTCTTAAAAAGGCTTGGAGATGGTAAGGAAAATGTCAAAGACATAGTGAAATAAATTAAAATAAGTTCATGTGAGGTAAGAAAATTTCATGTTTTAGCTAGATTTTATAGAAGTTTATAAGGAATTTTAGTAGTATTTATGTTCCAATTGTGAAAACAATCAAGGTAAATAAATAACCATTTAGATGGGCTAAGGTAGCTAATAATTTTTTTAATATTCTAAATAAGAATATTATTGAGCATATCATCTTAACTATGCCTGATTTTAGCAAAAGTAGAGTGTGATGCTAGTGGGATTTCCATAGGAGCTATTTTGAGTCAAGAAGGCAAACTAGTTGCCTAATTCAGTGAGAAACGTAACAAGGCAAAGAGGAAGTATTCAACATATGGCCAAGATTTTTTTGATATTGTTCAAGCCTTGAATAAATGGAGGTATTTATCGATGCCTAAAGAGTTTGAATTGTATACAGATAACCATGATTTGTATTTTATTAGTAATCAAACTAAGCTAAGTCAAATGCATGAGAAGTGGATAGTTTTTTTTCAAAGTTTTTCCTTTGTTATCAACCATATAATTGGGTATGATAACACATTTTTAGATGATTTAAGTAAGAGAAGTCTTATTTTATAGGAGTCTCAAGTGAACATCTTGGGATTTAATACATTGAAAGAGTTGTACAATGAAAATATTGATTTCAAAAAGGAATATGAAGAATGTGAGAAACCAATAAGAAAATATAGAAGTCCATGGATGGACTACATGTTTAAAGAGGGATTTTTAATCAAGGACAATCAATTGTACATACCAAACTGATCCATGAGGGATGATCTACTAAAGGAGAAACATAGTGGCAACTTAGTAGGACATTTTGGAAAAGCTAATATACTTGCACAATTAAGTGCACATTACTATAGGCTAGGGATTCAAGATGATGTGAATAGGTTTGTTGAGATATGTAGAATGTAACAATACACTAAAAAAAGAAGTCAAAATATAGGAATATATCAACTATTTCCTATTCTTAGTAGTGTCAGGATCCTACTCCTTAAGAGTACACTTGATTACCTTTGTATAAGCAACTAAACACGGAATTAAACCAAAAGTAATATGTAACTAGAATTCAGAAATAACATAGAATATGAGAGAAAATAAAATCTTGTATTAACACTCTTCTAGAATGGAAATACAATGTATAAATCACACTCTTCCCACACCTCTTGGGTGTACAGTAATTCTGCCTCAAAAGTTATCTCTCTCTCAATTACAAACCAACTCAAACACAGAGTTGTTCCCTCCACCAGTAAGTGAAAATCAACTCAACCATTGTTGCCTACTTCTAGTCCACCAAGTACTCCAAGTATATCTCCTTGATCTTTCACACTTGCAGATTTAACTGATCTTACTTACCATGTAGATCTTCCCTGATCTTGCACACCCTGCAGATCAACTGATCCTACACTTGAGGATCTAATCCTTCTTAGTCCTTAATTACAATACAGCCCGATGGGTCTCTTAAATATATCCCAAACCAAAAAATAATTAAAAATGTAGACTCAAGACTAAAATTAGTCTTTACATGCAAACTGCCTATCCATCTAAAATTAGACCAGTTTTGGAAACACACAGGTGACCGACGTCGGTTCCTGTCTGACTGATGCCAGCTAACTATAACCGATGTCGGTTACTATGTACACTAAATATAATTGACTTCAGTTGATCTGACCGACGTCAGTTACTTTAACACTCAACAACCTCCTCCATTTGCATCAGTGAAGCTTTTAGCTCCACAACTTAACAAGTAGGCCATGGGATTCAATAAGTATGGACTTTGTACTTGGACTAACAAAAAATAAACAATGTAATAATTATATATTTGTATTGGTTGAAAGGTTTTATAATATGCCACACTTTATTTATTGTACAAAGACAAGTGATGAAACTCATATTGCTAACATGTTCTTCAAATAAGTAGTGAGAATGCATGGTCTACCTAGGAGTATTATTTTAGTTAGGGATATACAATTTATGGGCAAGTTTTGGAGGAATATTTTGAATAATTTAGGGACCAATTTAAGCTTAATCTCATTTTACCATCCTAAAATTGATGGTCAAATTGTAGTGGTAAGTAGTAGCCTTTGAAATATTCTTAGAAGCTTGGTAAGTGACCATCCCAAATAGTGGGATCAAGTACTAGCTCATGCATAATTTACATACAATGATTATCTAAATATAAGTATAGGTTATATTAAATTTAAAATTGTGTATGACATCCATCCAAGGGGAGTTTATGAGTTGATAAACTTGGGTAATCACTAGAAAATAAGTGTAGAAGGTGAAGATTTTACAATAGCAATGAAAGAAATACATGAGTAGGTAAAGCAACAACTAAAGAAAAGTAAAATTAAGTATAAGAAAATTGTTGATTTGAAATTAAATTAAGTTAATGTTTAATTATGAGATTTAGTGCTTGCTCATATAAGGAAATAAATATTACCTTAAGGGGAATATAACAAGTTGAAAGTGAAGAATATTGGACCCTGTAAAGTCTGGAGAAAATTTTCTGCTATCGCTTATGAATTGGAGCTTCTAATTGATATTGGAATATCATCCATTTTTAAGGTATCATACATATATAATTTTATAGAATAGGATAACTTATAAAAATCACCTGAATATAAATATGATTAGATCATCTATTGGGAACAACAACTACCAAAGTTACAACTAGAACAACCTAAATCCATTTTATACAAGGTAGTGAAAAAGATAAGAGATAGAATAATTATAGTATTTAGTTAATTTGAGAGACCATACACTTGATGATACACAATGGATGACACATTTAGAGATAATCAAGCATGGCAACAGTGTTGAAGAACTCATGAGTAGAAACTCATCAACAAGATTTTTTTTTCCTTGGTAGTCTAATGCAGATGCATCATTGTAAATAGTTTAGTTGTGTTAGTTTGTGATATTATGAGGTATTATGAGTTATATTTTATAAAAATAGTCTTATGTAACCTTTATTTTTTGGTTCTAGGTCATTTAGGAGTATTTTGGATTTTCCTTCCAAAAATAAGGAATTCAATTTTTTGAATTGGGTTTGGACTTTTGGGAGAGTTTTATCAAGTTTCAAAGATCATTATCCTTATGTGAGTGATAATTGATGTCTAATAAAATTTTGTATACATTATTTTAATATTACACTTGTTGTAAGTGTTTTAAATTGTCTTTCACCTTGATAAGTCTTTATCTACTTAGGGAAATAGTTACATTGAACAAGCTAGAAGAGTCCTAGGTTAGTTGTGAATATTTTGGTGAATGAAAAGAGACTAAGCCTAGTTTAGTTATGATATAAACCTCAAAAAAATAAATAAAGAGATAATAAAATAATGGAACCAATGATAGAATCAAGTTAAAGATGTTTTTGCAAGGTTATTGAAGGTCTATCCAAGGTAGCAGAGTTTGTATGTACATATATATGAATAAATAAAGCCTTTTATAAATGTTATGTTGTTATATAAAAAATAATGATATGTACGTTATTTAATCATAACATTTTTCAAGTCATGATTCAAATGTTTTTGATGTTATTCAAGGTTCTAAAGTTTTAAAATAGGGTTCTTGAAGATACGGTCCAGATAAGAAGGTATGACCTATAGATTTACATGATTGATCATGTCTAAATTACATTAAAAAAAGTTTATAAACAATGTAAAAATCATAATCCAAGTGAAATCAATTTTTTAAAGTCCTTATAACTCTATATTTTTAATTTTCTTTATTATCGACCACTGTGCAGACTGCTAAACCCTATTTCAGGGTTTAATTTACAAAAAAATGAATATATTTGGAACTAACAATAAAAATCTTCCAAAAATTTGTATATATATGTATTATAATGTTATTTAAATTAATCAAGTGGTTTTAAGTCTTTAGATCCTCAAAAAATGTAGATATAAAGGATCATGTTTTTTGTAGACCTAATTAGGCCTAAAAACAAGGCTAGAAACTATGTTCTTCAAGTTTTCCTTCAATATCAAAGTTGTGAAGCTTTATAAAGCTTGTTTTTAAAGTATTATATCATGTTCATGAGTGTTTTAAGATCATTTTATGATGAAAAATTCTGATTCAATCCATTTAAGCATAAAATAACCTTGATAGACCTAGAAGTAAAGTGATAACTCTATAGAAGGAGACCATGTTTTGAAGAGTATAGACCCTATATGCATTAAACTACAAAAATTTATTACTACCCAATTATATATGAATAAATACCAAAAATAAAAAATATCTATAAGTGGATTTTATGGCATCAATATTACCTACATTTTCTGCGTCCAAATATCCTATCAATAATAATTAATCATTCTTCTTGTATTCTAGGCCATAATCCATTGTATCTTTTATATATCTTATTATCCACTTTGTTTGTTTCTAATGAAACATATTTCAATCCTATATGAATAATGAGAGATATATAATAGCATAGTTGATGTTTTTATTGGTAAAAACTAGAGTTATACAACAAAGAGAACACCAACAGAGAATAGAGAGAGAATGGTAATATATTTTTTTACACTGAATTCATTTAAAGCATTACAAGGCACTTATATAGGAATTATAAACACTATATATGGGGATTCTGAGATTCCTAGAAACTCTCACTTAAACAACCAAATAACTATATAAAACCACCGCGTATAATATTATTGTTATTCACAACAATAATATACCAAACAAACCTATTTACATAATATTGTTTAAGTAAAAATATTTATGTTATTAAAGAATTAATAATATGAACATGCTAACATTCACCCCCTTGTGAACATTATTAATCCATAGTCTACACCCCCTTAATGTGAACATAGGGAAAACATCAATCCCATATCTGCACTTATACTCATGATTGGTGATTTTCAAAGGAAAATCACAAACCTTACTGATGGTTTTACATATGGCTTACCAACATCCAAAATGGGATGGTTTTCAAGGGTATTACCAATAAAAAAAAAGGTTTTACAAGTGTTTTACCATAAACCACATCATAATGTGCTACCAATACAATTATTATCTCTCTTCACTATCAAATATTCAAAGAAGTTATAGAGAAATTTTTAGATCACTTATTATAACTTTGAATAGGTATAGATAATTTGTTCTTATTCACACAAAATTGAAACAAAAAACACAATTGAGAAGAAAATGTATCACTAAAGTAGAAGTGGATTTGTTGCTAGTGGTTAACAAGATGCTTTAAATGTATCACTAAATTATATCCATTGTTCTCATTAATTTTTTCATTCTCAATATTTTATTATTCGTCAATGATGACATTGGCCTCATTTTTTTTAATTTTTACGTTGAGAAAGTATTTGGCTCAAATTCTAGAATATGAAGATGTATGCCTCTTTTTCTTGCAGTAGAAGCATTCAATTTCCTCCTTGTTTTTGGAGAAATTCTTGTGTTTATTTTTTAAGTACAATGTAGTTTCTTCTTCTACATATTTTTGAGTCCTTTTTTCTTCAGCTAGAAGATTTTCAATCATATATTCTATTGATTTTGAAGGCATCTATCCAAGAGTGAAAACAACATTGCTATATTAGGAAGGCAATGTACTTAATAATATGGATTTTTCATATTCATCTTCTATTGGTGGTTTAACTTCTACTAGATGTCTCAGAAGAGATATTAGATCATTGATGTGGCTAGACATGTTAAACCCATCATTCATTTTGAATCTAAACAACTAGAGTTTTAAATTAAACTTCACATTGATTACTTTTACTCCAAATAATTTGTTTAGATTTTCCCATATTACATTTGACATTTTTTCAAGATATACATAATGTAACTTAGATTTTAAGAAAGAACCAATCCATTAATGTCTTTGGATTTATCATCCCTATTTTCCATTCAAAAAACTTTGTTGCATCTATGGGTGATACTTCATTTCCATTCACTACTCTCCATAAAATTTTGTTCATTAATTCCATCTAAATTTTGAATTTCCATGTGATAACTCATGAACCAAAATAGGTTGAACCTTGTCCCCTCTTAGTGCGAGTGCACAATTATTTTATTAAATTCAAAAAATCAAGTACATAAGGGTGCCTTTACTCCATTAACCCTTTTACAATGCAAACATGGATTTTATGTAGTTTCTACCAATGACCGGTAAAAACAACTAATCCTATAACCAACTAAATACGGGAAAACAACCTGTAAGGTAGTTCTAATTAATAAATATAAAACATGAAAACTACCTAAAAATTAATCTAAGTAAGTTTATTTTATGGGGGTGTCTTTAATAAAAGATGCATGCCCCATTTACAATAATTATTTATTATCTACCAAAAATCTAACTTAATGTTAAGACTTTGGAACAAGTCCTAACACCATATCTAGAAATTGAGCCTAGTAAAATTTTCCAATGGAATGTAAATTATGATTTTAGATCAACAAAAGACATTGTTTTCCATCGATAATGTGTCCTTTACAAAATATGACTCAAGACAATTATTTTAACTCACAATACTTTTGACTCACAATACTTTTCTCAATAATTTTTTTTTCAAATATTTGACTACTTGAGACATAATAATATTTTGAATTTATACAAGTTTAATTTACAAAACCAAATCATACAAATTCATCAAGTAAAAAATGATAATGATATACCTAAAGATTAAACCAAATTATAATGACAATATCTACTAACAAATGCATTGAATTTATAAGACTCTAAAAAGACAACATTAAAAATATTAACAACTAAATAGAACCAAAATGACATATAAGGCTTTAATTTAAGATATAAATGACTATAGATAAAATATGCAACGTTAAAAAATGAACAAAATATTTTTTTAACTAATATACCCATATGAATACATGAAGGTTAGAGTAGAAAAGATGCAGGAGAGAATGGAAGCTATGTCACACTGTAAACTACTTTCAAATAAAGAGATAGGTGGCAATATAAAGCCCATAAAGATGTATTAGAATGAGCATGAATTTTTAAAGTCATACAAGAGTGACAGGTGGTACGTGAAATAGGATCACGATCTAATGCATGTGAGATATTGATTTTAGACTTTGTAGTCTACATGAATATCTTCAATAATATTGTGCCCAATTTTCTCAGAAGAACCCTCAAAATATAATTCTCCTAGTTAATATGCATAAAATTATTCAAAGGTACAAACCATCTAAATATAAAATAACATAATATAACTAAGATGATTTAGGTGTATCAGATGTTGAATACTAAGGCAAAGAGATTTGATTTGGATCCAAGATGTATTATGTTCAATCAAATCCACAATTTAAAGGATTATACACAATGTCAAAATATTGCATGCTCAAATGTATTCATAAAAGTTAGGATTGACACTAGGATGATGGCAAAATATAATTGTGCATATGCCATTATTGACAAGGTCCATGCATCCCTCTTATCTTAACACAAGTGTTGATTACATTTTTCTTGGACTCTCATGGCTAATTACTGTTCACAAACAATGTGCTCTAATACTAGACATTGGTAAAAATCAAAGTTATACATCAAAGAAAACACCAACAAAGAATAAAGAGAGAATGATAATATATTTTTTACATTGTAATAATTCGAAGCATTAAAAGGCACTTATATAGGAAGTAAAAACACTATATATGGGGATCCTGAGAACCTTATAAACTCTCACTTAAACAACCAAGTAATTATATAAAACCACCCCATATAATATTGTTGTTATTCACAGTAATAATATCCCTCAAAAAGTTGTTTACTTCATATTGTTTAACTAACAATATTTATGTTATTAAATACTTAATAATGTGAACACCCTAACAATTTTGTCTAGAGTATGCCAAGTAAATGAGACTCCTGGTGAACTATTGATAAAGAGTTGTATTTACTTGTGGTGATGTATTTGTTTGGTAAAAATGAAGCCTTGTCTCCATTGTAGCAATATATTAACAATGTATCATCCAAAATTTCTCAAGTATTATATTGAAATATTTCATTTGGGATTAAAAAATTTGATGTTTCTTTTTCCATGCTTCTTTTCAAAGACCATAGTGTAGTATCCCAAGATCAGTCATATCACATGAAAAGTAGGGATATTCATTCATTTTTGTTGTCACTTGAAATTTCACCCAATGAGGAGATGGGAAAAGCTTCTCCTCATTCAAGTGAGACAATGGAACCACCTCGGTGCTGTGGGTATCCCTATTAGGAGTTGGATCTCTAGATTAGGGGCTAGCTCCCCTTGATGCAATACTAAAGCTCATATCCTACTACTAACACTTTGGGGATGAAAAGAGATAGGGATAATATGAAAGTAAACCTAGTATATAGGAGGTGATACACAAAATATTTTCTCTACTCATACCCTTATCATGCACTTGGAACTAAGGACAAGTTGCACATAGACTTCATCATCCAAATGTCAATCTTCCCTCTCACATCAATGCTTCAACATGCGGTCTTGAAGATAGGATAGGATAGGAGTAAATATATAATAGGAATTGTAAGAAACTCTATTGAGTAGCCTACTCACTACACCTACAATCTGCTTTGACACTTATTGCTGACCTACAAGAGAGAGATCACAAACACACAAGGTACTAAGGAGAGTAACATGTGAAGGTAAATGAAACTTACACTTACAATAGACTAAAAAACATCATGTACACTTAGTGAAATATTTAAATGAGGTAAAAAAATTGTATTTATTAATTAAAATAAAAAATTTGGTAGGTATTCACCATACCCAGGCAAAGAGATGCATACAATTGCCAAGAAGGCTCAATTTATAGAAGAATTGGGAAGAGATAGAGAAGGGAAGTCCAAGAGTCCCTTGGAAATGTGTCAAAAATGTGAATATTAGTTAAAAATGAATGAGAGATAGGTATTGAGAGAGCCATGTCATGTCAATATTTAAAAATGTCATCTCCAATTATCAAAGACCTGCAAAGTGGTCAAGAAACTCCTTTTCTATGAATAGAAAACTGCCCCTCATGATTGGCCTTCCAAAACTACCCTAAATCTATAATTGACCTGGTTTTATGATGGATCTGAGTACGTGGGGTTAATAATAAGTACTCACATGCATCGGAGAAGCTCATAACCCTCCCTATCATTCTGTCCATGCATGATCATACTTGGCAGTGCCAAAATAACTCTTTTCCCTTTACCTCTCACACTTGACACCTAAAATATATTCAAACCTAAAATATGATCCATAAACTAATAGGAATGGAATGTTTAAACAATATTTATGGCATTATTTTTAATAAATAATCTTTAAAATTATTTCCAAATGAAGATTCACCATTTTCTTTAAGTCTTCTCTAGCTAGCTCACTAGGCTGGCTGAAATGAGAGAGTTGGTAGGCAAACTTAGGAGTTGAGATACCTGATATAATGACCATGGGGACTTATAAAAAGTCCTAATATATAATCCAAAATTTATTTGGTCTTATCAAAATTCACCATGCTTGTACAACAAAATAAATGGTCAAAATAAGCCCTATTTTGCCCTATTCCATACAGGTCCATACAATCTAGTCTCATGGCTCTGATCCTCATGGAGTTGGAAATAAATTATATTCATAAATCATGGTCAAATTCATCCATATATATTCAATTATAGGATCATTTTCACCATCGGGTCCTCAAATAGGGTTTTAGAGGGTTTTAGTGTAACTAGCCCTCTTAGCCGTTATTCATAAGGTTTGACATTGAAATTCTGATAAAATGCCACTTGTGGATTATTAAGGACCACCTAAAAATTCCTTGAATATGTAAATGTCCCATGCAAAGTCTCATGAAATATATGAGCATTCCAACTTGGCATTCGAGCTCTTCTTGTGCATTCTGTGAGGCCTGTGAAAGTAATGAAGCTCTGTTGATGGAGTCCATAGTTATGATGTAGGAGTTATAGATGGAATTATGGAGCTAATAGTTTTTTTTTATGGATTTAACATCTCTAAAATACCCCTGAAATCATGAACTAGTCAAGTGGAAATCATGGATAAGGTAAAAAATGCACATGACCCTCAATTTGGCTTCTAGGCTTAAGGGTTTCCTTCATGCATGACTGTAACCCTTCTTGGTAAGAGAATATTTATTTATTTAAAAGATTATATCAAGGTGTTTTATCTTTTTTTATGTTTCATACAGATTCTACAATCATCACTTTGGATTTCCTGACCTCTAGTCCATCCATCTCACCATTTTTCCTTTAAACTATTTCCTAATGCATGAGAAAATTGCCCCTACTCTGAGATAAAATAGAAAGGGTATAAACCATTATTATTGGTATAAAAATTGTTGTATAATATTATTTGACTCAAAATGTTAATTTTAATGAAATTTTAGCTTCTAACTCCTCTATTTGATCCTCCAACTCTTCAAATTCCTAAGGCAGACTTATGAGCAGGCAACTTGTGAGGGTAGGCAGGGTATATGTTGGGTTTGGAGATTTTTGGGGGGTTTAATTTGAGGTTGGTTAGGAAATTTAGGAATAAAAAATGTTTAAAATGATTCATTAAAACCATCCCTATCTATTTAACCCTCAAACACATTCTTATGCTTTTGGAGTTATGGACTAGGTCTTTGACTGCCCATAAGGGGAACCCTATCTTAGGCTTGGCTATAGGTGATTTTGGGCTTGGTTTATGTTTTAAGAACAAAAATAACTTCCTAATAATGTTATAAATATAATAAAATTTATGATTTATCATTTTTATAATTCTAAACTCCATTCCTTGCACTAGTTCATCCTCCATTCCCAAGACTGAGACACCTACCTATTGAGGACTGAGACACTCCTAAAATCCTAGTTGTAGGTCTAGGTCTGAGATTTGATTGGTGTTTGTGGACATATTTTACATGGTTATTATGTTATGAAACCATATTAATTCTATTTTTTCATTTTGGAACCTTCAAGCCCTATCGATTCCCTACTTAGGTCCTCCATCAAGATACCTTTGTCTTGATTGTCACAATCATGGTTATGCCCTATAGGTGCATCTTTGGTAAGGATTAGGCCTTTTATATTGTGTATTTATGTTTATCATGAGTTACTTGGGATAATAATTCACATTAATTTCCCATAAATCCACCTTGAAGGCTCTAAATGAGGTCTAAACCTCTAACTTCTACCTCACTACCTGTATACTCTTTGACTGACTATGTTTATGCATTTTGAACTACCTGTAGGTGATCTTGGGGAAATTTGAGGGTTGATTGAGATTTTTTGACTTATCATGAAGGTTTTTGGGTAAAAAACATCATAAACCATTTGGAAACCTATAAAAAGTCAAAATAACCTAACCCGTAACTCATTGTCATATAACCCTACTATAGATGGCCTCTCCCAGGCTTGTGTACGGATAGGGGAGGGTACATTAGTGATAAAAAACAAAACTACACCCTTTATCTTATCATTTAAGTTAAAGATTACCATTTTTATAATTTTTAATTTATATCCCTTGATGGAATATCTTATGATCACAAATGGAAGTGCAAAGTCACATTTTCATCTATACCCTGTAGGTGTTCACTACCTTTTTTAGTGGTTTTTTGACAACTTTAAGACCTTGAAATTCCATCTTTCGCTTATCATTTGGTTCTCAAAATTAACATAGTTATTTTACATAGATAGGGATACAATATTGTCCAATTTTAATGTTTATA
Source organism: Torreya grandis (assembly GCA_037957365.1). NCBI lineage: Eukaryota > Viridiplantae > Streptophyta > Pinopsida > Cupressales > Taxaceae > Torreya > Torreya grandis. The sequence continues at coordinate 4,339,602 of JARHVA010000315.1, forward strand.
TCACCTTGAAATTGAATTTAATGAGGCCCTCAGAAACCTCCCAGGCCACTGTCTACAACTTTCAAGGACTATGAGCCCAATACTGTAAACTCATCCTCTTGAAGGGAAACTCCAATTTGCATATAATTTTCACCTTCATGGCATGAAATATAAGACCATTTGAGAATTACAAATCCTCAAATTGAATTCCATCATGATTTTACTCTTCACACATCCTTACAATCCTCTTGGAGCTCAAGTAAGGTGACTGTGAACTGACTAGATAGTGAACAAGGAAATTAGGCAATTTGCTTTGAAGGAGTATGATAGTTTGATATCTCACAAGGTGATCCAATGGAATAAATTTGAAAAAATTAATTCAATCATACTAACATCACCATAGATCCCCTTCCACGTTGGAAAAACCCAGATTACACACCTGAAGCAGCTAACTTGAGAAACAAGCAAACTTGTAAATCTCAATCAAGGCCAATGAGAGAGAAAGTGTTGGATGATTAAAAAACCATGGAGAGGGTATATTTTAACCTTTAAACACTCTATCAAACTCACACAACTTTATGGATTCCTAAAAATAAGAAATAGATGCACAACCATACCCCTCTTCAATGTAATTTCATAGAAAGTTACCTGGAGTGTTAGCATTTGTTCATAAAGTATAAGGAATAGATATGAGACTTATTGAAATGAAAGTGAAGTAGAATAAGATTTATATCCACTTGTATAAGCATTCATCTTGAATCCACCTATATGACCCATAGTGAGTGTTTAAACATGCCCTTCCTTAGCTTGCCAATGGAAAAGGAAGAAAAATGAGTTGCAAATGAATTTTTTTATGAAATATATGCAATCCAAACATGTATATGACCAGTGGGAAGGTGAATAGTCACACGAAATTTTTTTTAGCTGAAGATCAGATCATGGAAACCGTATAAGTACCTAAAAACAAGGAGAAACTCCCATTTTATGAACACAACTAACTCCTATCTGACATATGATTGTAAATGGAATTATTATGACCTCTTACATGTTGAAAATCAGCTTTGTGACAAATTTTCCATCTTGTAAGTCTGTACAAGTCAATAAATGGGCTAGAAAGTGGCTAAAAGAACCTTTTTTGGACATGAAACATAACAAATGACCAATTTATCACTTGTAAACACATTGAAACATGATAAATACCATATTAAGGCAATTTAACACAAAATTATCCTTTGAACAAGTTTGACCAATGCTTGACCATGTTTGAGGTTGGTTGACTAGGCCATTTCAAGGAAGATGAGCTTCAACCAAGACTAGGGAAAGGCTAAGTGAGATAATATACTAACATGACACAATATAGGATACATGGGAACCTTATTTAAAAGTTAAAAATAGTAGGTTTTGACCTCATTTGAATATAAGTCAAAATTGGTCAACAATTTAGCAACATCTAGGGGTAACAAGCTTGCCTATGTTAAGGACTAGTAGCTTTATCTTATACATTTGGCAAGGGAGTCAGAAAACACTTACAAACATCAGAACTAGACCTTGCATCATCCAAATAGACAACTGAATTAACTAAAAAAAAACAAAGTAAATGACAAGACACACAAAAGGACAAACAAACATCAAAACAAAACACACACATGTGCTAGAGTCACTTATGAGAATCAAAGGACAACTACTATGTACAACTAACCATAGACACACCTAACATTGTATCAAAATGGAATATTTATATCCCTCTTACTTAATGACATGAAGAATTTGATAAATCAATAAGTATATTATCTCTTAGCATTTCTACCTCCATGCCTCTCACAAGGTCTGGCAACCTCATTGGTATAATGCTCATTAAGAACCAAGAAGCTCTAAAAAATCTAGCTAATGAAATGAAATCTTCTTGTACATGATCACTTGTTTCATGTTTCTTCCCATTCAATTTATCATGACCAAATTCAATCCTCTTTATAGGCATGATTTTAAAAGGATTAATTTCATGTTGCTTAGAAGCTTTAGGCCAATATGATCTTTCTTCATCCTTTAAGAGATGATGAGTTCTTTCTAGAAGGTGATATCCTATCTTGATGACTTCAAACATATCATTTTCAGATTTATAATCCTTTTTAAAGGATAACATTAAAAACTCATTTCTCCTTTGCACACTTACTTGGGTCCAAATGCTACCTTCTCCCTCTTTGACCAACTGATAGCCTCATTGAAGAGGAGTATAGCTTGCTCCAATGACCTTAAACAAGTCATCTAAAGACTAATTATGAGCTTGTCCATGTTCATCTATGGTGTCCTTCAAGGTAAGGAAGGAGTTAATGTTCATTTCTTCTTCTTTGGAAAAAAGGAAACATCCTTCTTCAAAATCTTGTGAATTGTCCTTTTGTTTACCAAGGGGAGTGCCTATGGTTATCTCCTCCTCATAAAAACTCATGAAGTCTTCTTGATCAGTCATGAATTGAGCATATTATTCTTCACTTGCCTCTCTCAGGATAGGTTCCTCAACACAATTAAAACATTCTTCATCAACCAAGCAAAGAGATTCAAGACAAGGACTCTCAAAATTAGATTGGGAATGAAATGTAAGGGGTTCTTTTGAAAGCTCATGAGAAAGAGGAGGTAGACCTTGGGCCAAAATCACATGATTATTTTCCTTTCACTTGACCAACATTTCATCAACATCAAAATTAGCTTGAGGAATCTCTTGATGAAGGGTAGATGGGGTGTGTTTAGGCATAGGATCTTCTTTTGGGTCTAAAACTTCCATCTCACCTTGATTGAGAAACTTCATCCTTAACTCTAATTCCTCAATTTGTTTAGCTAGATTATCTTGGAAGAGTTTATCTTGAAGCTCAAAGGAATTATCTTGAATATGGGGAGTACATTAGGGCTGCCATGGAGTAAAATAAGCTTATTGAGGAAAGGTGAGAGGGACTTGGGAAGGAGTAGCTTCATTTTACACTTCACACTCTTGAGTGATGCTCTTCTCTTCTTTCTTTCCCCATGATTCCACTATTTCAGTCTAGCTCATGGTCTTAAGATTAGAACTCTCTTCTTAAGGAAAGTTAGGAGAGGTTTGTATATAATCAGGATTCTCTTTAGCTTCACATTCTTTGATAAGACCCTTTTCCTCTTTCTTCCGCCATGACTCAACTACCTTACTCTAGCTCATGATGCTAGGACTAGAGGTGTCTTCTTGGGGTGGTGGGAGTAAAATGTGAGAAGGTAATGAGGGTTTGGAATCCACTTCCTTGGATTCCAATATGGACTATTTCATATGCAAATTTTCTAACTCAATTTTCCTATTAAGATTGGCTTCAAACATGAGGTTTTTCTTCTCAACTCTCTCCTCCAAATGATTGGGAAAAAAGGGATTTTGATAGGCTTGATTTAGCTCATGAGTAGGGGTTATGTATGGCTGATGTGGAACTTGGGTAAGTGGATAAAAAGGATGATATATTTTTTGGTTATGATTTTCATGAACTTTTAGCCTATCCTCTAAGGAAGAGACTAAACCACTCACATCAAGCATCTCACTTATGAGCCTTTGCCAATTGGCTCTCTCAATAGGTGCCCACTCTTTCTTGACTAACTCTAATGCACTTATCAATTGATGGATGAAAATATCAAGTATCTTTTAACCATATCCCATTATAGTATCAATACCAAACATATATCTTTGATACCCCAAGAGTGCTTGTTTGAAGGTGGAGATGGGTTGATTGGAGAAAGGATTAGGTTGACTAGGAGAGGTAAAACATTGAGAAGGCTATACATAAGACTAGTAAAACTCATGATAGGGCTGAAAATGGTCATATTGGGACTAATTAAAGTCATATGAATGTTGATAGAGATCATGGAAAGGTTGACCAAGGACTTTTTCATATTGGTATGGGATGGGCAAAGATGGATATGTCTCACCAACTTGTAGAGGGCAAAATTAATAACCATAGACAACCATGAAACTTCATTTCAATTAAGAACATAAAGAAACACATTACCAAATTTATTCAAAGGATCACTTTGGCTGCTTAACTATCTAATATGTCTTTGGAGTCACCATTGGTGCTTGTATATATTCCTCCAAAGGTTGATTGTTGAGAGACAACACCAAAAATCTCTCAATATCTTAAAATAAGAGTCCCATCGAGCATGAAAAAAACTATTGTCACTTGAAATTTCACACAATGAGGATATGGGATAATATTATCCTCATTCAAGTGAGACAATGGAACCACCTCAGGGCTGTGGGTATCTCTATTAGGAAGTGGATCTCTAGATTAAGGGCTAGCTCCCCTTGATGCATCACTAAAGCTCATATCCTACTACTAACAATTTTGGGATGAAAAAGGATAGGGATAACATAAAAGTAAAACTAATATATAGGAGGTGATACACCAAAATATTTTCTCTACTCATACCCTTATCATGCACTTGGAACTAAGGACAAGTTGTACATACACTTCATCTAGATGTCAATCTTCCCTCTCACATCAATGCTTCAACATGGGGTTTTGGAGATAGCATAGGCTAGGAGGAAATAGAAAATAGGAATTATATTGAGTAGCCCACTCACTACACCTACAATCCATTTTGACACTTCTTGCTGACCTAGAAGAGAGAGATCACAAACACACAAGGTACTAGGAGAGTAACATGTGAAGGTAAATGAAACTTACACTTGCACAAGACCAACAACCGTTATGGACACTTAGTGAAATATTTTAATGAGGTGAAAAAAATTTATTTATTTATTCAAGTCAATTTTTTTTTAGGCTTCTCCATACCTAGGAAGAGAGATGCATACAATGGCCAAGAAGGCCCAATTTATAGAAGAAATGGGAAGAGATAGAGAAGGGAAGTCCAAGAGTCACTTATACATGTGTCAACAATGTGAAGATAAATTAAAAATACATGAGAGAGAGGTATGTGGAAATAATAATCATGTCACGAGTTACAAATGTCATCCCCAATTATGTTAGACCTATAAAGTGGTCAAGAAACTCCTTTTCTATGTATAAAAAACTGCCCCTCATGATTGGCCTTCCAAAACTACCTTAACTCTATAACTGATAAATTTTGATGATGGATATGAGTAGGAGGGGTTGATAATAAGTCATCACATTAATTGGAGATGCTCTTAACCCTCCTTATAATTTTTGCCATGCATGATCATACTTGGCAGTCCCAAAATAGCTCTTTTCCCTTTACCTCTCATACTTGGAACCTAAAATCTCTTCAAAACTGAAATATAATACATAAAATAAGAGTAATTTAATGTTTCCAAAGTTTATATTTCATCATTTACAAGAAATAAGAATTAAAATTCTTATCAAATGAAGATTTACCATTTTCTCTAAGTCTTCCCTAGCTGGCTCATTGGGTTGGCTGAAATGAGAGAGATGGTATGCACACTTAGGATATGATATAACTAATATAATGACCATGGGGACTTATAAAAAATCCTAATATCTCCTCCAAAAGTTATTTGGTCTCCTAGAAGTTCACCATGCTTTCACAACACAAAAAAATGGTCAAAATAAGCCATATTTTGCCCTATTTCATATAGGTCCATATAATCTAATCCCATGGCTCTGATCCTCATGGGTATGTAAAAAAATTATATTCATAAATCATGGTCAAATTAATATATATATATATATATATATATATATATATATATATATATATATATATATATATTCACTTTTAGGCTCATTTTCACCATCAGGTCCTAAAACAGGTTTTGCGAGGGTTTTGGAGTGACTAGCCCTCTTATCCTTTGTTCATAAGGTTTGACATTGAAATTATAATAAAATTACACTTGTGGATTCTTAAGAACCCCCTAAAAATCCCTTGAATATATCCATGTCCCATTTAAAGTCTAATGAAATATATGATCATTCCAACTTGGCATTCGAGCTCTTGTGCATTCTATGAGGCCTGTGAAAGTAATGAAGCTTTGCTGATGGAGTCCATAGTTTTGATGTAGGAGTATATAGATGGACTGATGGAGTTAATATTTTTTTTATGGATTTAAAATATATAAAATACCACTATAATAATGAAATAGTCAAGTGGAAAGCATGGATAAGGTCAAATATGCACATGACCCTCAATTTGGCTTCTAGGCTTAAGGGTTTCCTTCATGCATGACTATAACCCTTCTTAATTAGAGCATCTTGATTGATTTAAAATATTATATCAAGGTGTTTTATCTTGTTTATTTTTCATCCAGATTATCCAATCATCACTTGGGCTTTCTCAACCTCTGGTCCATCCATCTCATCACTTTTCCTTCAAACTGTCTCCTCATGCATGAGAAAACTACCCATGATATAAGATACAATAGAGAGGGTATACATCATTATTATTAATATAAAAAATAATTTATCATCTTATTAGACTAATAATGGTATCTTTTACCAAATTTTATCTTTTAACTCTTCCATTTGACCCTCCAAAACTTCAAATTCCCAAGGTAGACTTATGAGGAGACAACCTGTGAGGGTAGGCAGGGTATAGGTTGGGTTTGGAGATTTTTTGGGGTTGAATTTGAGGTTTGTTATGAAATTTATGGATATTAAATGATTCCAATGATTCTTTAAAACCAACCATATCAATTTATCCCTCAAACACCTTCTTATGCTTTTGGAGTTATAGACTAGGTCTTTGACTGCCCATAAGGGGAACCCTGTCTTAGGCCTAATTGTAGGTGATTTTGAGATTGGTTTATGTTTTAATTAAAAAAACTTCCTTATGATGTTATAAATATAATAAAATTTATGATTTATCATTTTTATAAGGCTAAACTCCATTCCTTGCACTAGTTCATCCTCCATTCTCAAGACTGAGACACCTACATGTTGAGGACTGAGACACTCCTAAAATCCTAGATATAGGTCTCGGTCTGAAATTTGATTGGTTTTTATTGACCTCATTTATATTTTTCTTAGGTTATGAGTCCATATTCATTATCTAGTTTCATTTTTTAACCTTCAAGCCATATTAATTCCCTACTTAGGTCCTCCATCAAGATACCTCTATCTTGACTGTCATAGTCATGGCTCTACGTTGTAGGTGTGTCTTTGGCAAGGATTATGAATTTTATAAGGTGTATTTAGGTTTTTAATGAGTTTCTTGGGATCATAATTTACATTCATTTCCCATAAATCTACCTTGAAGGCTCTAAATGAGGTCCACACCTCCAAATTTTACCTCACTACCTATATACTCTTTGATTGGCTGTGTTTATGCATTTTAGACTACCTGTAGGTGATTTTAGACTACCTATATAATAAACAAGTACTTTTTAACTATTATTTTTCTTATCTACATTTATTTGTTATTATATCAATTGACAAATACGTTTGGACCATGTGTAGTCTTTATTGAATGTGATATTATGTGTTGTCTTTTAAAAAATAATAGTGAGTTTCAAGTCATTTGTATATTACAGATACTATATTTACCTTCTCAATTGACATATTTGAAAATGTACCTGCATTTATTTTTAAAAGTATTTGGAACAAATACATTTGAAAAAAAAAGTGAAATGTTATAGACTGTTTTGTAAGAAATTTAATTATTTTAAAATACAAAATGCCTTCATTATTTACTTATTTGAAAAGGTAATTGCATTTTTTATTTGATTTGAGAATATTTAGAACAATTAAATTCACATATCTACTGAGGAATTGGAGTTTTTTTTAAATTTTCCTTTTAGCTATCTAGATTCATTGAATGAGAGTGAATGATTTATTACTACATAAAAATATTTATATAAAATTAAATTAATTGTTGAGAAATATTTAATTTATATTTAACTATTATTGGATTAAAATATTGATATTTGACGAATGAAAATGTTATTTTTGTCATCACTAATGCAATTGCACTTTTATGCAATAGGGAAACCATGAAAACTGAAAAAGGAAAACCATAAACTAGATCAAACAAAAAGTTAATAGATGTTGAAACATATAAAAAACAACTGAAAACATTATTTTCAAAATTTTATGATATGCTAAAAGATAGTCACCTTTTCCAAAGTAATTCATTTAAATACAATGTAGGTGATTGTATTTTTGATGCAATTTAAGTTTTACTAAATTTTTGTTATACATCAAACAAATTATGAAATATAATGATTAATTATTTCATAGTATGCTTAAATAATATAAATGTAGAGGCAATACAGTCATATGAACATGAAATGTATTATGATGTGCTTTACAATTTGCATGGAATATGTGATAAAAAAAACCTATTTACATAGAGTGAGGCTTTCTGCAAAGAACAATAGAAATGTAATCAAAATTGGCCTATGAAATGATACATTTTGTATCCAATGGATATCTAAATGGTTAAACATATCAATTTGCTTATGGTAACTGATACAAAAAATAAAGTATTTACACTTTAACAAATAATCATCAATACCAAAATATTCAATATTATTCCATGATAACAATATTATTTGTGGCCACTATGATCCTTTGTTATGCAAAAGAAAAAATGCTGAAACTATTGAAACTAGTGAAATTGAACAATTGAAAGTATCAAATACATGTGAAAATATTCAATGTGAATGGGATGCTATTTCATATGAAATGGACAATTATGGCCTTTATATAGAATCACCATTTGCTAATAGTTATGACAAAAATATATTCAATGCAATAAGCTTATTAAAAAAAAGAATTTAATGTCCAATCTCTTTGATGGTATATGGCACAAACATTTTGCAATGAAATTTTTAAAAATGGATAAATATGCAATGCATTGCTTGTAGTTAAGTAAACTAGAATTATCAAAAAATGATAATAGAAACATGCCAAATTGGAAATAATATATCAATATGATTGGAATGGCATATGAAAAAGGAAACACATAGGGTGGCCATTTACGCTTGTTGTTGGGTGAATATTTTGTCAATCAGCTAATTGATGAGCAAAATAGGTCTCTTCAACCACAACATAGGGAAATTGGTCGGCCAGATGTGCAGGTTTACTACATCAAAAGGGGACAAATCTCTCCTCTCATTAAGGGGAGGTTCCCTGTAAATATGCAAGAGTTATATACTATATATATAAGCAGAAAATAACACTCAGGGGTAGGATAAAACATCCATCTCTCTTTTTTTAGAAATGATGTTCACAAATCAAAGGAAAAATTCTAATGAAATGACAAAAAGCACTCCTCTTCTTTTAGAAGTGCTGTTCAGCAGACAAAAGGAACCTTTCAGGTGGTGACAAGTAACTATAACAAGGTGCAGTAACACAACAGGATGAAATGTAGCACAAAGTCTCCACCTCAAATGCCAAAGAGTGAGTTAGGAATGAAAATGAGGGCACAAAGTTGTCCCAAGGTCCTTTACACAGAAACATAATATGAAGGATAATGAGGGCACAAAGTTGTCCCAAGATCCTTTACATAGGAATAGAAAGAAAACACACTAAAGGCAATTATGGGGGCACAAAGTCTCTCCATAGTTGGCTTCAGGACACCTTTCTAATTATTTTCACTAATTCTGCTTATTCAATTAAATGGACAAAAAATGTATTCAGGAAAAAGACATAAGAACAATTTCCCCAACAACCAAGCTATTCCAGCACAAAGTCTAAAAAGTCACTTGTTTGCTTATTCAAATAACAAAATATGATCAACAATCTGAGCTCAAAGTCTCAGTAATGCCTTTCAATTTGGGTAGAGTCTTGTTTCTAATAACAAAGAGAGATCCCTTAAATAATAAGAGAGAGTCCAATATATAGTGCTCCAAGAAAGACTTGGGCACTTTGTTTCACAAAAAAATGTGTTACAATGCATTCAATGCCTTTAATGCATTTTAAATTCTATCTATGGGCTATGCTGGAATCAGGCATTAGTCTTAAATATGGGCCACTTGATGTGTTTCCTTATGTGTGCACAGCTATTTTCTCTACTCAATTTAGAGAAACAGGTCACACCATTGAATGTTTGCGCTATACGATGTCCACCTGGTGGACTGCTTCATCTTCTACAAACATATCCCATGCACATATATTTTTGGTCCTTCTTCATCATTCCCCCTTTCCTAGCTATATTTTTCCCTTTCCTGTGTAATCTGAGCTCTTGGGATATCTCTTTGGCCGGTCACTAAATTCGTTCACAAGATCTATGTTTAAGCTTGCAAAGATCAATAGCTATTTCATTACCACAAATTTGACGTGTTTGGGTTCATCATTGTTTGAAAGCCAATGGCTAGTTAGTTGCCCTGAATTTGATGGCTGCAAGCCCATCATCCTCCTTAGCAATTTCTTCATGTCTTTCTTGCTTACTTTAGCTACTTTTTATTCATCTTAACAAGTGACACGTGGCGTGTTCCACTATTAAACTGGCAAGGACACGTGGAAATATCCACTGAGTTATAATGGGACATGTGGCACATTTCACAGCTTTGAAACTTATTAGAAATTGTGTCGTGGTAGATGACACATGGTGTCTTATATTGCAACTTTATGAGGGACACGTGGCAGCTTCTGTTGCAACTTTATGAGGGACACATGGTGGCTTCTACTGTAACTTTATGAGGGACATGTGGTGGCTTCCACTACAACTTTATGAGGGACACATGGTGCATTCTACTACAATTTTATGAGGGACACGTGGCATGTTATGCTATAATTTGAGGTTTGATCTTTCCCAGAGGGAACTTGCCCTTTGGGGTCTTGAGAAATAGTCCAATTTCCCTGGTGAGAGCCTCCCAAAAGAGTACCTACCCTTCAGGATCTTTTAGGTAGCCTTCAGGCTTTTATTTCCTCGATGGGTTTTTTCTTTTTCGGTAGACTTTTACTTCGAACAAAAAGTCTGAAGGAATTCTTTCAAACAATTTTTCTGAAGGAAATCTTCCTTTACTTTGCCTCTGCTTTCCATCGAGCTTTTTTTTAGTGGAATTTTGTCTTTGCTTCGGGTTTATTTCTTTGGGGACCGTTGTAAAAGTCTGAAGGATATTTTTGGGCTTGAATAGTCCTTTTAGAGGGCATAGTTCTCTTTCAAAAAAGAACACAAAAAATTGACTAAGGCAAAATGCTTAAGGCATTTCCTTCGGACAAAATGTCCAAAGGAATTCCTTTAGACATTTTGTCTGAAGGAAATGCCTTAAGCATTTTTCCTTAGTCAATTTTCCATGTTCTTTTCAAAAGAGAACTATGCCCTCTACAAGGACTGTTCAAGCTTGGAAATATCCTTCAGACTTTTACAATGGTCCATTTGCTCCTCACCTACCCTCTGTAAGGGCTATTTGTCCTTGGTTCACTTTTCTGAAGAAATTATCTTTGTCTACTTTTGTTCACTACCCTCTACAAGGGCACTTGGTTTGGTTCACTTTCCTCCACAAGGGCACTTGGTTTGATTCACTGGCCTCTGCAAGGGCTATTTTTCCTTTAGCTTTGGGGCAGCCCCTTGAACTTGCCAATTGAACTGACCGATTGAACCAACTTTGGTTCAACGGTTCAATGGTTCAATCTTGCATTTGAAGCTATCTTTTTGTCTAAGTCTTTTGATCACTTTGAACCGATTGAACCCATTGAACTGTTGAACCTGTTGAACCTAGTTGGTTTAAGGTTCAATGGCTCAATGGTTCAATCATTTTCTTGTGTTCCACTCATTCACTTGATTGCTTGAACAAAACACTTTGAACCAAACCACGTTGAACCATACGCTTTGAACCTTTTGAACCTTTGAACCCATTGAACCTTTGAACCAAAGTGGTTCAATGGTTCAAGCCTTCTTCTCTTTGATAAGTGTTTTGAAGCTGTTGAACCTTGAAGCGGTTGAACTTTGAAACTTGAAAAATGCGCTTAACTCTTGCTGATGACATTGAACCTTTGAACCCATTGAACTCATTGAAACAAAATGTTTCAAGGTTCAACGGTTCAATCGTTTAATGGTTCAAACATTGCATAGGAGTTTTCTGATGAAATATTTTGGTTGAACCAAGGCATTGAACCAATCCTAAAAATGATTAAGTGTTGAAAACTTGTTCTTTTGATTAAACTCACCTGTAGAAGCCTTTGAACCTTGAACCTACTTATTTCAAGCATTTTGAGTCCATAGAAACATATCTATAGATTTTGTAGATTCCTTCCTATGAAGTCTGTAGAACATGAGTCTGTAGATTCAAGCCTATAGAGTCCGTAGATTCAAGCCCGCAGAGTCCGTAGAAATCTGAAAAAGTTTGAATAATGAAGAATTTGAATGCCCAAAACAATTTTTGAGAAGGGAAGAGAGGATTTTGGTCTATTGGACCAAAATAGTTCAAAATAGTTCAAATGTTGTCCCAAAAATAAGTGATGCTTTTTGGGGACAACACTTGTTATGGCTTTCAAATATTTTGCAAATTGAAATTTGGAACTGGTTAGCAAGAAGTAAAATAATCATTAACATACACAAAATTTGCTTATAGTCAAAATAAATATACAACATAATTTCATTTAAAATAGACAAAATGCATATTCATTATGAACCTTTATGAAAAAGATGTCAGGTATCAATCGAAGAAATTTGTCTCATACACCTATGGATATAGTAGATGAAGAAATGTGCTTACAAAATTTAAATGCAATAGGCAAATCAAATCACACATTTCCTAAAATAAGTGCAAAATAAATTGACATCCTGATCCTATCACGATGTATAAAATAAATAATGATTAAAAAAGAAGACAAACAAATACTTGGAAAAAAGAGAGGAAAAACATAGTGTTTGTTAAAAAAATAAATTTGTGAACAAATAATAATGACAAATATTGTAGAACAAAATAATGAGAAATTTTTTGAAATGGACAGTGATAAAGTTTCAATTGTTATAGGAATAGGAAAAGGAAAACATGCGAGTGAAAAACAACTGCCATTCAAATGCGATACAAAGAAACATATATCATTACATTATTTAAAAAAATATGTAAAAAAATAAATAATGAACATACAATGCAAATATAGAATGAAAAGATGGAAAAAATAATCAAAATATACTCATGAGAGATTAAAGATACACCTACTATTGCTTATTCAGTTTATGAACGTTTAGTCTTTAAAAAAGACATATTTAACATTAACAAGGATATCACTAACATTTGGTCTTCAATTACTATTAATTTTGAATTTGAACAAAAGAAAATAGAATAACAACTATGTAAATAATGCAAAAACTCAATTGAAAATGAAAATAACCCTATGCTCGCTTGTCCTTTCTAAATAAGAAGAAACAAACCAATAGAAGTAGTTCAGAAACTAAGCTCACTAGAAGAAAGATTAATTTATATGTGCATTGCTTTTATACAAATAAGTCAACTTAGATATAAAAGAGCACAAATAGTATTTCTTGGAACAATTATAAATGTGCATGTTGATTTCAATCGTATTCAAAAGGCATTTCCTCAAAAACCTATAAATGAAGTTCAAACAATGTCAGTTAAAGTAAAGCGTAAATTGGAATATGAAAATGCATATGTAACAGGGAACATCAGGGCAACATATGTGATGGATGCATTGGTTGAGCTATGTAAAATGCCATTTTACATTCAAGAAAGAGTTGAAATTAAAAAAGATTGGTATGCCACACTTGAAAACAAAATTAGGTAATCAACAAAGGACATTTAAAAAGTAGAAGACATTAACAACAATGCAATTCAAAATGACATAGATCCAATCATAAAATCAGTTATACATAGAATTAAAACTTCATATTCAATAAAATATTTAGAAACAAAATTGTCAAAATTACACCATTGGAAGGCTTAAAATCATTAGTTATTTTCCAAGACAAGTTTTTATAATAAATGTACCTCCCAACTTTATACTATGATTCAAGCTGACATGATAATATTGAAAAAACATTTTCATACCAAAAAATAGGAAAATGGAAACTTTTACATGAAAACAATGATATTTCAACTCATATTACAAACCTTTTTTTCAAAGCCATTAAAATTATCATACAACAAGTTTTTATATGTGCATGGATATGCATACAAAAAGGTGAATTGAAAGGGGAAAATGTTTATGCAAAAGATGTTAAGAGCAAATCAAACAAGAGAAAATTTTAAAATCTTCAATAACTTTTGAATCTCTAAAAAGTATTTGAATATCACCTAACTATTTGGAAAATACAAAGAAAAATATCTTTGTAATGATAAGACAATTAGGATTGCGTACATTTTTTGTTACTTTAACAAGTGGTGAATAATTTTGGAGGCCATTATGCAAAGTATTATCGAATATAAATTAAAAAAGACACCACACCATAATGAAAACATATTTGAAAATGATATTGATGCAATAATAAGAAGAAACCCAATAATTTGCCATCGTTATTTCAATAATAAGGTAAATGTATTCAAGAAAATGATGATGCAAAATAAACAATTATATGGCCAAATTGAAGACTACTTCTTTGTCACAAAATTCTAAAATAGAGGAAATGAACATGTTCATTTTATGATTTGGATACATGATGCCCCTATATATGGCCATTGTGAAACTGTGGATATTAAAAAATTCATTGATAAATATGTGTCTTGCAATTTGAGACTGTTTGACGACAATTTAACAAAACTTCAAACACATCATCATAAACACACTTGTGAAAAATACAAGAAATCATACTATAGATTCAATTTTTCATTGCCTTTAATGGATAGGATAATTATACTATAACCTTTAGAAAATAATGATGATGAAACTAAAATTTGTGTCAAAAATATTTTGAAAGAACTTTAAAATAGAAAATATGAGAGAAGTGTAACATTTGAAATGTTTTTAACAAACACAAATTTGACTAAGGAGAGATATTTGACATTATTACAATATGTAATTGCCCATCTTGTTATAATGTCAAAAAGAGAACTAGTGGACATGTGGACAAATGCTTTTGCAATTCATTTTCCAAACCTTTAGTATGCAAACACAGATACATAATTTATTTTTGATACATATTCTACAACAACATATTTCACATCAAACATGATTAAGCAAGATTGAACATTGATAGGTGCTTTTTTAAAAGTACTGGATGAACTATCGAAAATAAATGAAAATAAAGTCAAATTCATATGAAAACTTGGTAACAATCTCATTAATTATTAACAAATGTCTAATCATCAAGTTGTACACATTGTCCTATTTTTACCACTGAATTATACTTCAAGAAAAATAACCTTTATAAACACATCACCATTGTCAAATAGAACATGCATTTCAAAAATCCCAAAAATATTAGCACAAGAACATGATGATTCTAAAAACATAATGTGTGCTTCTACCACTAAAAAATACAATGGAAGGCCTGAATATTTAGAACATATATGTCTAGCAGAATACGTATCATATTATATGGGAAAATCTAAAAATATCAAAAGACGTAAAAAGCACAAATAATACACTATGCCACATGCAATGAACATATTGATCCTAAAAACTATTATAGAGAAAAAATAATGTTATATATACCATATCAAGAATTTGAAGAGTCATTGAGACAAAATTTTCAAATGTGGTTGTTGGTTTATGCTATTTATGAAGAAAACATATAAAATATCGAGTGCAATTTCAATGCATAATTATAATTAAAGTGGAGAAACATTGACATTACCATTGCAAATATCTAAGGAAAACAAAATACAATATTTGACATCGACCATGAAAATGAACTTGAAAAATGCTTTGTGACAATTGAAAAATATGATATCAATGCTGACATAAAGCATATCATAAATAAAACAATAATAGATACTAAAAGAAGAAACATGCTTGACATAAGAAAATAACCATTCATCATAATCAAAGAAGACTATTTCAACTCACAAAAATAGTTGAATCATTAACAACAACATATTTTAAAAGATATCATAATGAAGAAAATATTATCTCCAAATAAGCCATTGTATTTGTTCTTAATAGGTGGAGCAGGAATATGAAAAATGTATATAGTAAAATTAATATAGAAAGAAATATGTCATTTTTATAATAAATAACTTGATAGCAATAAAAATACAATGTGAAACAAAACAATGCTAATAGATAAATTTGAGTGCTTCAGTATAATGAATATTAATGGTACCATGACTTGCTGTAAAAAATGAATTTCAAAGTAAACCATTGAAACATTTAATACGCCAAATCTAGAAACAATTATAATTGACATTAGATATTCAAACATATACATCTACATATCAAATATCTAATTAGCATAAAAATTTCCCTTAGAAGATCTGTTAACATTCATATAAAATGTTACTTTAACTGTAAATGACAATATGAATATCATTTTAATTGGTGACTTCAATATTGACATGATACAAAACAAAATTTCCAAACATCAAATATGCCAATGTATGGAAAACTACAATTTGTTTCTTATATAAATTATGCCAATTATAAATGCAACAATAGTGATAGACCATTGCTAGATAAATATTGATCAAAGAAAAATAGATTCTATTCTCATCCATGCATATTGGACTGACCACTATACAATTT
Organism: Torreya grandis; assembly: GCA_037957365.1. Taxonomy (NCBI): domain Eukaryota; kingdom Viridiplantae; phylum Streptophyta; class Pinopsida; order Cupressales; family Taxaceae; genus Torreya; species Torreya grandis. The sequence continues at coordinate 4,356,107 of JARHVA010000315.1, forward strand.
TACTTACTTTTCATATTACAAAATAAGCAAGGAATTATGATTCTATTTTAAAAATCAAATTTCAAATGTGACAAATGCAAAATGAATAGAACCAAATTAGAAAGAAAAATTCAAAATAAAATGTATGCAATACTTTCTTTTCAAAAATCAATTGCTATTTTATTATATGCATTTTGTAAATTGAAATATACAACTACATTGCAAGAAGAAAATTAAGTTTATTGCGAATTGTTTTTTATTGGTCATTCAACTCAACACAAATGGAGTAAAAGATTGAAATGGAACATATAGAAATTGAATCACAAGGAAAAATCAAAAGGTATGCAGTCATAAATTTTCTATTTTTTAAATTCTACTATTATTTAGAAAATGATAGTAATTGTTGAAAAAATGTAAACCAATAAAATCAATCCATATGCAAGTCACAATTGATGATATCAACAACAAAAAATGTAGATAAATCTTTGAAGGTAATGTCCTTGTGACATATAGAACAATACTTGACAAAAAAAAACAAGAGAACTTTTGTGAGTTGATTTAATATACAATAAAGGAGAGATGACAATAACCCTTAATATAAAAAATTCATTAATCCATATCCATGAAGAAAAAATATTATCACATAAAGGCATATGTATTAAAAAATTTTCTATAGTTCAAAAAAGTACTTATGATCCAAAACTCAAAAGCTTTGGTTGAAAGATAATTCAAGAAATAAGAACAACACAATTGTAATAATGCTATCTCTGAGAAGAGATGTTTTATTGATCAAATTTGCAGATTCAAATATATGCCTATCTCTGAGAAGAGATGTCTAATTTCATTTTTTAGTTACATATTAATTTATATATATTTTAAATGTAAGAGGAGGATGTGGAAGGTCACCAATCTTGAGGGAGATTAAGTGGTTCAACTTCTAAAATTCACAATAATACAAAATTTGAGGAATTACTATTTTTTAAAAATTACTATTTTTAGACCGCACTACTAAAATTAAAAATTAGGGAACTTCTATTTGGTTTTTGAGGGTTAAAAAAATTTAATAAAATATAGTGCTATCTCATTATATTCCCCTCATTCGTAGCTTTCCAACAGTTCAAATGGGGAGTCAAACGGAGCTATGGTGCAAAAGTTATGGCTGCCAGAAGTTCTACCACCAATTGGGGTAGAACCATCCCCTGAATTATCACCTAAAATATTGCTCAGATAATTCCTCCCTCCTTTAGAAGCAATGGTCTCTATTTCATCAATATTTGTCATCAAGTGTGGTAGTTGTGTTTTGATTTGATTCTCAATGCATACTTGGAATGGACTATGCTTTGTGGAGCTGTGTTGGACCCAATGGTTCACCATTTATGCCTGACCATCAGTCTGTGGATGGGAGGTCATGCAATTCCTTAGCTTGTTATCTATTTACTTTTGTTTTTGTGTTGTTTGTGTAGTCAGGTCTGCAACATTGGCCTTTGTGGATTTCTATGGGTTGACCACCATGAAAATGAATTTTTTGGCACTAATCAGGGAGACAAATGTAGAAGGTGGTACCTTCGGTACCCTATAGCACCATGTTCCAAGAGTGAGGGTGATCCTTTGAGTCCCTGATTCATATATTTTTTATCGATCATACATGAATGGCTGACCAAGGAGTACATTACAAACATCTTGATTGACCCAATCACACAAGACCTCATCTCAGGTAGGTGCAAGACCGAGACAACACAAGTTAGGGTTTGAAACTAGAAAATGAGATAGCAAGTGATTTAATTAATGAAAAGTCACTAAAATTTGTGAAAAGGTGTATTTATATAAGAGGAAGATGATTTTAAATGTTTAAAGTTGATTTGAGTCTATATGGTATGGTTTGACAATCAGTAACCTTAAATTAGGCTTAGGAGACCTAATTAGTCTTGAGGGGTATGTGAATGTGGGTATGGTTTGGTTGGGAACTTTGTAGTTTTCTCAGAACAAGGAGGTTTGCCTCAAAAAATGTCTAGTAGAAGGAAGGTGTCAAAGAGAAAAGAAGAGTTAAGTGAAGAGTTGAAGCTTGGGGGTTGTGTGGAATGGTTGGATGCATGGAATGAGATGTAATTGAGTAGGTAAATGCAATTATGAGTATTATGGAAGGATAAAATCAAGGTAGCATGCAGACTTATGAAAACACATAAGAAGATTGTAAATAACAGAGCAAGGATAAAGAGAGAGAACATGAAAATAAAGTATGAACTGAGGAGGTTAATTTTACAAGGAAATATTTTAGAGGTAGTTGATTAGTAAAATGAATTCAAGTAGAGGAGAATTAAGTGAATACAAGGAGGATTAAGAACCATTGAGTATGTAAAAATGAACAAGAAATGCCTAGTAAATGCAAAGTGATCAAAGAGATAAAGAGGTCGAAGATATAAGACAAAGAAGGACATGAAAATATCAAAGTTGGGTATTTGGTAGAGGTAAGTGTGTGTTTCCATACATATTAGGGAAGCTTGTTAGAACCTATGCATCAAGATACTTCATAGATAAATTTAACTTAAACTCTTAAGGCAAATATACATAGAGCATAAGATTAACTCAAAATTTTACCTCTGTATAAGTAAAAGGTGTCATCCTAACAAAGATAGATGTAGTAGTGGATGGGTTAGTAGCTAGATCTAAATATGTAAATAATGGCGGTGCCAAATCAAATGTTATAAATGTTGATTGTGATGATGAAGGCACTGTCACATCCTATGAAATAAGAAATGACACATATATTATTCAATTTCTATGTAAATTAATTGTTAGCTAAATTAAATTTGCAAATATAACTTAAAGTTAACATGACATTTATATAAAATATACCTGCATCTGTGTAGTGGCTGATGTCTACACACCAAATGTGTATGTAAAAAAATCATCACTCATAAGAATATTATCCAAGCCCTTTGAACCACCACCACCGTTATCCTCAAAAGGTCTAGTACACATAGATCCACAAGAATTTTAAGGGTGGGGTTAAGTATTCACACTAGGTGGCATATCTCTAGCATTGGTCTGTGAGAGCCTACTCATATACTGAACTAGTGTATCATTGAACAAACTAAGAGCATGTAGAGTGTCAAATATTCATGACCTGATAAACTATAGAGGGGATCTTAGGGTCAAGTTGATTTTGGATAAATATCCTTGTAGGTCAATTAGGCACATGACATGTACCTAGTCGATCTTGCACAAATCCTTTCCCTTGACCCTAAAACTCTCTAAAATCAAAATAGTTTAAAATCTCCTTGAGGACACACTCACAATAGAGTTTTCTCAAAAGATAAAATGAGACCTCATGGTTGTTACATTATGGACAATCAATCACCATCCACCATCAATCCCAAAAATTGGTTGTGGTTAAGCTATGTTGACAATGATGGATTGGAAAACATTTAGTGGTTACGAGAAATGGGGCATTAGTGGTTGGGTCAATGAATAAGGTACACATGGAGGCTTTTGATAATTATTTGTTCTTGACCTCAAGTGCTGACAATTTGTTAGCATAATAATCCCTAAAACTATCCTGATATGAAGTATATCTATCAATTTGACTCATTATAGAGTCAATTTGACATAATAATGTCTCTAGGGAATTAGCTAGATGGGTAAAATGGGGCTTGGTATAAGTGGGATCCCTCATTCTCCCAAATAAATCTTTAATTTCAATTTTATTTCCCACAATGTTGTCAATTAAGATCTTCTGAATGCTTGGGGGATTTTATAAAACTGTAGGAGGTTTAGGTGGAGGGATAGGAGGAGGAAAAAGAGGGTTTTGTGGAGGGTTATCAAGATGGGATGTTCAAAACAAACAAATTATAACTAAAAATTACTATTTTTTTTGAAAAATAGGGTTAAACAATGAAAATAATGAAAAACTAGGGTTAACAAGTGTAGATTTTTAGCACTTACCTCTTTTACATGGTGGCATCATCGATTAATGGCTTCCTAGGACAAATTTAGTGTCTATCTATAAATATTGTCTCTCTCACACAAAATGCGATCATGAAAGGCGAGGATAACAAAGGAAACTCAAATGCAAAATGACAAATTTACATTTGAGTTTTGATTTTTATTTTTTTGTAACATAGGTAATGCAATCATGTTATTAACACAATCATGTTATTGAAAAAAATAATAACATGATCACTTTAATAATGAAATCATGTTTTTGTTTAAAATAATACGATCACATTATTTAATAATGCAAATGCGTTATGGATCAATACTTACTGAGCCATAATTTAAATAATGATCATATTATTTAATAACATGATCACATTAATAATGTGATTGAATTTTTGAATAACATGATCATGTTACCTAAAATCTCCATGAAATTATCCCCCAACTCCATGCACTTAACTATACGTAGATTAGATTGTGAGTGATTCTAGGAATTGAGAGATATTAGATGATAATGAGATAGATTGTTGGTACAGTTAAGTAAGACTAGGGATGAGAGCTTTGGGGGGGTTAATATGATTCACGTTTTCTAGTCTTTAGGAAAATAAATTCTTTAAATGTAATATCTCTCATATTGTACTACATCTCAAATGAATTAAATATAAGAAGTGAAGAATATTATTGTGTATTGAAATTGTACAACTCAATCAAAAACCTATGAGTAGTATCAGAGTGGGTATGGGAGTTTGATAATTGAATGGGGAAAATCCATTGTTAGTCTTGGCTTCCCCTTTTTATGAAATTCATAAATTTATAAGAATATATATTTGATTTTAAATATATATTTTTAGGGAAGTTGTGCTATTAGTAAGGTCTCTGTAGTTTGTGCCATTGTGCATCAAGATTTGAGCTCTGTGAGTGGGTGTGTTACATTATGTGACTTGTGTATCTTTAATATATCATAGTACATCAATGATGTTGTAGTTTGGAAGATCTACGTATACATGTATCATCTATGTAAAAATAATTAAAATATATTTTTTTTATTGTAATGGATGTATTTTTTGGGAGAACCCGACATCCCATGAATATTTTATTTAGACATGCATATGAGATTCAAATATTCATCAAATGATTAATCAGGTTCCTATATAGGATTATGGAATCAATGAAGGTTGGAATAATTTTAACTTCCTCTATTTAACTTCTAATGCCGAGGCCGTACATCTATTTTAATTGCATTTTTTTCAATTTTTCAGTTTTGTGCTATTTGGTGTGTATTAGAAAATAAGAACAAAAGTACATCCTTGTTCACATGTTTTTTATTATTTCTATTATGTTTTATAAAAAACTACAATAAAATTTGAGAAATATTCATATTTAAAATAAGTGCAATCTTCAAGGGTAAAAGGATATTTCTAGGTAACTTGACATATGTGTGGTTGTCCAGATAGTTATGAGCTCTAGGAATATAGAGGATTTAAAATTTAGGAACCCAAAGTATGGGAGTGAATTGAGGGAATTCAGCTCACAAATCCATCCTCATGAGGGTAAAGAGACAACTTGTTGGAGTTATACCTGGTCTAAGCAATGTTTTCAGAGAGCACGGTCAGTAGGATATGTTTATATTCTCCCATGTTCACACTAGGGGGAATGTTAGGAATTTAGTGTTTCATGGTGATATATGTATGTGTGATATTATATTATATAGGATAATATAATATTGTAATGTGAGAATAATAAAATAAGTTATTAAATACAACTCACATAGAGATACATAGATTAGATTGTGAATGATTCTAGAAGTTGAGGGATATTAGATTGATAATAAGAGATATTGTTGGGATAGTTGAGTAAGACTAGGGATGAGAGATTTGGATGAATCAAGATAATTAATATCTCATGTCCTTTAGGAAAATACAAGTTATAAATGTGATCTCTCATATTTTACAATATCCCAAATGAATTGAATATAAGAAGTGGAGAATATTATTGTGTATTGAAATTGTGCAACTCAGTCAAAAACCTATCATGAAAGTCAAAATTGTGACCTGCACACATCCAATAATATCTTTCATTAATATTTAGTGCAAGTAGGATTTTAATGTTTGAATAAAACATATAAGCTTATTTTGGGAGTTGTTTTATTGTTGGAGATGTTATTCTATTTTTTGCACGTATTTGTTGAGTGCACAATAATAAATAGACACTCCTATTTTATAGGTTATTCATACAACAATATTTTATTACATAAAATAACATAACTTACCTATTTAATAGTCTCTCCTATGTACTTTTTGACTTGGTCAATTTTGGAGACCCATATAGATTATGTGAATACAATTACAAAGACTTTATTATGCATATTTGCTCTCTGTGTATAATGTATGCATTATTTTCTCTTTGTGTATAATGTCTACATATTTGCTATTATAGATAATTTGATGTGTCTTTATGTGACCATTATTCATGTCAAATATATTTTTCAAGTGACACACCTTGTTTCTCTCCCTTTTGATAAAATCAATTTTTTTTATAAATTCCTTGCTTTTATATTGTAGGGAAATATGATTTGATTGGAACTCTTTTTGACTAAGTTTTTTGTGTGTAGGATTTTGTATTTTGTGATGGAAGTTATCATTTTATCCTTTTGTATTTATTACATCTATTTTTATTATATTATCTAGATTGTATCTTTATAGCACATTGTTTATTTAACATGAAGAATGATGGTAACTTGTTTATTTTTTAGGTTTTAGTGGATCCTTTTTTTCTTGTTGATCTTTGTTCCATTACATATTGTCTATCTAATTTTAAGAGGTTTCTTGGAGATTATTAATGATCACACTTTCATTATTTTAACTTTTGGTGGTAGCTTCTCTTCTATTTCTCTCTCTCAAAACTATTGTAATTTTTGTAGAAAGAAGTTTCCCTTAAGGGGAGTATTATATAATGTCAACTCCAACCCTTATTTATAAAATTTTTGGTACACTTTTGTAATACCAAATGAAATTTAAGGGGAAGTATTGGATATTAATCTTATTTGAGCTTACTTTAGGTTTATCCTAAGTCTCTTTTAGTTTTATATTTATTAATTATTAAAAATTTAAATTTTCTTAGATTTATGATGTGTGTCTCACCTCTTTTATATTTTTGTAGAATTATATGAGTTACTTGCACAAGGAACTCATCCTCATAAATGTCACACACTTAAATTCACCTTTTAATAAATATGACATTTAACACGTACTCAGGAGGTCTTGTAAGGTCATCATAGAAGTCTTAGTAACTCCCTAATCCTTCCTCTTGCTCTATTTAAAGAGCTCTTTCCTCCTCTCTTCTACTTTTTTTTGTCACTTGAAACTATGAAATATTCTTTTTAATTATAAGATTATATTATAAGGATAATTATTGGTAAGGCTTCTTAATATTTACATGGGTTTTCTTTCGACTAATTTAGTTTCCCATTTCAGAACTCTAAACCATTCTTGTGGTTTACTTGTTTACTTTTGTGAAACAATATTGAACTATATTTTTATTTCATTTGTTATTCTTTAAATATTATTCATAAGTCCTTCTTTCCTCCTCTCTTCTACATTTTTTTGGTCACATGAAACTATGAAATATTCTTCTTACTTCTAAGCTTATATTATGAGGATAATTCTTGGTAAGGCTTCTTAATATTTACATGGGTTTTCTTTCAACTAATTTAGTTTCCCATTTCAAAACTCTAAACCATTCTTGTGGTTTACTCATTTACTTTTATGAAACAATATTGAAATATATTTTTATTTCATTTGTTATTCTTTAAATATTATTTACAATTTATTGGCATAAATCCTAACATGGTATTAGTTTAAGTTACTTTTGAATGTTGAATTTGAGTATGTGTAGGTGTTTTGGTAGATAACTTAATTTTTTTGATATTTTTTTTGTAGATGTTTACACATTTATAAATTATTTCTAGTGTCTTTTATCATTTATCTTAACCTATAGACTAAATTTGATTAAATTTTTAGCCTATTTTAATTATAATTTCATGTTGTAAGTAACTCAATCAAGGAGTTTTTTAAACAATTTTTTTGAACTGAATTTTCACTAAAAACTATTTTAAAAAAGCAGATATATATTTTTATTGATAATATTATTTTTTATAATTTATTTGGGTTTTGTTAATTTATCATATAAGAACATAATATTAAAAGTTTAGAAAATCCCTAATCATCATTTAAAAAAAATATTAAAAAATGTAACTGCTATTATTTTTTCAAAAAGAAAAAAATCTTTTTCAAAAATTACTTTGGCTATACTTTTGGTGGTATATGCATTTGCTCTTAAAACATAAAATTATTTTTTTAAATTATTAAAAATTATTTTTCATTAGTATTTATAGTTTTAAATTATTATTTAAGACTCTTGGGTACTGGCCTCTTTTATCTTTTAAACTGCCTCCAGTAATTGTCAATAGGGATAAACTATTCTCCATAAAAGACATTAAGGAAGGAGTTAAAAAGTTAACGGTGGGCAAAGCTCAGGACTTGGATGGTTTGCAAGCAGAATTTTTAAAATGGGGTTTGGAAGATCTTGCACCATACATAAAAAAGATATTCAATAGGGTTATTTAGCATGGCTTTCCCAAAAATTGGACAAAGCATGGTCATCCGACTTCACAAAAGCGGCGATGTCAACAACCCATCAAATTAGTGTACTATTATGATTAAACCTCTTTTTGGTAAACTTTTTAGTAGCATGGTGGAATGTAGAATTAGCCTTTGGGATAAAAAATAAGGTAAGAGGGTGAAAGGACAAGTAAGTTTTAGACCAAAACACTCTACTATTGATCATTGCATCACCTTTAGGCATTTGATTGAAAAGGTTTGGGACAAGTAGGGGGAAGAGGTCTATTATTGCTTTGTTGATTTCAAAAAGGCATTTGACATGGTGCCTATAATCAAACTCTAGGATAGAATGGAAAAATTGGATATACCAAAAAAATATAGGGCAATAATTCACAAGCTCTATGATCAAGTTTGGGCCAAAATCAAAACAAAGGGTGGAATATCTGAGTGCTTTGGGAGTGACATTGGGGTCAAACAGGGGTGTCCACTATCCCACACTTTGTTTGGACTGTATATCTACAAGTTAGAGGAGTGGATTGAAATATTGGGTGGGGATGGTATACAACTAGCCTCCTATGTCGTAAAATTGGGTGGGGATGGTATAGAACTAGCCTCCTATGTCATAAAATTATTGCTCTATGTAGATTAAATTATCCTAATGGCTAAAATGGAACATGGTTTGTAATAAAATTTGAGAGCTCTATAATTATTCTATCAAGAGGTGGGAATGCAGGTGAACAGTAGTAAAACTAAAGTCATGATTTTTTCTTTAAGAAGAAAAAAGAGACAATTAAACTTTGAGTTCGAAGGTGGCCCCTTGTAAGTGGTAAATGAATACAAGTACATGGGCCTTGACTTCCATAGTAATCTAAATTGGGAGGCTTGTAGAGATAAAATAATACAAGTATAAACATGCTCCAAAACAAATGCAGATTCGCTGAATTATGGGATTAGAAAACCAAGATGACTCTTTTTGGGCTGCTTGTTATTCCAATAGTGTTATATGGTTGTGAAGTTTGGGGTAACAACACAAAAATGATGAAATGTAGATAAATATAAAGGTTACAAAAGCATTTAATTATAATTAGTTTCATAACAAAAGGCACTATACTGTATGAGATCATGCTAGCTGAGGTGGGGACCTTTCTAATGGAAGCAGTGGCATTGATTCGACTATTAGGTTACCTAAAGAAAGTGGAAAACATGGAAGGATGTCATTGGCCAAAAATAGCAGTAGAAGAAAAGATGAAAAGGAGGAAGAGCACATGGATGAACCAAAATGACAAATGGGACATTAACATGTAGGACTGTCCTAATACCAATGCAGAAATCAAAAGATATGTGCAAGAAAAATTCAAAACAATCATTTGGACAAAATAGTTGGGACGTAAAAGAGAATACTATGTCAATAAATTTAATCACACATGTGACCATGAGTAAAAGCACTATATAGGAGTGGAGATAAAGTGGAAAACTAAAATTCTAATTGCCCCATTGAGAACCAGTTCACACCATCTTAAATGTGAAACTAGAAGATGGAAAGGGTTTGTCAGTTTTGCAAGTCCAAATCAGTGGAAATGGAATGGCATTACATCATGTAATGTATATCATATGATGACATTCAAAGTAGTTATGTTGATATCCTACAAGGTGAAGTACTTAAAAATTTATTTGAAGAGGAAAAGATAGCAAAAACAACAAACTACTTGACTAGAATTCATAATAGAAGATCCAAGCTTAACAAGGAAATCAAGGAAAGGCAGAAGTAGAAATGTGGGATAGCTTGTTGGATCGGTTGGTTTTGCTTCTGGGTCCCATGGGCCAACTGGCCTCGTGGACGTTATTAAAAACTTTCATTCATTCATTCAATTACATTAAATAACATTCATAAAAAATAAAATAATCAAACCTTCTTTTATTTAATTTGTCATGTTTAAGTTGATCAATATTTAAACTAAATATAAGTTTTTTATTCCTTGATATAAGGCATTTAATGCTTTAGATAATTTTATTTATACATTATTATTTTTAAATCCAAATCAAAGCTATAAAAGATTTTTTATTTACTTTTAATTGGAGTTATGAATTGGTTGGAGATACATTGGGGTCCAAAATCCCTAAGTGATTAACCATAATAATATTACCAATGATCATAACCAACCCTAAAAATACTACCAATGATCACAACTGGTCTCAAGAATACTATCAACTATCACATCTAGCTTTGAGAATAGAACCAACGACCCTAACCGACCTCACATGCCTAACAAGATTTGAACTTGAGTGGGGATTGAAAAAACCAGTCCATTTTACTAACTCATGTACATCTCATCAACCTTTCTAATTTTATATTAAAAATAAAAACACTCTTTCTTTTCTCATGAAAGAAATTTTACAAAAAAATTGTTTTTGAGATTTTTTTTTTTAAATTTAATATTTTTTATTAATTAAAAATTAATAATAAAAATAAGTTATTTTTATTATATTTATTTCACACTAAATTGATAATGTTTTTTGTAAGTTATATTTGTTTTTCATATAACATTTTAAGTGACAAATTAGTTAAGACATTTTTTTTTGATGTATTTACTTAAACCTATTATAATTGTTTCTTTAGCAATAATAAATCTTGTATTGTTTTTAAACTAGCCATGTTTCTTGAATTTAAGAATTTTATGATAAAATTTTTCTTTTAAAATGACGAAACTTATATTCTTAAATGCCAACTTCAATATCAAATTATGATTCTTAATGTACTTTAAAACTCTTTTTATGAGCAAATAGAGATTATGAAAACTTTTATTGATATACTCAATACAAAAATTACATTTTTGATCATAATAACACTTCTCATGTTGGTAGTAAATGTGTTTATAATAAATATTTCACTCCTTTGCAACATAATTTTTCTAACCCTGGGTTATGTATTATGAAGTGAATGAGTTATTTTAATGGTGGTCTTAGTAAACATGAAAATAAGATTCTTGAAAATTTTACCTAAAACTAATATGAATTATGTAGGGATCGATTCTAATGCTTCTAAAGATAATTTGAAGTCTTATTACCCCCTTGCTAAAAGACGTTGCATGATAGTGCCCCCTAATATCATACGACTTCTTTTGATTATAATGTTTGTCATGTTCATTTTTTGGTTAAAAATGGTAACAATTATGAGTATTGTGGTAAATATGGGCATCCTATCTCTAAATATAGGAAATTACATCCATGAAAATCTTGTGTTAAATCAACTCAAGACACTTTGCATTGTAAGAAAAATACTAAAACACTTAATTCTAAGACTAAAATAATTTAGATACCTAAATATATTGTATCTTCTAGAGACTTTGATGTGTCTTCATATGATAATTATTCGATTGCTTCACGTTGAATATATTTTTATTAAAAAACACCTTATTTGTCTTCCTTTTGATAAATTCATTTTTTATGCATTCCTTGCTTTTATGTTTCAAGGGAAATATGTTTTTATTTGATCTCTTTTTAACTAACATCTTTTTGAGCAAGATTCAACACTTTGTGATAGAACTTGTCTTTTACTCATTTTACCTTTATTACATTTATCTTTATGGTATATTATTTAATTAATATGAAGATTGATGTTAACTTGTTTATTTTGCATATTTTAGTGGATAATTTCTCCTTCTTGTTGGTAGTTATTCCATTACAGATTGAACATGTTATCTAAAGAGTCTTTTTGGAGATTATTGATATCACACTTTCATTCTTGTAACTTTTGATGACACCTGATCTTATTTTCTCTCTCTCAAAACTATTGTAATTCCTCTTAAAATAAGTTTTTATTAAACAAAGTATTATGTAATATCAAATCCCTTCCTTATTTTTAAAAGGTTTTATCCACTTTTGTAACTCAAAATGAAACTTAAGGAGGAGTGCAAAAGATTAACTTTATTTAGGTTCACTTTAGGCCTATCCTAAATATTTTTTAGTTGTATATTTATTAATTATTATAAATTTAATTTTTTTTGAATTTATGAGGTATCTCTCACATATTTTATTATATTTTAAGATTTTAGGAGTCACTTGTCCCTCCATATTTCACACACTTCCCTTCACCATTTGAATAATTTGACGTTGGACACACACTAAGAAATACTTGTAAGGTCATCATGAGAGTCTTAGTAACTCCTTATTCCTTCCTCTTTCTCTATTTAAATAACCCTCTCCTCCTCTCTTCTACACTTTTATTGTCACTTGAAGTTATTTACTCTTGTCTATTCTTATTTATTTTAAGCTTTTATTGTGAGGTTAATATTTGGAAAGGCTTCTTAAGGTTCATATGAATTTTCATCTGACTACTTTAATTTTCTACTTCAAAACTCTTAGTTCAATCTTATGGTTTGCTTGCTTACTCTTGTGAGTTAACATTGCTTCATATTTTGATTTCATTTATTTTTCTTTAAATTTTATTTATGATATCTTGGCATATATCCTAATAATAATTCATCTTGAATACTAGAGTAAATGTTTCATAGTAATCAAAACTTTCAACACGTGAAAACCTTTATTTATAAGCTAAACTTTGTATCTATAAATGAACCCATCTGATGCATATTTAGTTTGGTATATCCACTTACACCTCACTATTTTTTATTCCATTTAGAAGTGGAACCAAGTTCTATATATCATTCTTTACAAAAATCATTTCTTGTAAAATAATTGCTTGTCATTTAAGATGGTCAAAATCTGGTTGATAAGTCTCTAGGTCCTAAGTCATTTTCGACTGTGCCAAGTGTGAAACACCATAATGATGTTGGAATCTCATCCTACATGGATTTTTTATATACCTTAATAATGCACTAGCCTCATGACAAACCCATTTTAGTAGATGATGAGTTGGTTGTATAATAACACTCTAAATAATTCTTAGTATTGCTGGTGGAGGAGCTTGGAATCTAAACTATAATGAATCTTAGAATGGGTGTCATCAAAACTTCCTTGTTATTCATAATAACATCAAAATTTATTTAGGGTTTAACGTAAATCAATGAAGGAGGATTATACATTGGCTCTTAAGGTTTAGATTGTTCATCAAACATTACATCTTGTTGGTAAAGTATTTTAGTGGTACATGGAATAAGAAGACAAATATGCCTTCACATATTCAAATTAGCTAAAAAATATATAAGGGTGGCATGCATGCATTACCTCTAAATATATTTAAATCTGAAACATTGGGATTAAAACCATACCTTTTTTCTTCAATAATCATTTCCTGTACTACTGAGTGGGGAGTACGATTTTGAATGTAGTTTACACACTGAATTATCTCTGCCAAAAATTGTGACAGAAAGTTTTTAGAACATACCATGAAATTTTATATTTTATTAAGTGTATGGGTTTTACATTCAACTACACCATTCCACAAAAGGATGTAGGGTAAAATATGCTAAATATGACTAATTATTTTCTCACAAAGGTTGATCATTTGATTGTTGACAAACTCTCCATTATTTATTTTGAGATTCTAAATTTTTACATTTGATAGGTTTTCAACAAGGGCTTTGAAAATATTTAGGTGCTCAAAGACTTCCTTTTTGTTTTTTAGATAGTAGACCCATGTTTTGTGGGAGAAATCATCAATAAATGTAAGCACACAATTATGTTTATAAAAACTAAAATGTGTAAAGGACATAAGATACCAAATGAAATATGTCGCTAGCTCTCAAATATTTTCCTTTGGGAAATGGATACTTATGTTATTTTCTAAGTGCACATCCTTGAAAAAATCAATATTTAAAATAAATTTTTGATAAATTAATAATGATGTTACGCTTACAAAGACACTACAATGAATGATAATTTAGATGACCAAAATGCTCATGCCAAAGTTTACTCAAGTCAATACCATGTGAAATCATGACTTATGAAGGTTGAATTAACATAAATTTTTCAAATTTTTAAAATATTTATTGATGATCAACTTTGATAATGGAAACAATAGTAGACTGGTTTAATATATTAATGATAACAACATTTTAAGGTGTAAAATCAACATTTTTGCCTTCACCTAATTGTGTGATTTGATAAATGAAGAGGATTTTTTTATAAAGTATTAAATGTGGAGAAATTTGTTAAATACAACATTTTCCATCTCAATGGACCCTTCACCCTCAATAGATAGAGGACTAGAGTTTCCCAAAATGATTTTAATTTTGTGGCTTTGGTCAAGATTGTGAAATGGAGAGCCTCCATGTTCCATGTAGTGAGAGGCTCCTAATTCCAATATCTATTTAGATATATGTGATCTTCCTATTGTTACAAAAAAAGGAAACTCCTATAATGGAGAGAGGAAGATACATTTTTTAATCTATTCTTTCAATTATAACATATTATTAAAACATTTATGTTCAACATGACATAGATTATAAAAATACTTTCAACCTTATTTGTCAACATAAATTCAATTTCCTTTTGATGTTGTCCTTACGAGAGGAATAGATTTATGGAGTTGATTTATTACCCTTAGGCTTAGGATTTGATTTAACTTTTTCTTTGTCAAGGTCCTTACCTTTGCTAGAGTTAGGTTGTGATGTCATACTAGTATATTTGACTATTAATGGCCACTACTTGGTACCTCTAAATTAGATGTCACTAACAAAAAATAGTTTTTCCTATTCTTAGTAAAGTTACACATTATTTTAGAGTCCAAGGACTACTTTATGATAAAATATTAGATCAAATAAATAATTTTTATTTTTTTCAAACCCTTAGTACCTCATTATGTTCACTAATTTTTGATCAACCAAAATCCCTTAAGGTCAAGGTGAGAATAAAATATTGGGTATTTACAATAAGCCACTAAAATATAGGCTTGAAAATCAATACATAGAAAAATAAAACTGTAGATTTGAAAATTATACTTACATTGACACTAAAATAAAAGATATATACTCTCCATATAACCACACTATAATAAGTGAAGCCTTTATAGCTTTGAAACTATATTAAAGTGATTAAATATTCTTCATAATCACTGTAGCTACCATAAGACATAGAACCAAAATACATGCAATACTATAAATCAATGAAAATTTTAAATAAAAACAACACACACATTTACCATAAAGAAATCAACTACCTTTTTAGATTAAAAAGCTCCAGCCTAAATTGTCAGTATAAAAATAACTCTCATATAAAGTAATTATTTGAACCACTACCTCTCTATGATATTATATAGATAATAAAGAGACTAAGGGTAGGGTTTGGAGTGTTTTTAACTTTTAGAACAAGTATTATTAAAAATAAGACTTTACTATTGATAACATAAATCAATCAAGTCAATAACTTGATTTATACTCTTCTCTATTAATAATTTATGGATAAGTGTGTAAAATTTAGTGATTATTCACATATTATATTACAATGAATATTTTAAGTGCATCTTAAAAAAATATAATAATGTTTGAGTAATTGAATACACTAACATAATATAGGACACAATTGTGACCTATGCCTACCCAACCATCTATTTTTGTTGATAGTTCATGATTAGGTTTGTAAAAGTCCAAAATTGATTAAAAAATGCAAATCACTTACAATTGAATTAATTATAGATGATTTAGGGAACATTCATTTGTGATCAGATCATTTTAGGTTAAACTCAAGACTAATTATGTGTGATGAGAATAATGAAGTTTGATTTTATAGCCTATGTACACCCAATCACATCATTTTATCAATATTCCTTATGATTAGGTTTAAAAATAGGCCAACATTGATAAAATGAAACCCTAATCATTTACAACTAGAATATAATCATAGATAATTTGGTGCCCATTCATGTATAATCAATTTTTTTAGTTATAATTAGGTATGATAGGAGTAATGCAGGTTAGTTGCCTAACCTAAAAATACCCAACCATATCCCAAATTTATTGATATCCATGTGATAAGGTTGATAATAGGTTGAAAAAACAAAAAAATCAAAACCTTGATCACTTGAATAAATTAATTACATATGATTTGGTGCCTATTCATGTGCTATTAGATTAATTTATGTCAAATTTGGGCCTAATTAGGTGTGAAAAAAATAGTGTGGGTTGATTTTGTAACACATGCAAACCTAAACACCTTTATTTCTTGATATTTCATTTGATTAGGTCGTTAATAGGTGAAAATTGATAAAATAAAATCATAATCACTTGTGAATGGAAAACTTACACATGATTTGAGGCACATTGGTGTGAAATAAGATAAACCTAGGTCAACTTCAAGCCAAATTAAGTGTGATGTGAGTATTTTAGGTTTATTATGTGACCTACACACATATAACCCACATGTTTGTTGATATTATGAATGAATAGGTCACTAATAGGCCAAAATCAATAGAATTAAAACTAAGTCACATGCGAGCATAGTAATTACAAATGATTTAGGGCATAATCATGTTTCATTAGAGATAATTATATTAAATTCAAATCCTAATTAGGTGTTATGGGAGTAATTGATGTTGATTTCATGATCTACGCATACAAACAACCACTTTTGCAAGTATTCCATGTGACTCAGCTACTAATAACATCAAATTGACAAAACAAAACCCAATCACTTGGACCAGATAAATTATGAATAATTTGGGTCCATTCATGTATGATACAATTAATTTAAGATGAATTAGGTGTGATGGGAGTAATGTAGGACAATTATAGACCTCCTCACTATTAGAGTAGGTTATTTACCTTAGCTCATGTTCACCTAGGTGCTTTATTTTTCCATTTATTTAGTTATTCCCACCCACTTATGTGTAGAAATTTTATTTGTCTTATTTTAGATATTATGAGATATTAAATATTTCTCTTAGATATTATGGGGATATGTTTTAATTATTCATATAATTTAGGTATAGTTATCTATTAGTCCTAGGTTTGATTTCTTAGCTTGATTTCTTAGTTATGAGTGATCAATTAGCATGATATTTTAGTTAGGATTGATCACTTGGCTTGATCTCTTAGTTAGGATATATTTTCCTTTCCTATATATGCAAGGATCATTCATTGTATTTGGAAAGCTTTAGAGATATAATATATGATGTTATTGCTCTTTGTTTTACATATCTATCTATAAGTTGATACTGTCAAATTATTTTTAGATTATTGTTTTTATGAATGTGATGTTATAATAATACCATAGATCCTTGTAGCTTGGAACAATGTGATTATTGTTATTTTCATGGTACCAGATATTAAGGTGTTGTAGACATTCATTTGTAAATTCATTGAAATATTTTTTCTACATATCTAGTTTTATTATTTTCTATGATGACCAACATGAAGATATTTGTATTTTTTATTGTAGGTTTTAGATTCATCCTCACCCTTATCCACCTGGTTATATGGTATGGTCATGTGGAGGGGGATTAATTTTTGAATCTTACTAGTGGGGGTTTAATTCCAGCCCATATTGTTTTTTGATAATCTCTCCAATAATTTTTTTTAAATCATTTAATTTTTTTTGGTGCAAATTTATTTTTTGAACCATTTATGATGGAATTTTTTTGTAAAAATTTATATCTTTTGATTGGTAATTCAAAATCAAGTGTTGTTTTTTTCAAAAGTGTATTGTTTTTACACCCAATCTATTAATCTCATTTATTTTGTAAAACATACTAAAATATGAAATGCCAAAGTTATTGTTTTGCGGGGGTGTCAATACAAAATCTTTGGGGGGTTATCTTGGTGCTGATTTGTGCACCCTTTTGCATTCTTTTACTCTTTGTTGACTTATTAAAATGGTTTATTTTTAACAACACATAATTACCACACATAGATACTAAGAATAAAAAAAAATCATTAAACACAAAGGATTATGGGCCTTAATGACCATAATCACTAGAGAATATGAGAAATTTCATCACCAATGCAACTTTAATGAGTGTATGAGTTTGATAAGAACTTGTGAAAGATATTTTTTTGTTTTATTTCGAATGATGTGACTCTTCTTTCAAAATATGGTAAAAATTAAAGGGTTTATTTCGTAAGATGGATCAGATGAGAGCCATGGATCTTTAAGTAGAGATCACTTCTCTCAATCTTGAATATTTTTCATCTATTATAGACTATCTTACTAAGTTCAAGCACTTGTTGACACAATTGAATTGGAATGAAAGGGATAAAAAAGATGAAGAGTGTGTTTACCTAATTTTGTCTAAGTTGAAAGGTCTATTCCTAATCTTTGTTTCTACATTTTTCTCTAACATAGATGCCTTAGGTGCCACATTCAAAATTCTTGATTTAGAATTGTTTTATGAAAGACTTACTAGGGAAGAATCCAAATTGTCTAACCTTGAGTCTTTCACCTCTCAAAAGGCCTTATTAGCATTAAGGGAAAATAAAAAAGTAAACCCAAAATTACTCCTTATTCATATCAAAGTGACACTAAACCCAAAGACACTAAATCTAAACCTATAGAGTCTTCTAAATATGAGAATAAGTCTAGCCTTTCATGCTCCTTTTGTGGGGGGACTGATTATGTAGAAACTAAGTGTTGGAAAAGAACGTAAATCTTAGAGGATATAATTAGAAAACATAATATCTATATCTCCACTTCACATCCTTCCAATGAGCATGATAAAGTACTTAATGTTGTTGGGAGATCTGAGTCACCTATTACAGACAGTGCAGTTGATCATTCACTATTGGAGCCTCATTCACTTGTTACACAAGGTGTTGTTGATCATAGTTATAGACTATATCAATTTAAGGGTTTTGATGACACTTATTCTATGGGGACGTGCTTTGTTTCTCATGCTAATTTTGAGAGTAGGCTTTGGCATGAGAGATTTGGACATCTTAATTATATATATTTGAAGGAATTGAACACTCATGGTATGGTTGATGGTTTTCCTATAGTTTCTTGTCTTGATAGAGTTCTCCATGGCTATGCATTAGGGAAAAAACACCAAGATCCATTTCCTAAGGGTATTTCAAAGATATCTTATTCACCACTTGAGCTTGTACATAGTGACTTGATGGTTGTTTTACTCTTTCTTTTAATGGAGCTAAGTATGCACTTATATTTATCAATAATTTATTGAGGCATACTTGGGTTTATTTTTTCAAGAACAAGAGTGAATTTATTTCACACTTCAAAGTATTTAAGGCTTTGGTTAAGAGTCAATATTCTAGTTTCATAAAGAAGCTTTGCACTGATAATGGGGGACCACTTCAACAAAGATTTTTTTGAGTTTTTACAGCTCATAGCATTGTTCACCAAAATATATTCCTTGTATTCCACAATAGAATAGCTTATAAAAAAGGAAGAACCAAAATTTAAATGATATGACTAACTACATGATTTATTCTTGGGATTTACCTCTTATATACTGGGTAGAAACACGTAATTACAAAAAACAACATTCAAAATCACACACCACATAGAGGACTTGAAAATTTGACTCTAGAGGAGGCTTGGTATGGAACTAAGCTTGATGTCTCATTCTTCGAGTTTTTGAGAGCCATGTTTAGGATTTTGTGCTAAAGAAAAAAAGGAAAACCTTAGATAAGAAGATCAAACCCTTGATCTTTGCAGGGTATTGTGAGGACATGAGATCTTATCCACTTTTGGATCTTGATACTCATGATGTTATTTTTTGAAAACATGTTCGGTTTGATGAGCATTTTTATTCTCATTATTATTCATCTTATTTCATGTCTTGTTCTTAATCTTTTCTCCCATCCATTGATGATTATTCACTTCATCTTGATTATGCATTCTCTAAGGATACAGTTTAGGGTGACATTGAGGAGGTTATGGATGTAGAATTAGATGCATATCCTATTCCAACTATGCCTAAGTGGGATCATACTATATTTTTTGAGGAAATTACTTTCATACATGATCTTCCACCCACTAGACATCATCATACACATTCTAAAGGTTATAAAATTTTATGTCAGGTATTTTCTAGGGATACATAGTCTTTTTCATAGGCTCATGGGATACATGAGTGGGATGATGCAATGATAGATGAGTATTATTATTTGATGAAGAATCATACTTGGGATTCGGTCACTCTTCCTAAGGGAATAAACTTGGTCAAAAGCAAGTAGATATACCACATTAAATATGTAGCTGATGGGTCCATTGAAAAGTATAAGGCACATCTTGCTGTGAAGGGATTTTCATAATTTGAAGGTATTGATTACTCTAAGACATTTTATCCTATTGACAAGATGGATTTTGTACACCTTGTAATTTCTATAGCTACATCACAGGGTTGGCCAGTGTACTAGATGGATGTAAAGAGTGCCTTCTTACATGGAGAATTTTAGGAAGAAATGTACATGGAGAAATCTACTGGGTTTGTTCATGATTCTTCTCTTGTTTATCGACTATGAAGGTATCTCTATGGTCTCAAACAAGCCCCTCAAGTTTGGTATGAAAAAATGGATTCTTTTCTTATATCTACTGGCTTTGTTTACTACCACTCAAAACATATTATATATATCCATCATGTTAGAGAGGATATTATTATTATGGTTTTGTATGTTAATGATCTACTTCTTACATGTAAATCTTCTATTTATATTCAAGATTTTCAATAGGCTCTTTCAATATAGTTTGATATGATGGATCTTGGTCTTTTGCATTTTCTCAGATTCAGGGATTCATTTGAGTCAACAAAATTACACTCTTGATCTTCTTTAGAATTTTAACATGGCTGATTGAAATCCAAGTCCCTCTCTTTTCTAGTATAGGGTCACTCTTAATACATTAGTCCTCTTTGTGATCCTACATTATACAAGTAGTTGGTTGGCAATCTCATGTATTTAATCCATAATCTCCCTGATATTTATTTTATAGTAGGGATTACATCTTGATTTATATATGATCCTCATGATAGTCATTGGTAGTTTACCAAAATGATTTTATGATATTTTTAGGTCACTTGACACTTTAGATTATACTATAATAAAGGTTATACTCAGTTGGTTAGATATATTTATTTTGATTGGGCAAGTTCTATTGATGACAAATGTACCACTTCTGGATATATTTTTTGCCTTGGTTATTCTCCAATTACTTGGGCTTTCAATAAGAAATAAGTTATTTCACTTTCATCTACAAAGGGAGAGTACATGGTAGTAGTCACAATAAGTCAACAGGGTCTTTGGCTTCATCAATTATTGATAGAGTTTGGCTTCATGTAGGGTTCACTTACTATACTTTGGTGTGATAACCAGAGTGCAATTCACATTTATCTTAACCTTGTTGAACACTAGTAGACCAAGCATAATGAGATTCACATACACTTAATTCATCATCACATTCAGGATAGAGGTATTTGTTTGGAGTACATTCTAACTCAGTAACAAGTTGTCAACATCTTTATGAAATTTTTTACATCACCTCGCTACTTTGAGTTACATGGCATACTTGGGGTTTTAGAAGTTGTTCTTAGGGGGTATTCATGAGGACATATTATTTATTAATGGATATATTGTATATGAGTACCTACTTATGCCTTATTTTTGGGACTCATATTGTAGATATGCCACTTTATTTTTAGCCCCTAGCTTCACTTGATGGGGGGTGTTAGAGTAGGTTATTTACATTAGCTCATGTTCAACTATGTGATTTATTTTCCCATTTATTTAGTTATTCCAACCCAATTATGTGTGGCTATTAAATTTATCTTATTTTAGATATTATGAGATATTAAATATTTCTATTAAATATTATGGGGATATGTTCTAGTAGATTCTATCCTGTAGGGATAGTTATCTATTAGTCCTAGGTTTGATCTCTTAGCTTAATCTCTTAGTTATGATTGATCACTTAGCTTGATCTCTTAGTTAGGATTGATCACTTATCTTGATCTCTTAGTTAGGATTGATCTTCCTTGACTATATAAGCAATGCTCATTCATTGTATTTGACAAGCTTTGGGGTTATAGTATATTATACTATTGCTATTTCTTTAGCATATCTATCTATAAGTTTATGTTGTCAAATTACTTTTAGATTATTATTTTTATGAATGTGATGTTCTATTAATACCATAAATCCTTATGGATTGGAAAAATGTGATTATAGTTCCTTTAACACATAATAAAATACCCATCTTTGTCATTATTTTGTGTATGTAGGTTATTAATAGGCAATACTCAAAGAAATAAAACTCCAACCACTTGTGACCAAAGTAATTGGAGATGGTTTGGGGGCCATTCATGTGTAGAAATAGTAATTCACATTTAATTTTTGGCCTAATTAGGTTTGATGGGAGTAATTAAGGTTGATTTGGTGCCCTACACACACTAAATCACCCTCATTTGGTGATATTCCATTTGATTAAGTCACTAATAAGTTAAAATTGATAAAATAAGACCCTAATCACTTGATACTATATAAATTATAGATGATTTTAGGTCCAATAATGTGTGATAAGAGATTTTTAGTTTAAAATCAAGTCTAATTAGGTGTGATGAGAGTAAATTAGGTCATTTTTTTTCATATATACATAACCAAATAGTCATGT
This sequence comes from Torreya grandis, assembly GCA_037957365.1. Classification (NCBI taxonomy): domain Eukaryota; kingdom Viridiplantae; phylum Streptophyta; class Pinopsida; order Cupressales; family Taxaceae; genus Torreya; species Torreya grandis. The sequence continues at coordinate 4,379,155 of JARHVA010000315.1, forward strand.
CTACCAATATTCTATGTGAGTAAGTCATTAAAACTTAAAATAAAAAATTAACCCCTACATTTGTGATGGAATTATTACAAATGTTTTTGGGTCCATTCATGTGTGATGAAAGTAAATTAGGTAAATTTTTTGATAAATTAGTCATTATGAGAGTAATGTAGGTTAAAATCGTGATCTACACACAACCAAGCACCCCTTTCTATCAATATTTTGTGTGATTAAGTTGTTAATATGTAAAAATTGACAGAAAAACCTAATAATTTGTGATTTGAAGATAATTTAGGTCTCATTTATGTGTGGTGAGATCAATTTAGATCAAATTCAACCTCAATTAGGTATTATGGGAGTAATTCATGTTAATTTTGTGACCTACATGCACCCAACTGATTCTTTTAGTTGATATTCCTTGTGATTACATCACTAAGAAGAAAAATTGTTAAAAACTAAACTCCAATCACTTGAGACTAGAGAAATTATAAATTATTTATGATTCATTCATTTATAATTAGAGATAATTATGTCAAATTCAATATCAATTAGGCGTGATTTCAGTAATGCATGTTGATTCTGTGACCTATCTGCACCTAATCGCATTTTTTTTGATATTATGTATGATTAGACTTCTAATAGGTTGAAATAAACAAATAAAACCCAAATCACTTGAGAATAGAGTAGTGTAAATTATTTAGGTCCCATTTATATGTGTCTGAATAAAATTAATTATAATTTAGGGCCAATTTGGTGTGATGGGAGTAAAACAGGTTGATTTTGTGACATAACCCTAAACACCTTTCTTTGTTAATAATATCATTGTGATTAGTTTTTTAATGGGTGAAAATCTAAAAAAAAAACATAAATCACTTATACTAGAGTAATTAGAGATGATTTTTGGCTCATTCATGCATGATTTTATAAATATAGGTCAATTTAGGGACTAATTAGGTGCGATGAGAGAAACATAGGTTAATTTTGTAACCTGCACACACCCAATCATCCCTTTTTCTTGATATTCTATGTGTATGGATCACTAATGGTCCAAAAATCAATAAATTAAAATACTAATCATTTAGATCAAAGCAATTATTTTTTATACTTTAATAATCTTACACCTTATAGTGAAGGAATTTTTAGGGAACAATAATTTTTATTTAAGAATGATACTCATCAATACATGGATAAGATGCCAATATGATTTAATATTAATGATATTTTGTAATGTTGAATCTTTATTTACATTGACCAAGTCATGTTGAGATTTTTTTAATATAATAGTGAAAAGGGAGGCCTTATAAATACATGTCAAGTGGAGTGTTGGGTGTAGGAAGAATAGAAAAGAAATGATGAAGTTGAGTGCATTAGAGATGGAGATAACTAAGTTTAGGGAGTGAAATAAAGGTATTTAACCACCAAAATGTTCTAAGGATTGAGGAGACATGGAAATTACAATCTTGCAACTAAATCATATATAAATGAGTTTCTTTGTAATTTGGCATAAGAGGTTGATTGGATTATTGAAGTGAATGGTGCCACTTACATAAATATGATATACAAATAAATATCAGATTTTGGTTCATGTAAGTTGATATGTTTTTATTCTTTTATGATCAAATTAAGACTACATTTTATGGTATTAAATTTTAAGCTATAATTCATAACATGAATTTAAATAACAACATGTGCATAGGGATAATAATGGTTTAATTAAATGATGAAAAACTTTAAACACTTGATGTTACATACAATCAAGCATAATTATTTGAGAAGAAACTTTAAACTAAGTACAAGGCTCAATAATCTTCATTTTCCTCCACCATTTCTAGATTGATAACTACAAAGGCCTGCACATCCTCTTACATAAGGGAGACCATCTATCTGTTCTAAATATTATTCCCAAACTTCTCTTTCTCCTCCTATTGATGTTGGTAAGTTTGGAAAATTATGCACTAATTGTAAGAATCACATACATGATAAGTCTAAACATTTGAAACTAAATAATAAGATGTTGATCACATCATCTCATGATGATGAAGCAATTGAAGTTCCCTTTGAGAGCCATAGTAATTATAATACCTATAATGAATTAAAAGGTTATCTCAATAAGGTCACTTTGATACACCATCACACTACTAAATGGGTTCATGATAGTGTGAACATACAAAATTGGTACACAACGCTTTTACATAGAATTTTTACCTATTTTTACATACTTGGTCCATTTGTCTATATTTTTCTATTTTAAGGACACTTCTTACCAGATAATACTCTCTTTTTGGCATTATAACTTCTATATGTCCTTCATATTCACCCATTTTATATTTTGATCCATATTTTTTCTATTTTATAATTTTATTACACCCTTTCTATGCATTATCTCAATTGGGAAGATTCATAAAATATAGTTCTACTGTTGAATCTACTATGTGAAAAGTTTGTAGGCTACCTAATTTATCCCCTTTATTTTTGTGGGTCCTTCCACCTTGGCCTATTTTTTTGTGCTTTTAATTTTTAATATTATTATTTTACATGGTTGAATATTGTGCATGGTATGTCCTAGATATCCATATATATACAAATCATTTATAGTCATTTACCAAGTATGAGAGAATGATGAATTATTTCCATATGATCCAAGTTAAAGTTTTCACTTTACAAATCTATTACTACACTGTTTATGGAGTATTCCACTTTAATAATTTAATATTATTGAATATATTGTGACATCATCCACTTACACCAAATGAGGGTTTAATTTAATGTTAATATAATTGCATCATAACTTATAGGGAAGAAGAATTTTAAACTCTTACTTGATATTCCATTTACGCTGCACAAGAACTACTTAGGGTGTTATTATAACATGTAGAATACATAACTACAACTCTATTAAGGTTTTATAACCCAAATACTTAAATCCCTTGTCATTTTTATGTGTCATTGAAAATTAGGTCAGTAGAGGAAAAATAAATCAATTCAGATGTTCTTCCCACTAATTTATAAGAGCATAAATACATAACTATATGAAATTAGGAGATGAACCCACATGAAAAGAATACATGGCCTAGAAAGGTGCATATTAAAGATTTATCACTTAGTAACATATTCACTAGTCACAACAGAGAGATTGATTTGGTGGTTGAATATACCTTGAACTTATTTATTAGGTCTTGTGCATATGCTAAATCTATCTTTTGACAATGAGCATTCTAAATTTCACATAAATCATATTTATGTGTTCTATACAATTCATACACTTCTAAAATCTTAGGGTTTTGCCCAAGTGTGATTGTTTCATAAATTTTATTTTTCATATTTTTCATTACTTTTTAAATTAATTTCATTTATTCTTCTTTACAATTTTCATCACTTGGGGTAGATTTTATTTACTATTTTAGAATGATCTATCCTATATATTTCCTATGCTATTGTTTTATCTAATTTGCTTAGCTTAATTTACCATAATCCAATTTTAGATAAAATATATGGCTAAACCCCCCTGTTATTCAATTTCCTATATCTTTTAAAGATTTATCTTAGGGTTTATTATTGATTTATATTTTGAGGATTGCCCTTATGGTTTTATTATTGACTTCTATTTTTTCCAGACATGATTTCAAATCTATATCTTATTTTCATATGTTTAGATCAAACCTTAACTTGATACTCACTCTTTATACTTTTTAATTGCATACATATTTCATAATTTGGTGCATATATCTTTGTTTCTTTATTGCATATATAGTTTGAGATTTTTCTAGGTATAATACTCCCCATTTCAAATATGAATTTGATATTTTCATTATGTTCTACATCATGTTATTTTTTAATACATTTGCTTCACCTTCCCCATATTTTTCATGGTTACATATTATGCCTAAGAATGTTGGAACTATTCATCCTACTAAACATAGTGCTATATTGAGTGGTCATACTTGTGATTTGATACAAATATATTTGTATACTACTCATGTTTTGAGAATTTTAATCAGTAATGAGGTGCATTCTTGTGATATTTTTCTTTCTATTAATAATAATAATAATAATAATCAATACAAATGTGTTGGAGAGAAAATGCCATTTTATAAGGTTAATTATTATGATGAAGATGATAGTGAGGTAGAGAAAATGCTTATACAAATAAATCTATTAGATCTAATAATTTTTCAAATTTAGGGCATGAAAGAAGTTGGTTTGTGTGTAAGCAATTACACATTATGTTATATGCAAGTGCATATAGTGAAATAATTTGTAACTTAAAAATATTGTTTATGAGATGTTATTTGAATTCTTCAAACATGTACTAATACTAATCCTATGATATATTTATAAATAGTAGATAATGTGGTAGTATAACTTCGCTGTGTAAATGATTAAGTGTGAGTTTGGTAGGTGTTTAATTTTTAATATCCAGGTGATAATGAATGACCTTTTATTTTGTATTATACCACAAATTTTTAAATTATCTCATGGTAGGGTTAATTAATATAAATAGGTTTACCCATACATGTATAAATATTTAAAAATTTGACTATTTGTAAGGTTCAGACACTAGCATCAGACCTGGGACTCTAGTGTTGATGCTAGTGTCCTAGTCTAGACAATAGTATTTGGGAGGATATAAAGTTATTGAAGATATATAATAGTAGAGTTGGATATAAATTATGTTTTATGGATATTTTGGGCTATAGGTGATCTAGGTAATCATAATATTAGGGTCAAACTATTGTATAAATATTTATGCATAGTGAGATGGAGCACACGAGACTTTTTGAATGAGAAGGTCATGAATTGAAGGGTTGAGTTGTGAGTGATATTTTAAAAGTTTAGAAGAATATTTTATTAGATCAAATCATATTTTAATATATATTTTATTATAGGTGAAGACTCCACCCATCAATAATAATGAAAGGCAAACCTAAAAAATAAGATTAAAATTCATTTTTTGTTAGCTCCAAAAAATTATTTATTTCACCAAGATTCTAAGGCTTTTTTTAGTCTATGAAAAGGACCTAAAAAATTGAAGATATGGGTGATTTTTTTAGTAAATAACTGAAAGTTTTAAATTTTTAATTTTTTAACTATAAATAGGTAAAACTATTCATTTATATATTTTCTATTCTTATAAAACTAGAGCTCTATTATCCAAATTTTGTGTTACAAGATGCTATGGTTTGTGGATGAGAATGTTGACATGATGGAGGATGCATTAAAATTACAAATAGAGTCATTTTTTTAGTTTTGGTAAAAATGAACTAGATTAGGAAATTTAGGCACAAGGGCAGATTCATGTAGTGGAATTTTTCCCAAGAAGCATCAAAACAAATCTAGATTTAGGATGGGTATTGGGTAGACTAAAAATTGAAAAATAGAGCTAAGGTAATTTATTAGGACTAGTGAAAGAAATCATCACCCTCAAAAAACTGTAGCAGCTAGGCTAATATAGTTTATAGGGGGGAAATTAACTCTTAGCCAATACCATATTGTATGGCTAATATAGATAGGTGAAGTACTGGCTGAAACCACAAGGTAAGGCCAACATAGTATAAAATTAATAAAATAAATGATATTTTGAAGGTTTTGAGTATGGATTGTGTAAAAATCATTTCTAAATGAAACTAAAAATAAATCTAGTGATAATCCAACCTTGCCCAAAATTACTAGTTGTTTATCTAGTATTGTTATAAGTTTGATTGATGACAATATAAGCCGTGAATAAATTCACATTAAGCATATTAATATTGTTGATTTTAATTTATGAATACTTGAAGTTAAAATAATAGAATTAAAATATGTAAAATATATTTCCAAAATGAATTATTACGCCACACTTTTGCAGCATATTTTATTAACAAATAAGGCTAAAACTAGTCAATCACAATGAACTTGCATAATAAAGTATGCCAAGTGAAATATATAAATATAACTCCTAGATTACCTATTTTTTCTTAAATTATACTAATATAATTAACAATAGACATGAGAACAAGTTTAATTCATTGATACCATATGGTCATCATGCAAGAAGCTTCTCCATTAGAGTTAAGCAAACATGCACATTAGACAAGCTCAATGCCCTAAAACATATATAAATAGAATATTTTATTAAAATTAAATTAAATTCAGTTAACTAAGTTTTATAAATTTCAACCCACCTACTATTGGGGATGAATTGATAAGGATTTGATCTCGATTAAGTACACATTCAATGAACTAGACTCTAACTAGCACTTATATCTATTTTTTAGAAAGATATTAAAAAGTGTTTATGATTGAAAAAAAAATTAATATATGACATAAATAAATTAAATAGAACTCATAAGATAAAAAATCACAAATAAAACTAATTATAACAAAAAAATTAAGTTTTGACATTGGTATCATACTCAACATTTTCCCTTTGGTGCAAAGAAAATAAATGCCTATCATCTTCTTAAGTCTTCTATGAATCTTCTTCAGTAATCCCTTGTGGAAAATATCAAAAAATTGATTTTAAATTTTCACATTATCAATGATTTTTTTTTCAATGACCAAGTCTCCCAAAAATGATGTATAAGTTCAATATGTTTGGTTCTAGCATGGCAAATTTTTTTTTGGAAAATTGTATTGCCCCATTTGTTATGACAAAAAACATATGTTGGATCATGTTGAGCCTCTCTAAAATCAACTAAAAGTATTATAAACTATATTTTTTGTGTGAAATATGATGTTAGATATATATATATATATATATATATATATATATATATATATATATATATATATATATATATATATATATATATATATATATATATATATATATATATAGCTTTAGTATAGGATAATGAAACTGTAGCTTATTTTTTTGATAGCCATAAAACCAATCCACTTTTCAATGTGAAATAATACCCTGAGGTTGAATTCTGATCATCAAGAGATCCTCCCCAAAATTAATATATATATCCAATTATAAATAAGTCCTTCTTACATATTTAAAAATTATTCTCACTACTTGTAAATGTTTGAATGATTTCCCATAAATCTAGAAACTAGTGGAACCCCATAATTGATATTGGGTCTTATCATAATGTGATACATCAAACCCCCCACCAAGATTCTAAAATTATTTTAATTATTTAAAGGAATCCATCATATCTCATAGTTATTATCTAACATTTTATTGGATGGATGTGGATTCAACAAACACTTATACTTGCTTGGAGTTGATGAAGATTAGTCTCTTGAAAAGAGCTAGTATTGTTTCTTGTTGAACTAAAAATTTATGTAAGAATTTTTAATCACTCAAAATAAATTTCAAGAGGATTATTTATTAGGAACCTATATAATAAGATAAATAATAACACTCATATAAATTAAATATTGCATATATTGACATATTTTTCTTTTTATAGAAGAAATCACTCTGAATCACTTGCTACTTTGAGGGGGATACCTCCCTTTTAGAGTAATAATATAATTGATATATATTTTTTAGATGACTTAAAATGACCTATGCTATCTTATTTATACTATTTTAATCTATCTAAATCTTCATTCTAATGCATGTGGCACTAAACTACTATTCACTATTCTACTACTTATGCTACTTTTCTACCCATCTCTAGATATATTACATTCCATCCCCCTTAAATTCACCCTCAAAACATGATAATAATTACATAATAAAATAGGATGCTAAATATATAGAGGCTTGACCATGCATTCATTTAGGCTTCCATTTCTTCCTCTAGGGCTATGTAATGAGCACATATAATAACAATCTGAACTCAAACACTATAATATGAGGGTGAAGTGCATAGAGATCAATGGATGGAGTAACCTTGGCTTGAAACATGAGGTTAGAGTCAATAATTTAAAGTTGAATCTTGAAAATAATCACCTCAAAGTTAGAACAACGGTGAAAAAAATAAACCGCTTGGTGAGTCAACATGCCATCCCCCTTAGCATTGTTCTCTAAGGTATCTGAAGACTTAATTATCTACTTGGGATATGTGATTATCAACTTGGGCTCATTGGGGGCCTACTCTAGCATGGTTATTTATTGAATGGGCTCATTTGGAACTTGTTAAAATGCATCCAAAAGGGAATTTCTAGTTTATTGATGTCCTAAATAGGTGGTATTGTGTAGGGACACAATACCTAAAACAAAGGTGTTTCACTATGATCATTATTGATGCAGTCTTCTTTGAGCTTATCAAATCCCATAGATTCCATCATTATTTTATGTCACCACATTCTAACCTATTATTAAAGTTCCTCATAGAGTTTATTGATGAAGTAAGTTGTGAAGAAATCCTTAGACAAGCCTATAGTTTGGTTGGTGAGTTATGCAAATACTGCTTGATATTTCATACTGTGTTGGTTTGATGAAGCTTAGTCAAAGCACTGATGAAATTACATTTAGATAAAATAGGAACCCCAATGATTATAATTTATTGGATATTGGATTGAATAAAAAATACATCCTTACATAAAGATTTTCATAATTTTTTTAATACATATAATTAGTTACTAAAACTATGATAAATTTTAGACTAATAAATAAAAATAAAAACTTTAAAATGTTCTAAAATGGTAGTAATGAGGCACACAAAATTCAAAAATGGTTTGGCATGATTCATTACAGTCTGAGAGTAGAATGCAAAAGAATAGTCAAATGTTTTTTTACATAATAATGACAGTTACTAAAATTTTAATAAATTTCATAATACTAAACACAATATAAAACTTTAAATTTTTATAAAAAGATGAAAATGAGAAGCACCAAAACCAAAAATTATATGGCTCAATTCAATACTATTTGAGAGCAGTTTGAAGATGAATAGTAAGATTATTTTAAGATAAAAATGTAAATATGCACTTCTTAGACTTACTCCATGAAGCTTCCAAATGTTCCTACAATAAAAATCATGAAAATGGACCAAGAAAGTGCTCTAATACTAGATGTTAAGAACCTATATACTCAAATAAATAATAATACTCATATAATTGAAATACTACATATATTGATATATAAATATTTTATTCCTTTTTGGCGGTAAGGAATAACTCCACAATCACTTGTCAGTTCGAGGGGGATACCTCCTTATCAGAGTAACACTCTAATTGAATTGATATTTGCTTGGATGTATTACAATAGCTTATGCCTCTCTATTTATACTATTCTATTCTATCTCATTCTTCCATTATATTCATATGGGATTATTCCTCTATAACATTTTATTTATTATTCTAAATGTTATGAAGCTATATGTTCAAATAGATAATAACACTCATATAACTGAAATACTGTATATATTGATATATAAATATTTTATTTATTTTTGTTAGTGAGGAATAACTCTAAAATTGATTGCCACTTTGAGGGGGTTACCTATTTATTAGAGTAACACTCTAATTGAATTTATATTTACTTGGATGTATTACAATAACTTATGCCCCTCTATTTATACTATTCTAATCTATCCCATTCTTTCATTATATGAATATGGGATTACTCCTCTATAAAATTCTATTTATTATTTTACTATTTATGCTACTATCATACCCCTCCCTAGGTATATTACATTCCATCACCCTTGAAAATGTTTCACCATCGAAACATGAAAAAAATTATATAAAAAATATGTGGAGGACCAAATGGAAGCCCAACCATGCATCCTTTTTTTATTTCACTTCTTTATCTTATGATTGGAGATAAGAAAGTACAATATTAAATCAAGTACTATAACATGAGGTTGAAGTGCACAAAAAGCTATGGATAGAATCACCTCATCTTGAAACATGACAATCATGAGATTAGATTCAAGCACTAAAATTTGAAACTTGATGATCATCACCTCAAAACTAGAATAAAGATGCTCAAAATGATCTACTTGATGATCCAATGTAGGATACATGACACCCCCTTTAGCATTGTTATTTATACACATTTTTTTGGAGTGGCTAAACCTAACAATTTTTTTTGAATCATTAGTGGCTAGCATGGGCTCATCATTGGCATGCTCAGATGCTTGCTTGGGTGCATCCAAATATGAAGTAGTCATAGTCAAATAAAAGAAATTAACATAATAGGTGTTGTAATAATCCTTCAAGTCTAGCCATGTAATTATGTCTATCTCAGATGCTTCAACTATAGAAAATAAATCCCGTACCATTTTCTATAGTTATTTTCCCAATCTAGCCACACATTAATTTCTTTATCATACTTTTTTAGTATATGGGAGTGAAGCTGAAATATATTTAAAGTGGAATGATTATTAGTGATAAATTTATCCTTATCATTTCTTAATTGATGCATTGTTGTAGATATAATAGAAATCTCTTTTTAAATTTTTTTTATCTCTTTTTTTTTTAAATTTGTTTTACATAGAAGTAGTTATTAAAAGTGTGATAACTTTTACAATACTAAATAAAAATAAAAAATTCAAAATGTTTTGGAAAGATGGAAATGAGGCACATAAAAACCAAAATTTTTTTAAAATAATTAATTAGCTTTTGAGATTAGTTTGAATAATACTATTCATGATTTTGAGGAGAAAAAATAAAAATCTGCACTTGTAAATGATGACTTTTAACTTCAAATTCTGATTGGAATAAGAAAGAAAGATGTGGATTTGAATTTTGAAAAATTTCAAGATGAAATGAAGCTAAAAAATGTGCCTAAAATAAAGATCATGAAAATGGCCCTAGAAAGTTCTCTAATACAAGATGTTAAAAATTTGTATGCTAAAATAAACAATACCACTCATATAACTGAAATACTACATATATTGATATATTATTCCTTTTATGGAAGGAATCACTCTAAATCACTTGCCACTTTGAGGGGACTACCTCATTATAATAATGTTATCATTGATATATTTTCTTGGATGCTTTAAAATGGTATATTCCCTCTTATTTATACTATTCTAATCTATCTAACTCTTTATTCTAATACATGTGATATTAAACTACTATTCACTATTCTACTATTCTACCCCTCTTTAATTATATTAAATTACCCCATTAAATTATGACCCATTTATTAAAATTATCATAATAAACATACAACTCATTTTAAAAATAATTACAATTCCTATAAATAATTGTTCATTTACTAGTAAGATTATAAAATTGTGTGTTTTGTTTTTATCACTATGTCCTGTCAATTTTTGATCAATGCTCTTAGAATCTGGATTTGGAGAAAAATAAATATCCTTTATATCACCATTAAATTGACTTATGATTTTCATGCTGCCCTTTACTTCAACTTGGATGGAATTTATATCTCCCAATTGCACTTGGATTTTGAAGAAATCATCTACTTGTTGAAACTATCTTAGTGACTTGTCATGTGGTTTGAGAAACCTGAACCAAGAGTTAAAAAAATATTTCCATCCTCTATTCCCACCATACATGTGAGGAAATAATGATTTCTTTTTATCTTCATTTTTTTCATTTAAGAATGCTTTCTCTTCATCCTCTTAATTAGCTTGATTCTTAACATCCAATATCTTATAATTTTTTGTAAAGTGTCAAGGATTTTTGCAATAATGACAAGTAAAATATCTCTTGATTTTATGTAATGATATTTTAACTTTGAATTTTATTTGATTTAACTCTACTAATTGTAATTTTTGTTTTTATCTTTGAGATTTATAATTACTTCCTTGGTTTCAAGTGCATATCCTAGATCTCCTACATATAGTCTTATATCATCATCATAGGACAAGAGATAACCTACTAAATCATCAACACATATATTTCTCATGTCCTTAAAATACTCAAGAGTGATCAAAATATGTAACCATTTTTGAGTCAAATATCTAAATTTTTCCCTTAATATTACCCTATCTTCTATGGTATCTCCATAAACTCTCATTATATGCATTATGTCATTTATCCTTATGCAATATTATCAAACTCCTTCATTATTAGACATATTTAAAATTTCAATTTTTTTAAGAGTTTATATTTTGATTATATTACCTTAATAAAAAAATTTCATGGTATTCCATGTCTCATAGGTATTTTTTCATCCATAAATTATTGGATATATGCTTGGGTCTATTACGTTCTAAAGATAGAAGAAAGCTTGTGCATTGATATTTTATTTTTCCCTTTTTTATTTCTCTACTAATCTTGAGACAAATTATTATAATATGTATATGGTGTGTATCAATGGATAAAATTATCCCATACTCTCTTCTATACAATTATTATCTTTAATTGATCTCTATAATATTTAAAGTTGTCAGCTTACAAAATGGGAATATTCAAAGAAGCAAATTCATAAAAGTCATTATTCTCTTGATAATGGCTTAAAAATATTATGAACCTTTATTGAATGAGGATATAATACAAAATTAATGTTTTGAGTATGGATGGAGTAAAAACCAATTATGAATCAATCTGAAAATGAAGCTAGTGATCATCCAACCCTGCACATTGTTAATCTAGTATTGATTCAAATATGATTGATGATAAAATATGCAGTGAATAAATTAAAATTAAGGTTATTAATATTTATTATTAAATAATCAAGATTAAAATTATATAATAAAAATATTAAAAAATAATTTCTAAAATTAATTATGGTTCCACGCTTTTTCACCATCTTTTATTAACAAACAAAGGTAAAACTAGTTAGTTACAGAGAACTTGCATGAAAAAGCATGACAAGTTAAAGCTATAAATATAATTACTAAAATTATTACTTTGATTTAAATTATACTAATATAAATTGAAATAGACTCAATATAATAATTTTTTCTCACTAATAAGATATGATCAACATTCAAGAAGTCTCTCCATTAGTTAAACATACACACTCACATGCACATTAGAAAAGCTACACTCATCATAACCTTTATAAATATAATATTTTTAATAAAATAAAATGAAATGAAATTAAATCAGATTTATAAAGTAAAATCCACCTCTTTGGGATGAATGGATAATGATTTTAGCTCCCTTATTTACACACTCAATGAACTAAACTCTAATTGACATTTCTAACTATTTTTTAGAAAGTTGCTAAAAAGTATTTATAATTGAAAAAATAATTAATATGGGAAAAATAAATTAAATAACCCCCCTAAACTATTAAAACACAAAAAAAAAAATTCTAACATTAAAAATCAAGTTCTAAAATTGGCATCATACTTAACATATTATAGGGTAGGGCAGGTAGTGTTAGGTAGATAAGCATGGCCAATGTAGTTTAATTTTTTGTTGGTGTAATAGAAAATATAAGCATAGCCAATATTTTAGGTTATGACTGATGTAATAGGATGATATGTTTTATGATAATATATGGTATTGACAATACAATAAAATGACATGTTAGTCGATATAGTTATAATATATTGCTATGGCAAATACCATAAGGTATGGCTAGTGTAATTATAAATTTTCCATGGTCAAAACCATAAAATATGGTCAGTGAAGTATAAAATTTTAAGCATGAATGATTAAATTGGATGATTGGATAATGTATTTTTAATTATTAAAAAAAAAATTATTGTTTTTCTATAATTTTTAGTCTTTCTTTCAAATTTCTAGATAAAAATCTAATTATTCTTTAGTATTTTACATTTTTCAGAGGTAACAATGATTATGGTAGAGCATAGATCCTATTTGGATACCATACTTACTAGAGATAATTTTAGTGGCAATTTTTTTTCATTTTATGACACTATACTTTAATGGAGATGTGTTGCATGCCTCTCAACACACAGCTGATTTCCATGTTCTTAGGGAAATGGGAGAGGATGACTAACACCGTCATATGGGAGGTGGAAGGGGTTGTGATAGAGATAGATATAAAATTAGAGGATGTACATTCCATTATGGGTTTTACTATTATATTCCCTCTTATAGTATGTGACACACTATAAACAACTGATGAGAGGAGGAAGTTAGCCCACTGGGTTATTGGGTCAAATTGGTATGATGAGTGTAAGCTCAATCAACAACATTTTGAAAGTATACTTATAAATAATTTCATATATCTAGAAGGCCCTCATCATACTTATTAAAATTCACGAGTTTTGTCATAATTTTAATGAAGAAGTATTTATGTATATTATTTCCATGTGTTAGTATGTGTTGGAGCATGACACATTGTATGATACGGGAGCTATCGTATGGGTGTAACTGCTACATGATTTTTATAATGTTTTGAGATAGGGATAATAGATGATGGGTCCTATTTTATTTTTTTGGATGGACATATATTAGGTTACCCATGTAAATACCTATTGGGTTACCTCATGTGGTTGATGATTGTCTTCCTTGGGTGAGGAGATGGGCACATGTCCACACTATACACATGATGACACATGTTGTACACATTAGAGATGATTATAAGGGATCAAATTAGATGGACATTGTATAAGGTCATAATGGATGTTTGTTTGTCTTGTTCAACCATGATGTATGCAAAGGGATAGTGTTGGATTATTTTTCATTATAAAAGGTGGGTCGAGCCACATTTGTGTGATTGGGTCCTTAAAAAATTCAAACACCACATAATATTTTATTGGACTACCCTATTCGCCATGACTTACTAGGGAGCCATGAGGAGTGCAAAGATGATGGGTTCTAGTTACATTCCCATTTGTGACATCTCATTAAAAAATGGTGGCTAAATAATAATGGTAATAGCGAGCCTCTTAGGGAGAGGGTGGAGGTGGGAAACCTTTTCCATAGAACAAAGATAGATAAATACCCAGGCAAACCCAAGGGAGTTGGACCATATAGATACAATGAAAGAGGTCATGTTGGTAGGTTGTAGTGGTTTTTTAGGGGATATGGCTAAGATTCACCCCATCATGTAATCATGATAACATATATGTCTTTGGTGACATATGTGATGGCACTACTATAGGTATGTAAGTTTTAAGTTTTTTATATCATTTTTTTCTTAGAGATAGATATATATGTACTAGGTACTCATGATGGGTATAATACACATATGCACATATATTGATAGATTAACTATTGATTTTGGTTATGTTTTTAAAACATGGAGGAGAAGGAGGCATGGTGGATGAATCTAGTGAAGATGGTGCAACGTGATATTTATGATGACTGAGATGTTGTGGATATAAATGGTGATGGGTATTTTTGAGGAATGGTTAGTTTTATTCCCCAATATCTTATAATGCAACTCACAAAATAAAAATCCAAGGGGAATTGTAAATTGTAGTTAAAAATTCAAATCTATGAATAAGAAGGGATGTGATCAACTAAAATATATATACGTCAAGGGGATATTGAGGATTATATAATGGAAATGAAAGATGTAAGGTGCCACAAGTGGGAAATACTAACATATTTTGACATCAAGTACCTAGAGAACCCGACCTAGTAAGAACAAGTTTGGGATAAAAAGTGAAGTACATAGATCATCCCACGAAGGCTATATGAATGAAAATTAAAATTATCATACCTTCCCACAATTTGTTCCCCACTTTTTAATACCCATTATAAACCCTTGATTCTATTGTGAAGATTGGCTACTTGTGTGAAAATACATGTAACACTAGAATGTAAGAAGATATAAAATGTTGGAATGAGACTTGCTACCCTAGTCTACTGGTCTACTACACCCTAATGGAGCTCAGATCTATAATGATTCCAATGGTGTAGTTTGAGATTTGATTATAATAGGAGATGTACCAAAAATATCATGTCTTTTGGTGTGCTCTAATTATAAAGACTTGATTTTCCTTTTAACATTGCCTTTTCTTATGATATGGATTTTAACTATGTTGATTTGTCTATTTTCCTCCTCCTTATTTATTTTGAGAAAAAAATATGGTTGATAAAGATAAATAACATAGGAGAGCCTAAACCTACCTGCTAGATAAGATAACCTTCAAATCATAGTGCCTCAAAAACTTCACATTTTCACTACGTGAAAGTGTGAAATATCAAAACCAATCTAAGTATGCCTAAAATTAAAGGAGAGGAAAGTATGGGGATCATTTAAGATATATCCATTTGAAAGGGTGATACAATGATGATATGCTAGTAACTAACCACAAGAAGGGAGACATGTGCTTCAAAAGTGATTAGGCTAAAGAATGGATTTTGAAAGTACATGGAAATGTGGGTCAAATTGAGGAAATAAAACCAAAATAAGGGAAACACTATAAAATATGGTAATCATACCACTAGAGAATCCATAATAACATAAAAAATGTCTAACACAAGAATTGATTTGATAAATCATCATAAATGATGGGGAATGAAAAAAGATGCCCTAAGAATCACAAGGAAACTAATATAATTTTAAAATTAGTAAGAGTGTGATAAAATAAATTCAAAGGAGATACCTAAGACCCATGATAGAAAATACGATCACCTATAAATCATCCCAAAAGAGGGAGAAGCTAAAAATACTAAAAAATGAAATACTCGAAGGTGATACCTAGGATCCACAAGGGAAATTAAGGTCGATTTTAAAGTGATTTAAATGATAAAATTAAAACTCAAATGTGATACCTAAGATCCATAAGGGAAACTAAGTCTAACTATAAAGTTATTGTAAAATGATCTAAAACAAAAATACATGCTAAAATTAAAGTGCTGAAAAGTAAAATATCGTGATATATATATATATATATATATATATATATATATATATATATATATATATATATATATATATATATATATATATATATATATATATATATATATATATATATAACATCACATATGCTAAAAATAATAATATGAAATCCAATGATCTGATCATGTGAAGTAAATGATAAAAAAAAATTATTTGATCACAATTTTCATAGAATATCGAGACATACATCATCAATAACATATGTTAAATCCTATTGTAACCAATATTGGAATTGGAACCTGGTCTCTTCTACTCATTTTGAGAGTCATGATAGGACTACATGGAAAATGGAGCTCTAAGGAAAAAATATACATAATGGAAGGAGTATTTATTGGGGATTTATGATGATAATAATAAATGTGGAGATTGTACAGTGTCATGGCACACACATCTTCTAGTTTAAAAGATGGATTTGTTCATAAGGGAGGCTACTTGTCTATTCTAGATAGACCATGTGAGAATTATTAGGAACATTGAGGTAAAGAGGAACATTGAGGTAAAGGCCTCATAAATTATTTGAAATGATTTTGGATATCTCTACCCCTATATGTGTGATGTGTAGTACACTAGTGCCATATAAATACACTTTGATTTGTTTGGGAATAAAATCAAGTTGATCTTTGGATGTGGCATGTTTGGTAGAGTAGGAAAATTAGTGAATTTAAGACAAAGTGCATCAAGATAATACCAAGAGCTTGACAATGATTCAAAGAATGTGTACTAGTCTCATTAAAGTAACATGAGTGCCTAGGATTAATAGATCAAGGTGGTTGACTATTTAGGGTAGGAGTTGAGATTTACAACTTCTATTATGCTAAAATCCCCATTGTGCTCTACACTCCTAAGATGAATGGCATGGTGCCTAATCTGGTCTATATGGAGAATCATAGTGAGGTTTGTGTAGAATATCTTATAATAAATAATCACTATTAATACATAGAATGGTGGACTCAGGGACTTGATTTTACTTTAAATATATCTATTATGCTTGAAACTGGTGCTTTAAGTGACTGTATAATATTTGAAAGGAACAATATGGTGCTACTAGTTATTTGGGAGACATCTTTGGTGCAGTTTAGATAAGGGTGGCCAACATATTTGAAGGAAGCAAAATTGATCGATAAAAAAATCTAGAAAATTGATAGGGTCCATTCATAACACGACCATTAAGCATGCTCTAAAGAAGATCATAAATAATAGATGTTATACATCAATTATAAATTAGAATTGGATCCATTTTAGACCTATAAACAATAGCCAAAGGAGGAACAATGTTAGGTAAGTTAAGAAGAGAGATGGGTCAAATGATATTAATTAATTAAATGATATAATAATATGATGTTTTATCCTAAGAGTGTTAGAGAGAGAAATAGTATTAGATAATTTTTACATCCTTAGCTTGTGTTACAATCCTCTAGTTTGATATCGAAAAAACATACCAGATTTAATTTTTTTTAATCTTTTTTCACCATGAAAAGAAAGGCTAACTATTCACACTTTACCCATTTAACTCAACTCTAAGTGTTAAGATTAAACATTGTCTACATATTAGATCCATATGTTCGCACATGAAGAAAATTTACCCCACACTAGTCTTGATACTCTTGTTTACTTCAAGGTGGATACCAATTCAATACTTCTACATTTGAGACCTTTATTGGTCATAATATGATAAGATACAAGTATAAATTAAGCTTACCAATACTATATGTGAAAACCATACAAATTCAAGATCCAATTTATTTAATCCCAACACAACTGGGAGAATGATAACCTTTATTACCTCAAAACCACCATAGATTTTAATAGTGATTTTTTAGGCTAATTTTACTTGTTTGGAATTCACGTTTAAGACCCTTATTAGAATAAGGTTGATACCTTTTAACCCTACAACTTGAGCACTAAAGGCCAATCCTTATATCATTATTGATCACCATTTAAGCCTATAAAGATATTATTAAACAAGACATAAATTAATTCCTGTTACTAAATTCCAACATTGAGCTTATGAGAAAGAGAATGTGTCACTCCTTCCCAATCTATTCTAATTCATTTCCTTAGGTATGGATGTTCAAAAGGAGAGTGCCAAGACATAAGTTTATCAAGTAGAATTTAAAGTGTGGCAAGACCCTCATTCCATAAATATTCTTATTATTTAGCCAAAGTGGATAATAAATCTCTTCTCAATACCAAGGTAGAAGCTCCCCTGAAGTGGAACTACACACAACCATTCCATATGATATTTTATTAGATGAAGGGGAAAACCTATAACGGATAGTTTTAAGAATTATACCTCATATAATTTATTGTTCAAGCTTATTATATCGAAGGATCTCCAAGCATATAAGGGTAATAGTTCTAGCCATTAGATAAGGTTATAAGTTCTAATTGAAGGGATGTAAACATTTAAAACAATCTCCACTTAGAATAAATAACACAACAAGTTAAACATCTAGCATATATGAACATTTATTATTGTAATTGAATCAATCATGGGATAACTACTCATTAATAGTTTGGGTTATAACATTATAACTACACTTGATCACGATCCTTCCACTAGTTCCATGAGAAGGAAGGGATATTTAAACCTTGATACTATAACTTAATTTACAATAACATTTTATAATAATTACTTCTTCGGTTCAAAAATAATTCTGTCTATAAGTATTCAATGAGGTGTAACAAGTAGAGGGCTGAAATATTAAGAGTACACTCCTTATGAAAACTATCATAACCAGGAAGCATGCCTGAGTAAGCTAAATATAATAAGGAAATATATTTATAAAGTGAGAGATAATAAGTCATCATAGTCTTCTATAAACCAAAGTACTACATTTGAAAAAGGTAATTTAACTCATGATTCCAACTATCTTAAACTGATTCCTGACCTCTAGTGGATAATTCATGTTAGTATAAAACTGGCAAGAGTTTTTTCTTCCACAACCATCCCTTATTACAACCAAGGTAACAAATGAGTTACTTAAAACATTACAAGATTCAAAATAGTACCTCTTATCCTATTTTATTTCCATAATTGTATGAAGATGTAACATCATGAGCAAGGAAAATAAACTAAATCACCAATTTATATTTTGTTTCTATGATGTATTATTTTTAAACTATAAAATTATATTTCAACCTAAAATTCATGATGGGATTAAATATCTTTGCAACATACACACTCCATTTTAGTTTATCAGGTAAAATTTTTCTATTGTATGAGATACCATTTTACCTTGCATAGTGTGAATACAAGGTTAGTCTCATACCCAAAAAATCCTTACTTAAACATGCACATGACTTAGGCATATAAAATATAGGTATAATGAACATATGATTCCATGTTTATTTAATTAAATATAATCAATTATCACTATACAAAATCTAATCACACCATAAAGTCCTAAAATTTATCAATTTGTTCCTATCCTCATATGATCAAAACAATAATCAATATACCATTGTTTGTATCACAAGGTAAAAGGGGTTGTAACAAACTTGTAAACTTATGTTATAGTCACTTCACATAACCAATTTACAGCTTAAAGGTAAGTATTATATCATCATTTATAGAAGGTAACTAAATACAAATAGCCTTAACAATATCTCATGCATGACTACGAAGAACACATTATACACAATTGACTGAATTTAAACAAGTAGACTAAAATCACTTATTTATGATATCAATATAAATATCTTCTAACTAGTTATGCTAAGTATTATAAAGGAATATACATTCTTGAGTGATTCACAACCACCTTTCACACATGTATGGGTATTCTCAACACAAAATCCTTGAAGTTAACATTTTTGATTTCAATATTTTGTATGTTACCATGACCCAATGGAACCTTCTACTTAATATGACTTAAAAAAAAGACTACCAATAATGTAAAAACTCTTTATTGGGCACTAAAGATGTTTCATATAAACATAATTTGATTAAATTCTTTATTCTAAGATTCAATGGTTTATGATTATTAAGATCAATTGCTAGTAACTAAAACTTTATTAGAACTGGGGATACTTACAAAATTTCCTACACAATTTGTTAATTCATTTATCGTAAGAAGGTGAGTAAATAGATTTGCAACATAAACACTCAATTTTAATTCAACAAGTAAAATTTTGCTATTCTACAAGATACCATTTTACCTTGCATAGTGTGAATACAAGGTTAGTATCATACCAAAACAATCCTTGCTTAAATGTGCATAACACTTAGGCATATAAATCATAGGTATAATGAACAAATGATGCCATGGTTATTTAATTAAGGATAATGAATTATCACTATATTATAGATAATGAAACCATAAAGTGATAAAATTTATCAATTTATGCTTATACTTATATGATCAAAACAACAATAAATAAACCATTGTTTGTATCATAAGGTAAAAGGGGTCATAACAAACCTAAAAACTTATGATATAGTCACTACACATAACAAATTTGTAGCTTTTAGGTAAGTATTATATCATTATTCATAGAAGTTAACTCAATACAAACAGTGTTAATAACATATCATGCATGACTAAAATGATCATATTATACACAAGTGACTAAATTTAAGAAAGTAGACTAAAATCACTTCTTTATCATATCAATCTAAATATCTTCGAACTAGTTATGCTAAGTATTATAAAGGAATATACATGCTTGAGTGATTCACTACCACCCTTGACACATGAATGGGTATTCTCAACACAAAATCCTTAGAGTTAACATTTCTAATAGCATAAATAAGTCTAATTTTAGTCAACCTAAGTATTATCAAGTTAATAGCACAAAAATTTCAATGTATAGCATCAATTTATTTCTATGCTACCCTTACCCAATGGAACCTTCTACTGAATATGATTTAAATACAAAGACTCCCAATAATGCAATAATTCCTTATTGGACACTAAAGATGTTTCATATAAACATAATTTTATTAAATTCTTTATTTGAGGATTAGTGATTAATAAGATCATTTGATAGCAACTAAAACTTTATTAGGACTAGGGATACGTACAAAATTTCCTACATAGTTTTTTTAATTCATTTATCTTAAGAAGGTAGTTGAAAAACTATATAAAAGTATGCTTAAATAAATATACAGGGGTCATGCACCTACAACTACAACTTTATTTAGATTCCTTTATTATAAATTAATTATTCTAATCAAGCTAGTACAATGACAAGTAAGGTATAACCAAAAATAAAAACTACCACATCATGATATAACCATTTTGCAATATTTAGGTGAAACTAACATGTTGCACTTTATTTTTTTTATTTTTTTAAGCATGTCTCATTATTAATAACTCAAATGCAATAGCTAGTCCTTTATTATTTATTCAATACTCGATAGTAACATGATTTATTATTGTAGGTTTTATAGTCATCAAGCTACAAGGTCATGTAAATGATTCAAGGTAGATTGTCGACCATTTTTAGGCCTGTAGGTGGTTATTTTCACCACCTATAAGTCTTAAAATAGACCCAAGATTATCTTAATGAAGTGTTTGTTATTATCATTGTTTTCATAAATCAACAAATGATTTTGTAACCCTGTAAATCACCATATTATATTAATTAATTCACATGCATCAATAAATAAAAACCATACATATGCATACGACCATTATAATGATCATACTACCAAAATCTCATTGATAAAATTAGATAAAAAATTTGCGTGAATCCTACTTATTTTATTTAGTCTTATCATTATTCACGCATTTCCCAATTTCCTCAACACATATATTGACACTTGTTTTGACAAAGATGAAAATGTTTTTGAGCTTGCTTACACTATTACCTAGTATAATACCTATTATGATGTGAGATTTCACCCTTATGGAAGAGTTATTCAGGATCCTCCACTCCTAGTAATAATATGGTAACAACCCCAGGCTGTGGGTATCCTATAATAGGGTTAAACATTTGGAGAAGGCTAACTTCATTTTGATGGATCACCTAAACTAATGATTATACTTGGAAAAGGGTTAGAAAGGGGGAAATAGGTATCCTAATAAATATAAAAAGGTGATGCACCAAATTTAAATGAGGCTCTAATATGCTTGAACCCACATTAGATTTGTACAAGACAATACTAGCTCACACAATCTCACAATCTAGCTAATTGCATTATTTCATAAACTAGGTTCACGAAGCAATGAATGAAAACAAAGAGGAGTTTTAAGACTCACACCAAGATCACATCAGTGGAAAAAATAAAAAGAGTTCAGACCTGTAATAGCTTAGAAGCACCTTAAAAGAGGCCATGAAGAAGGATAATGCACATGGAAAATTCTCCTTCATAATGCCATCATGCACAACTAACTAAACACTGATCCAAGGCAATAGATAGGTAAAGAAAGTATTTTATTACATTAAGAGGTAGTTCTTACAATTTTTGATAGGGTCTAACCTTATTAGATGAGCATATATTGTCAAGATATCTTAGAGAGTCCCCTGATACTCCCAAAAGCAAACATCCTTTTACAAAATGGGAAAGAATGGGTGATATAGAGAAAGGGATAAGAGAGAAAGAAACATCATGCATACAAAAATAAATCAATGAGATGTCACCAAATTTATTAAATTTTGATCCATCTTTAATCCAATCAGGACTAATACATCTTAGAGAAAATAACCTTCATTTATCCCAATAGCCTATAAATCTTCTCATTGGTTGAGCAATACATTAGAGGACAAGAAAGTGTTTTGTAGATGATGAGTCAAGATCTGTTAGGGAGGAAAAGCTTAAAGGTTATATAAAATAATTAAATTATCTAAATGATTCCTCTAACCACCAGATCTCCGCCTTGGGATTCTATGCCATCTTCCACTTGACTTGTTTATGAAGATAAAATATTCATATCTTGTATCTGATAGAACCTTGACTAAGTCTACTTTAAGTGGCTACAAGTACCTACTTGTTGAGGAAATGAATATGTCAAATAATGAAAAAAATTTACATAATCACATATCTACCCCTATTCTAAACCTAAACATAGGTCTTACTATAGATTGAAAACTAATCCAATTTATTGGTTTTTATATAGTCACAATATCCATGAAAATCTACCAAATGTTTAGGCTTGTTTCAACAACTGCTAGTCCATATTTGATCTCTATATTAGGCCCTAAAATACCTATTTTTCCTCTACTAAGATTTAATGGTGACATTTGATCCTGAAAAATCCACTCTAGTTCAACTTGGATTGTGTTTGACCTCTACTCAAAGTCTCATGTATTTGAATTTTAATATCAATGATCTATCTTGATCTAGGCTTTAAGTAACTCCTCTTCTTTTTGTATTATAGGTAATGGATAAGTCCTTAGGGCCTTTTTCTTAGGCCACATCCCCCTCTGAGGAGCCAAAAATTTGATGTGTTGGCATCTAATGTTCCTAAAGGAGTACATGATTACTATAGTTAACTTCAGATTTTCAAGCTTAACTACCCTCCATTGGTAGAATTTATTTGTAACCTGTAACTTTTCCTTGTCATGATCATGTCTTGAAGTTACCCTATGTTCTTATTACATAGATAAACTTGTAATACCTGTATATAGATTCATAATGCTTCACATATTTTTCTATGGAATAGAAGGAAGTTTCTTTTCTCTCGACTCTAGTATTATTCACTCTTGGCTTTATTAATCTTATATGAATACAAAGGTAAAATGTAAAAATGAGTTAACTTTTCCTTTTATAAGCTCGAAGGGGTGGTCCGCATTTACTATCCTTTTTTAGCTCATCTATCACTTCTCATCATTAATATAATTTTAATGGCTATCATTCTTCAAATGTCACTTCTTTCCATAAATGATTTTAATGGTTATGTCTTGTCACGCCATTAACACACTTCTCATAATTACTATTTTTTATGCATTAATGACATGTCCCATCCCATGCCTTTATTTTAAGTTTAATATAGTTGTGTCTTTTGAATATTTAAACTATTGGTAGGAATACCTTATCCTTAGGCTATGTAGTTTAGGTGCCTTAAATGACTTGTGTCTTAAAATTTAATTTTCTGTTAGTATTTATAGTTTTAAATTATTATCAAGACTCTTGGTTACTGACCTCTTTTATACTTTGAACTACTCCCTCCTCAATAATTGTCAATAGGGACAAACTATTCTCCACAAAAGACATCAATGAAGGAATCAAAAAGTTAGCTGTGGGCAAATCTCAGGACTTGGATGGTTTACAAGTGGAATTTTTTAAATGGGGTTTAGAAGATCTTGCACCACACATAAAAAATATATTTAATAGGGTTATTCAAAATGGCTTTAGCATGGTCATCTCACTTCAAAAAATCAACGATGTCAATAAACCATCAAATTACCGTACTATTATGATTAACCCTATTTTTGGAAAACTATTTAGTAGCATGGTGGACTGTAGAATTAGCCTTTGGGCTGAAAAAAAGGTAAGAGGGAGAAAATATAGGTAGGTTTTAGACCAAAATACTCTACTATTGATCATTTCATCACCCTTAGGTATTTGATTGAAAAGGTTTATGACAAGCAAGGGGTAGAGGTCTATTATTTCTTTGTTGATTTCAAAAAGGAATTTGACACAGTTCCTAGAAGAAAACTCTAGGATAGAATGGAAAAATTAGATATACCAAACAAATATAGGGTAGTAGTTCACAAGATCTATGATCAAGTCTGAGCCAAAATCAAAATAAAGGGTGGACTATTTGATTGCTTTGGGAGTGACATTGGGGTCAAACAGGGGTGTCCACTATCCCCCACTTTGTTTGGACTATATATTGACAAGTTATAGGAGTGGATTGAAAAAATTGGGTGGGGACAGTATTCAACTAGCCTCATATGTGGTAGAGTTGTTGCTCTATGAAGATGACCTTATCTCAATGGCTAAAATGGAACATGGTTGCAAAAATATTTGAGATCTCTTGAATTATTCTATCAAGAGGTAGGAATACAGGTGAACATTAGGAAGACCAAAGTCATGATTTTTTCTTTAAGAAGAAAAAAGAAACAATTAAACTTTGAGTTTAAAGGTGACCCCTTGCAAGTTGTAAATGAATACAAGTACCTGGGCATTGAATTCCATAGTAATCTCAGTTGGGAGGCTTGTAGAGTTAAAAGAATACAAGGGGAATGGAAAGCCTTATACATGCTCTAAAACAGATGTAGATCCATTGAATTATGGGATTGGAAAACCAAGACTCTTTTTAGGCTACTTGTTATTCTGGTAATTTGATATGGTTGTGAAGTTTGGGGCAGCAACACATTAACAACAAAATGGAGACAAATATAAAGGTTACAAAAGCATTTAATTACAAGTAATTTCAAAATAAAAGCCACTATACCATATGAGATCATGCTATCTAAGGCGAGGACCTTTTTTATGGAAATAACGACATTAATTTGGCTATTAGGTTACCTAAATAAAGTGGAAAACATGGAAGGATGTCATTGGCTAAAAATAGCATTAGAGGAAAAGATGAATAGGAGGAAAAACACATGGATGAAGAAAAATAAAAAATAGATGGACAAATGGGACATTAACATGTAGGACTATCCTAATACCAATGCAAAAATCAAAAGATATGTGTGAGAAAATTCAAAACAATCGTGTGGACAAAACAAATGGGACGTAAAAGAGAATACTATGTCAAGAACTTTAATCACACATGTGACCATGAGCAAAATCACTATATAGGAGTGAAGATAAAGTGGAAAGCTAAAATTCTAATTGCCCAGTTGAGAACTAGTTCACACCATCTTAGATGTGAAACTAGAAGATGGAAAACACCCAAGGAGGAATGGTCAGAGAGGGTTTGTCAGTTTTGCAAGTCCAGATCGGTGGAAACATAATGGCATTACATCATGGAATGCATAACATATGAGGACATTCGAAGTAGTTATGTTGATATCCTATAAGGTGAAGCACTTACAACTTTGTTTGAAGAGGAAAAGATAACAAAAAAAATAGACTATAACAGAAGATCCAAGCTTAACAAGGAAATCAAGGAAAGGTAGAAGTATTAGTGTGGGGCAGCTTATTGGAATCATGTCAGTTGGTTTTGCTTCTGGGTCCCATAGGCTAACTAATCTCATGGATGTTATTAAAAACTTTAATTCATTCAATTACATTAAATAACATTCATAAAAATAAAATAATTGAACCTTATTTTATTTAATTTATCATGTTTAAGTTGATCAATATTTAAACTAAATATAAGTTTTTTATTCCTTGATATAAGGCATTTAATGATTTAGATAATTTTATTTATACATTATTATTTTTAAATCCAAATCAAAGCTATAAAAGATTTTTTATTTATTTTTTATTAGAGTTACGAATTGGTTGGAGATACATCTAGGTCCCAAACCCCTAAGTGATTAACCATAATAATACTACCAATTATCACAACCAACGTTAAAAATACTACCAACGATCACAACCAATCTCAAAAATACTATCAACGGTCACATCTAACTTTGAGAATAGAACCAACGGCCACAACCAACCTCACATGCCTAACAAGATTTGAACTTGAGTGGGGATTGAAAAACCTAAGCCACTTTACCAACTCATGCACATCTCATCTACCTTTCTAATTTTATTTTAAAAATAAAAACACTCTTTTCTCATGAAAGAAATTTTACAAAAAAGTTGTTTTTGAGATTTTTTTTTTTAATTTAATATTTTTTATTAATAAGAAATTAATAATAAAAATAAATTATTTTTATTATATTTATTTCACACTGAATTGATAATGTTTTTTGTAAGTTATATTTGTTTTTCATATAACATTTTAAGTGATAAATTAGTTAAGACAATTTTTTTTTATGTATTTACTTAAACCTGTTATAATTGTTTCTTTAGCAATAATCAATCTTGTATTGTTTTTAAGCTAGCCATGTTTCTTGAATTTAAGAATTTTATGGTAAAAAATTTCTTTTAAAATGATGAAACTTATATTCTTAAATTCCAACTTCAATGTCAAATTATGATTCTTAATGTACTTCAAAAATCTTTTCATGAGCAAATAGAGATTATGCAAAATTTTATTGATATACTCAATAAAAAAATTACATTTTTGATCATAATAAAACTTCTCATGTTAGTAGTAAATGTTCTTATAATAAATATTGGACTCCTTTGCATCATAATTTTTCTAACCCTAAGTTGTCTATTATGAAGTCAATGAGTTATTTTAATGGTGGTCTTGGTAAACATGAAAATAAGATTCTTGAAAATTTTACCTAAAACTAATATGAATTATGCAAGGATCGATTCTAATGCTTCTAAAGATAATTTGAAGTCTTATTACACCCTCACTAAAAGATGTTGCATGATAGTGCTCCCCAATATCATACAACTTCTTTTGATTATAATGTTTGTCATGTTCATTTTCTGGTTAAAAATGGTGAAAATTATGAGTTTGTGGTAAACATGGGCATCCTATCTCTAAATGTAGGAAATTACATCCATGAAAATTTGGGGGTAAATCAACTCAAGACACTTTGCATTGTTAGAAAACTACTAAAACACTTAATTCTAAGATTAAAATAATTTAGATACCTAAATATATTGTATCTTCTAGAGACTTGATGTATCTTCATATGCTAATTATTTGATTACTTCACATTGAATATATTTTTATAAAAAAACACCTTATTTATCTTCCTTTTGATAAATTCATTTTTTTATGCAGTCCTTGCTTTTATTTTTCAAAGGAAATATGTTTAATTTGAGCTCTTTTTAACTAACATCTTTTTGAGCAGGATTCCACAATTTGTGATAGAACTTGTCTTTTACTCATTTTAGCTTTATTACCTTTATCTTTATGGTTTATTATTTAATATTTATGTTAACTTGTTTATTTTACATGGTTTAGTGGATAATTTCTCCTTCTTATTGGTTGGTGTTCCATTACAGATTGACCATCTTATCCGAAGAGTCTTTTTGGAGACTATTGATGATCACATTTTCATTCTAGTAACTTTTGATGACACTTGATCTTCGTTTCTCTCTCTTAAAACTATTTTAATTCCTCTTAAAATAAGTTTCCATTAAACAAAGTACTATGTAATATCAAATCCCTTCCTTATTTTAAAAAGGTCTTATCCACTTTTGTAACTCAAAAATAAACTTAAGGAGGAGTATGGAAGATTAACTTTATTTAGGTTCACTTTAGGCTTATCCTAAATATTTTTTAGTTGTATATTTATTATTATTATAAATTTAATTTTTTTTTTGAATTTATGAGGTGTCTCTCACATCTTTTGTTATTTTTTAAGATTTTAGGAGTCACTTGTCCCTCCACATGTCACACACTTCCCTTTACCATTTGAAGAATATGACATCGGACACACACTAATAAATCCTTATAAGGTCATCATGAGAGTCTTAGTAACTCCTTAGTCCTTCTTCTTTCTCTATTTAAATAACCCTCTCCTCCTCTTTTTTACACTTGTATTATCACTTGAAGTTATTTACTCTTCTCTATTCCTATTTTTCTTAAAGATATTATTGTGAGGTTAATATTTGGAAAGCCTTTTTAAGGTTCATATGAATTTTCTTATAACTACTTCAGTTTTCTACTTCAAAAATCTTAGCTCAATCCTATGGTTTGCTTGCTTACTCTTGTGAGTTAATATTGTTTCATATTTTGATTTAATTTATTGTTCTTTAAATTTTATTTATGATATCTTGGTATATATCCTAACAATAATTCATCTTGAATACTAGAGTAAATGTTTCATAGTAATCAACACTTTCAACATGTGAAAACCTTTAGTTATAAGCCAAACTTTGTATCTATTAATGAACCCATTTGATGCATATTTAGTTTGGTATATCCACTTTCACTTCACTATTTTTATTCCTTTTAGAAGTGGAACCAAGTTCTATAAGTCATTATTTAGAGAAATCATTTCTTGTAAAATAATTGCTTGCCATTCAAGATGCTCAAAAGCTGGTTGATAAGTCTCTAGGTCCTGCGTCATTTTCAACTGTGCCAAGTGTGCAACACCATACTAACGTTGCGATCTCATCCTACATGGATTTTTATATACCTTAATAATGCACTAGCCTCATGACAAACCCATTTTAGTAGATGATGAGTTGGTTGTACAAGAAAACTCTAAATAATTCTTAGTATTGCTGGTGGAAGAGCTTGAAATCTAAACTATAATGAATCTTAGAATGGGTGTCATAAAAACTTCCTTGTTCTTCATAATAAACATCACAAGTTATTTATGAAATAATCCAATAAAGGAGGATTATACATTGGATCTTAAGGTTTGGATTGTTCATCAAACATTACATCTTGTTGGTAAAGTATTTTAGTGGTATGTGGAATAAGAAGATAATATGCCTTCACATATTCAAAGTAGCTAAAAAATATATAAGGGTGGCCCTTTTTTTCCATTGATTTATGATTATTATCTAACATATGCATGCATGAATTACCTCTAAATATATTTAAATATAAAACATTGGGCTTAACACCATACCTTTTTTCTTTAATAATCATTTCCTGTACTGCTGAGTGGGGAGTGCAATTTTAAATGTAGTTTGCACACTAAATTATCTCTGCCAAAAATTGTGACAAAAAGTTTTTAGAACATACCATGCAATTTTATATTTCCTTAAGTGTATGGGTTTTACATTCAACTACACCATTCCACTAAGGGGTGTAGGGTAAAATATGCTAAATATGACTACTTATTTTCTCACAAAGGTTGATCATTTGATTTTTGACAAAATCTCCATTATTTATTTTGAGATTCTATATTTTTACATTTGATAGGTTTTCAACAAAGGCTTTGAAAATATTTAGGTGCTCAAAGACTTCATTTTTATTTTTTAGATAGTAGACCCATGTTTTTAAAGTGAAATCATCAATGAATGTAAGCACACAATTATGTTTATAAAAAATAAAATGTGTGAAGGACATAAGATACCAACTGAAATATGTCACTAGCTCTCAAGTATTTGCCTTTGGGAAATGGATATTTATGTTATTTTCTAAGTGCACATCCTTGAAAAATTCAATATTTAAAAGATAATTTTGATAAATTAATAATGATGTTACGCTTTCAAAGACCCTACAATGAATGGTAATTTAGATGACCAAAATTCTCATGCTAAATTTTACTCAAGTCAATACCATGTGCAATCATGACTTATGAAGGTTGAATTAACATAAATTTGTCAAATTTTTACAATATTTATTGATGATCAACTTTGTTAATGGAAACAATAGTAGACTGGTTTAATATATCTATGATTACAACATTTTAAGGTGTAAAATCAAAAATTTGGCCTTCACCTAATTATGTGATTTGATAAATGAAGAGGAAGTTTTTTTATAAAGTCTTAAATGTGGAGAAATTTGTTAAATACACTATTGTCCATCTCAATGGACCCTTCACCCTCAACAAACAGAGTACTAGAGTTTCCCAAAATGATTTTAATTTTGTGGCTTTGGTCAAGATTGTGAAATGGAGATCCTTCATGTTCCATGTAGTGAGAGGCTCCTAATTCCAATATCTAAGTAGTTATATGTGATATTCCTATTGTTACAAAAAGGGAATCTCCTGTATTGGAAAGAGGAAACTACATTTTTTAATCTATTATTTCAATTATAACATATTATTAAAACACTAATGTTCAACATGACATGGTTTATAAAAAAACATTCAAACTTATTTGTCAACATACATTCAATTTCCTTTTAATTTTTTCCTTAAGAGAGGAATAGATTTATGGAGTTTATTTATTACCCTTAGGCTTAGGATTTGATTTACCTTTTTCTTTGTCAAATCCCTTACCTTTGCTAGAGTTAGGTTGTGATGTCACACTAGTATATTTGACTATTAATGGCCACTATTTGGTACCTCTAAATTAGATGTCACTAAGAAAAAAAAGTTTTTCCTATTCTTAGTAAAGTTACTCACACATTGTTTTAGAGTCCAAGGACTACCTTATGATAAAATATTAGATCAAATAAAGTTTTTTTTTAAACCCTTAGTACCCCATTATGTTCACTAATTTTTTATCAACCAAGATCCCTTAAGGTCAAGGCGAGAATAAAATATTGGGTATTTAAAATAAGCCACTAAAATATAGGCTTGAAACTCAATACATAGAAAAATAAAATTGTAGATTTGAAAATTATACTTTTAGTGACACTAAAATAAAGGATATATATACTCCATATAACCAGACTATAATAAGTGAAGCCTTTATAGCTTTGACACTATATTAAAGTGATTAAATATTCTTCATAATCACTATAGCTACCATAAGACATAACCAAAATACATGCAATACTATAAATCAATGAAAATTTTAAATAAAAACAACACACAAATTTACCATAGGGAAATCAACTACCTTTTAAGATTAAAAAGCTCTAGCCTAAATTGCCAGTATAAAAATAACTCTCTTCTAAAGTAATTATTTGAATCACTACCTCTCTATGCTCTTATATAGATAATAAAGAGACTAAGGATAAGGTTTGGTGTGTTTTTAACTTTTATAACAAGTATTCTTAAAAATAGTACTTTACTATTGATAACATAAGTCAAATCAAGTCAATAACTTGATTTATACTCTTCTCTATTAATAATTTATGGATAAATGTGTAAAAATTAGTGATTATTCACATATTATATTACAATGAATATTGTAAGTGCATCTTAAAACAATATAATAATGTTTGAGTAATTGAATACACTAACATAATATAAGACATAATTGTGACCTATGCCCACCCAACCATCTATTTTTGTTGACAGTTCATGATTAGGTTGGTAATAGGCCAAAATTGATTAAAAAATGCAAATCACTTACAATTGAAGTAATTATAGATGATTTAGGGAACATTCATTTGTGATCATATCATTTTAGGTTAAACTCAAGCCTAATTAGGTGTGATGAGAATAATGAAGTTTGATTTTGTAGCCTATGCACACCCAACCACATCATTTTATCAATATTCCTTGTCATTAGGTTACAAATAGGCCAACATTGATAAAATGAAACCCTAATCACTTACAAATAGAATACAATCATAGATAATTTTGTGCCCATTCATGTATAATCAATTTTTTTA
The DNA here is from genome assembly GCA_037957365.1 of Torreya grandis. NCBI lineage: Eukaryota > Viridiplantae > Streptophyta > Pinopsida > Cupressales > Taxaceae > Torreya > Torreya grandis. Next base: position 4,411,891 of record JARHVA010000315.1, read on the forward strand.
GTTATAATTAGGTATGATAGGAGCAATGCAAGTCAGTTTCCTGACCTAAAAACACCCAACCATATCCTAGATTTATTGATATCCATGTGATAAGGTTGATAATAGGTTGAAAAAAAAAAACCTTGATCACTTGTCAATAAATTAATTACATATGACTTGGTGCCCATTCATGTGCTATTAGAGTAATTAATGTCAAATTTGGGCCTAATTAGGTGTGAACAAAAAAATGCGGGTTGATTTTGTAACATATGCAGACCTAAACACCTTTATTTCTTGATATTTCATTTGATTAGGTCATTAATAGGTGAAAATTTATAAAATAAAATCATAATCACTTGTGAATGGAAAAATTACACATGATTTGAGGCACATTGGTGTGAAATAAGAAAAATTTAGGTCAACTTCAAGCCAAATTAAGTGTGATGTGAATCATTTAGGTTGACTATGTGACCTACACACATCGAACCCACATGTTTGTTGATATTATGAATGAATAGGTCACTAATAGGCTAAAATCAATAGAACTAAAACTAAGTCACTTGTGAGAATAGTAATTACAAATTATTTGGGGCATAATCATGTTTAATTAGAGATAATTATATTAAATCCAAGCCCAATTAGGTGTTATGGGAGGAAATCATGTTGATTTCGTGATCTACACATACAAACCACCACTTTTATAAGTATTCCATGTGACTAAGCTACTAATAAGATCAAATTGACAAAACAAAACCCCAATCACTTGGACCAAATAGATTACGAATAATTTAAGGTCCATTCATGTATGATACAATTAATTTAAGTTGAATTAGTTGTGATGGGAGTAATGTAGGTCAATTATAGACCTCCTCACTATTAGAGTAGGTTATTTACCTTAGCTGATGTTCACCTAGGTGCTTTATTTTTCCATTTATTTAGTTATTCCCACCCACTTATGTGTAGAAATTTTATTTATCTTATTTTAGATATCATGAGATATTAAATATTTTTCTTAGATATTATGGGGATATGTTCTAGTTGTTCCTATCCTTTAGGTATAATTATCTATTAGTTCTAGGTTTGATTTCTTAGCTTGATCTCTTAGTTATGATTGATCAATTATCTTGATATTTTAGTTAGGATCGATCACTTAGCTTGATCTCTTAGTTAGGATTGATCTTCTTTGCCTATATATGCAAAGATCATTCATTGTATTTGACAAGATTTAGAGATATAATATATGATATTACTGCTATTTGTTTTACATATCTATCTGTAAGTTGATATTGTCAAATTATTTTTACATTATTATTTTTATGAATGTGATGTTATACTAATACCATAGATCTTTGTGGCTTGGAACATTGTAATTATTGTTCTTTTCATGGTACTAGAGATTAGGGTGTTGTAGACATTCATTTGTAAATTCATTGAAATGTTTTTTTTCTATATATCTAGTTTTATTATTTTCTACGATGACTAACATGAAGATATTTATATTTTTTATTGTAGGTTTTAGATTCATCCTCACCCTTATCACCTAGTTATATGGTATGGTCATGTGGAGGGGGCTTAATTTTTGAATCTTACTAGTGGAGGTTTAATTCCAGCCTATATTTTTTTTTGATAATCTCTTTAATAAATATATTTTTTAAATCATTTAATTTTTTATGGTGCAAATTTATTTTTTGACCTATTTATGATGAATTTTTTTTGTAAAAAATTATATCTTTTGATCGATAACTCAAAATGGAGTGTTTTTTTTTCAAAAGTGTGTTTTTTACACCTAATCTATTAATGCCATTTATTTTGTAAAACACACTAAAATATAAAGTGCCAAAAAATATTTTTTTTTGGGGGGGGGGTCAACACAAAATCTTTTGGGGGGTTATCTTGGTGCTGATTTGTGCACCCTTTTCCATTATTTTACTCTTTGTTGATTTATTAAAATAGTTTATTATTCTCCATTAGATCAGTGTGAGCTATTAACAACAAATAATTACCACACATAAAGACTAAGAATGAAAACAATCATTAAACCCAAAGGATTATGGGCCTTAATGACAACAACACAACTAGTGTTCACTAGAGAATACAAAAAAATTCATCATCAATACAACTTTGATGAGTGTATGAGTTTGATAGGAACTTGTGTAAGATATTTTTTTGTTTTATTTGGAAGGATGTGACTCTTTTTTTAAAATATGGTAAAAATTAAAGGGTTTATTCGCTAAGGTGGATTAGATGAGAGCCACGTAAATTGAAGTAGAGACCACTTCTCTCAATCTTGAAGATTTTTCATCTATTATAAACTATCTTACTAAGTTCAAGCACTTCTTGACATAATTGAATGGGAATGAAAGGGATAAGAAAGATGAAGAGTGTGTTTACTTAATTCTATCTAATTTGAAAGGTCTGTTCCAATTCTTTATTTCTACATTTTTCTCTAACATGGATGCCTTAGGTGCTACATTCCAAATTCTTGATTTAGAATTGTTTTGTTAAAGACTTACTAGGGAGGAATCCAAATTATCTAACCTTGAGTCTTTCACCTCTCAAAAGAATACCTATAGAAGAATCCTTGCGACTATTACCTTGGACACTATTATTTATATATATACATTTTGGCATAATATGTATGACATATTTGATGTGTGGTCAAACATATTATTTGGATAGGAGATTTTAATACAAGTGTTTCATTCTGGTTTGTGTTGGATATGTAGTTTTTTGTTTATGTATGATTCAAGCAATGGTTTGGTGGTTAATTTACATTTAACGATGTATTGCACAATCATGCATGGTTGAATGATGCAATATTTTTTCCATGTACTCATCATATACTTTTTACATGTATGGTATGTGTTGTTTTTAACTGGTGATCTATCATCTTCACATGTATACCTTATTCTCCTTTCATTCTTTCACATGTTGGTGACAAAGTTCACATGTTTGCATGTCTCTATGTCTATATAAAAGTAACTGTGGTGAGGAGGAGTGAAATATAATATTTGTATGCATGTCTTGTCTCTCTAACATTTCTTTATCTCATATCATGTGCTTGTTTATTCAAGCAATCGACACAATAATTTTTGATGTTTAAAATTATTCAAATCATATTTGATGTTAGTCTAAATAATCAAAACTACATAATATAATAAAATACTGTTAGCTAAAGTTTTCATTTATTCAAAACATGAAATAATAGTTAAAGTATTTTTTTAAGGCACTAATGTCCCAACTAAATAAGTGCTCATGGCATGCCACATAAACACAAAAATATAAATAGTTAATTTGTAAAAATAGGGTGTAACATCCTCTCCCTCTAGGAAAAGAGATTGTCATGATGACTACACTAAAATATAAAATTCAATTAAATAAATTATTAAAAAACCTTAGATACATCCTCAAGGTCCTCCCAAGCAACGTTCTCTTTATAATATTGGTCCCAATGGACCTCACACTAAGAGACCTCTGTGTTTTAAAAACTAATTTTGCTTGTAGTTTTCCTTACAATCATGTTTAGAATTTTTCTCAAATATGGAATCTAGTACCTTTATCAAGTGTAGGAGATGTGTTTATATTCACACAATCCAACCAATTACATTATTTGATTTCAAAAAGCCACTAACCCCACAAATATTAAATGCTCATGACATATCAAGATAGAGTACAATCATTAAATGCATAAAAGTTTCGATAGTAATACATCCCCATATAATGCATCACATAATTGATGCATCATAACACATAAAAAACCCCTTTACCTTTTCTAATTTCATTTCAAGACTCATCCTAGACACATTACCACTTAGTAAAGAAAGGTATTCAAATGACCAACATTAAGCTTTAAGAAGTACGAAAAAATATACAAAGGCAAAGTACAAAATTAAGTTCATTGAAACTATGTAATTGACTGAAGCTAACCCCATAAAAGGATTCAATATATTTTACAAAATATTATTTTTAGTAAGAAACCAACTTAAACAAAAATAAAACATAACAAAAACATAAATAAAATAGAACATGCGGTGACTAAAACAAAATTATTAATTCTTGCAACCATACCATAAACCACCAAGCAACTAAAGATGCTGACCACACTTTATTAAAACTATCTACACATATTTTTGGTTGATGTGAGATTTTATGTGGAACTAAATGTTCTTAATTTACTTGATATGCACTAGTTTAGGCATCCATGTGACTAATCAAATGATTGGTTTAATTTAGTACTCGATTAGTGTAAATCAAGGTGCAAATCACATGAACTTATTACAATCAAGTTTTGGGGTCTTGATTTTCCTTAATTAAATCCTCCATCAAACGAATCAAGTGGTTGGTTGAATGCAACACTCAATTAGGAAAAGTGGAGCTCCAAATATTATTAAGTTATTGCAATTAAATTTACGGGGATCATTTTTTGCTAATTTAATTTCTCATACAACCAATTGAATGATTAGTTGATTAGAACATTCAATTAGAAAAAATAGAGACTCAAATCATGTTAGATTGTTTCTTTTAAAATCACCTTAAAGTTATCTTAAAAAAGCACCTCAATGTTATCTTTAAAGATACCTTAAATTTACCTAAATTATCTTAATTTTATCTTTTAAGAACACCATAAATTCACCTCTAATCTTAAACACCATAGATCTATTTTAATATTTTGTAAACATTAATATCAATATCTTATCTTACATAAAATTAATGATAAATATATTAATATTATTATCTTTCATGACTCACCTAAAAAATTCAACCAAGAAAAGTTATCATGCTAAGAAATCCTCCGGTGATTAGACATGTCTTAGAAGAAAAGAGCATAAATCTTAATTTTTCTAATCTTAAATACCATAATGAGCATGCATAGGGTTTTATTATGCGTCTCTAACTCAATGGATATGGATCTTTTTGAGCATGCATAGGGTTTTATTTCATTTTCTGCAATTGTATTCAAGAACGAAACTATGATGAAAAGAAGCATAGGTTACTTTTCTAGTGGGGAGGGCAGCTCTGGTATGGTCTCCAATGGTGGGTACCAGCCATGTTTTGAAATAGGATATTTAAAAATGGGCCAACCCACCGCTTTTATCTTCTTATTCTCTAATGCCATCCATGCCCATGTACACAGAAGTGGCTCTTTCCCTTATTACCAACAAAAACTGTTGTTGGGCATATTCTCTGGATCAATTCTCTATGGATAAGGACTATTTGGATTATCTCAAGAGCATTTATAAACACGTGTCCAAATGCGGATCTGATATTACTGAGGAAGAGGACATGGGGAAAATTTTTGGGTTGTCGCATCTATCTTATGTCTAAACTGGACGGTTGCTCTTTGTAGCTTCACACAAATAGTGATGGTAGTTTTGACAAAGAATTCATAGACATTTTTTTCATGAATCTAGCTTTAAAATATTATGGAGAAAGATGGTTGTTATGCACGAGGTAAGAATAGAGTCAGCATATATATATTAAAGGCAGCTAAAATAATAGATAATTTAAAAAAAAAATGTATATTGGTATAGTATTTTTACAATTTATAAATAAATATTATTAATGTTAAGAATTTAATTATACATTTTAGATAAGATAATTATATTAGAATTTTAAAATAAATATATATTTATTTAATATTATGATATATAAAAGAGTATGATAGATAATTAGAAGATATAAGAATCTTATGTGTAACCATTCTATAATAAATATAATATAAAGATCATTTTATTATTGTCATTACTATTATTATTTTATCAATAATATTAAATCCTTTACATATGTATATATTCATTATCTTTAACTTCGAAAAAATATATATAATAAAATATGTTATAAAGATGAAAGAATAAATATTCATATTCGGTCTAGATCTAGCTCACATCATGAAACATATAATACTATGCACAAACATGGTAATCATTGTTGATTATTATAGAAATGCCATAAAGATAAAATGAGGAATTCCTAACATTTTATTTCATATGCATGAATGAATTAACAAAAGTGAAAATATGACAATTTAAGGTGTTTGATGCTAGATGTTAGGTGCTTGGTATTTACTAATACTATCGTATAAAACAAAAATAATTGAATAAGGTATGGTATCAACATAATCATCTACCCATCCCCAAAGTACTAAAATATTCTAATGTAAGATTAAATATTAATAATAGTTCCTAAACATATATACAAAATATATTCTCCCTTTTCCTTAGAAATAATATTTATCGATATATCCTTGATTAAACCCTCTTCCTTATGTAGGGAAGGAAACTTGTGTTACAATCACAAATTCAACAAAATTTATAAAGTGTTAAACTAAATTAATAATAAAATATTTAAATATAAACATCAAATACATTTTACAAATATAAAAAGTAAAGGGAATCAAATTCATTTGATGTTGAACACTATAAACATATCATCATCATTTGATATTGTTAAAATTAATCATGTTAACTTTAAATTGAAGTTAAATAATGTAAATAAATCAAATATTTCAACCCATTTGGTATTAGTGTTCATAATAAAGTTAAATTTTATTGATACTTATCCAATGAAAAAAATCAATTTTGATTTAGTGTTAAATCATAATAACAATGCAATTCTATGGATGTTCAAATAATCATGTGAAATCCAATTTAACGTTACATCAATAATATATTTGATATTAAATCATATGAATACACTAATTCTATTTTATGTTTCAAATTATTTAAATCATATTCAATATTAATTTAAATAATCAAAATCACATAAAAACATTAATTTTAGTCTTAGCCCTAATAAAAACATTATATCATCTTGAAAGTCCTGGTTGGACATTATATGTAAATCTTTTTAGTCTTAGCCCATATAATTGCTACAAACCTTGACTTTTAGGGTTTTGACAATAGGAAGAGATTCAACATTTTAAAATTAGTGAAAATTAGTAATATAGTGTGTCTTATGGTCTATTAATTTAATAAATTTATTTCATACTTGTACCTTATATATTCCATACTGTACTACCCTATAGGTAGTCAACTAGCCTAAGAGACTTAGTGAGAAAAAGGCTAAAGAAGAAAGTTAAAATTAGGTGAAGAGTTGAGGACCAAATTGATTGAAAAGTAGGATTGGCCAAAAGGGTGGTCAAATATAATTTTTTTTAGTCAAAGTGTTTCCATAATGGTCAAATCTTGGAGCTTTGTGCATTTGGAGGGCTAATTGGAGTGTCAAGTAAGCCTAGAGGTACAAGATTTTACAAAGAAATATAACCCAAGATTTTGTGTGAGGTAATGGAATGGAAAAGGGTAGTATAAAAACTAATTAATTTTCCTTGAAGAGTTTGTGTATGGAACAAAAAATGAGGTTTTCCCTAAAATAGGGTTACAAGCCAAGACAAAGGCTAAAGAGAGAAATCTAAGAAAAGATAAAAGAGAGAGGGGTTAAAAAGTTGGAATTGTGTTATATGAAAAGGATAAGGAGTCTTTAGGTAGAAAATAAGTGAATACACAAGATTAGAAAAAAAGACCTTTATCAAGATCTTGAACACTTGTAAGTTATTGAGAAAGATCTACATCAAAAGTGTACAAGCAACAGGTACTAAGAGAAGAAGTCCATTTATCCTAAGTGATAAGAGTGTCATTAGTCAATTTCACTCCACACAATGAAATTTAAAAAATTTAATTTAAAAAAAATATGTAAGATCCGAGATTTATAACATTAAAAATAATATTTTTTTAATCCTTATTTGTGCACATACAATATTAAATAGAGATCCAATATAGATAATAATTTGAAGATCAAAAAATAATTGTACAATAACACACAATGAAATAAAAACTCAATAGAAATTAGATAAACCAAGACATGATAGGGATACAATATAGGAACACACATGTCTAATGCCAATAATACATAGATTGGGTTGTGGTAGCCATAAAACATTACATCTACCAACATAGTATCTAATCTTGCCTGAATGTCATAAACACATATACAATGCCAAAAATGCATCAATTGCAATATAGGAATATAAAATTGTACATCTCATGTGTAAGACATCATATTCATCAAATATCCTCCCTATCTTTGACTTCTTTAAAGAAGACTCTCCCTGGGATGCCTTATTAGTAGATGGAGACCCATCTAATGCCTTGGATTACTCCAAGGTTTGACTGTGTGTCCTACACTCATATCTAGCTTGAAATTGAGCCTATTCAAATATAAGAATTATTATGAAATTAACATAAAATACATTTAAATAATTTCTAAGAAATTAATTTTAAACTAGAATAAAAAAATCATTTAAACATATGCACTTACTGCAAGCTTGTGATCCTGCTCATTCTATTTTCAGGCTCAATCAAGTCAATGATAGACTCAACTTTCTGAATAGGCATCTCAAATATGAGAGGAATATGAGAATTTTCCACAATCACCTTCTGACTGGGACTATCAGCTATCATAAGACAAACCTTGCATACCCAATACATAGACATAAGTTACATTTTTGCCAAGTAGACATGTACTAAAATTATTAAAACAAGTCTATTTTTACAATTCAAAATTACAAGAACTAATATATACCTATATCAATGCCTATGTAGGTGACATTGTAGTAATAATGCCTATGTTTGTCTCAGTGCGTAGAGAGGGAAGGGTGTTAGTACCATCCATTAACTGTTCATGTAAACAAGGTCTCACTTAATTTTATATAAAGTACATCAAATCTTATATATGGAAACCAAAATGATCAATAGAAGCACTTGCACATATAAAATATCTATTTGTATAAATACATAAATGCAATGACACATTATAGGAAATAAAAAGACAAGCATGCACATGAAAATACACTTAGATATGAAATTATAAGACCTCTATTGAAGTGTTAGAGCAGTAGCCTTGTACAAAACCAAAATTAGAGGGTTAAAACTGTGAAAGGGAATGTATAATATAATAGTTTATTTATTTTGAAATTGATAAATATAAATATACTTGGGTCAAGATCTTCAATTCATGCTATATTACATGTTGGACTATATTGGTTGTTGATTTATTTCTTTTCTAAAAATAGGGGTTTGACTTAGGTCTGGACCCTCATAACTAATTACTTTGGATGAATTTTCAAGATTAACTTAGAGTATTTAGGGATATTTTAAACTATGTTTTAAAAAGGTGGGCCTACATTTGATGGATTAGAGTGATGAAGTATGATTGGCTTCTTAGGATTATAGATAAATTAATGACTAATGATTTGGCCACATTATATATAATAGGGATACTCTAGATTGTGTAGGTGGGGATTGTTGTCCCATTGAGTATATTCCTTTGCTTGACCTATTCACCAACTAGGATGTGTCATGTAAAATAGTTTAATTTTACCATAAGTCCCTTGAGAGTAGACTATCACTTTCAAGGTTACGATTAGGATACTAAGTTTGTCAGCTAAAGGTAGGGTTATGGCATTGATAGTGGATTGTGATAGAGGTAAGGTTGATAATTAGGTATAATACTTTAGTTTATGAGCACATGACCCATACACTCATCATGGGATAGGTGTATGAGAACATGACCCCTTATCAGTGAGGGTTAGAGATTAGGATAGTGGAGATCATCACAACTTCTAGTTGGATAGGTATGCCACCATTGAGAGACTTTCCATGAGTGGTGGATACATTGACAATGATATATTTGGTTATTATACTATATTACAGTATTTTAGGATAGGTTGTGAATGATGTTGACACTCTAATACCATCACGAGAGTAATAATTAAAGGAGTAAATTTAGAAAAATATCCTATGTCCAGGTTGCAATTATGGTAGGATGCCAACAATAAGTACAACTACCACCATAATATGTAAATACCTAGATGTAGAAACAAGCATAGGATATAGGGTGAGGAGATGAAGTTTAGGGGGAAATAAAGGAAAGCATACAGTTGTTATATAGAAACCAATATGATAGGAGGAGAGTGCTAAGATGAGGTCTAATTAGGAATTATACCTAGACTAACATGAAGTTACCCAAATAAAAGAGTGAGTTGGTTTATTTTTAATTACTTTCTATGTTACATTTTAATTTATTACTCAGTTATTATTTATTTATGTGACTGGAGATCTAATATCTTCTCTTGTTATATGGTTTTAGAGTGGATTACTTATTGGTGTAGCATGATCAAATAAACTTTGGTTTCAATTTTTTAGGTGAGGATTTTTTGAGCATTGATAATATTTTGGTGGATGTAGTTCTCCATATGTGAATAATCAAGAATACATATGTTTTTCTCCCTAATTATCATACATATGTGGAGTTACCTTATAATAAGAGATAGATAATTGGCCTAGACTCTTGATGAAATTGTTAGGGATAGGGGAGGTTAGGCTCCATATAGCCAAAAAATAGTGGGAAGGTACATCACCCACATAGGTATAAGTAAGAGACACAAAAGTAGAGAAATCATATCCCACATCACTCATCAACATGTATATGTAAACAACTACAATCATAATAAATGCAAAAATAAAAAAATATATGTAAATAATTTTTACCTCTATATATGTAAATGGTGTCATCCTAATAGAGGTAGATATAATCATGGATGTCCCAATATCTGGATACAACTATGAAAACAATAGTTGTGATAAATTGAATGTTGTAAATGCTGGTTGTGATGATGAAGGAAATATCACCTCTTTCGGCATAAAAATGAAATATATATTATATTAAATTTTTATGTAAATTAATTTTTATCTTATAGATATAATTTGCAAATATAACTTAAATTTAAGATGACATTTTTATAAAATATACCTACATCTATGTGGTGACTGATGTCTGCATGTCAAATGTGCATGCCAAAAAATCATCACTTATAAGAATATGATCTAATCCATCTAAATTAATGATGTAATTATCATCAAAAGGTCATATGCACATAAATCCACATGAACTTTAAGGGTAGGGTCAGGGTCAGGTAGCTTGTGGTGTATCTATAACATCATTGTATGAAAGCCTCCTCATATGTTGAACGAGTGTATCGATGAGTGAACTAAGAGCATGGAGAGTGTCTATCTCCATGACCTACTGAACCACATAAGGGACCTAAGGTTCAAGAGGATTTTGAATAAAAATTCATGTAGGTTGATTAGGTACATAATGTGCACTTGGTCAATCTTTCATAGAGCCTTTTTGTCGGCCCTAAAACTCACTAAAATCAAAATAATTTGGAATTTGGTTGAGGATAAGCTCACAGTAGAGATTCCATAAAAAATATATTGATACCTCATGGTTGTTACATGGTGGTTAGTCAAAGACCATCCACCATCGATCCTAAAAATTGGCATGATTAAGTTATGTACACAGGGATGGGTAGGAAAACATTTGGTGGTTAGGTTGATGAATAGAACACAAATGTTAGCTTTTAAAATTTGATGGCAATGTGTCATCATAATAGGACCTTAAAGTATCCTTATATGAGGTCCATCAGTCAATTTGACTCGTTATCAAGTCAATTTGACCTAATAAGGTCTATGGGGAATCGATTACCTAGGTGTAGTGGGGGTTGGTCAAACTAGGATATCTCATTTTGTCAATTAGGTCTTCAATTTCAAGTTTGTTTTCAAAAATATTGTCAATCAAAATATCTTGACTGCTAGGGGGTTTTGGGGAACTGTAGGAGGGTTAGAAGGAGGAGTAACTTGATGTTTTTGTGGAGGGTTAGTAAGATGGGCTATTAGAAAAAAATAAATAACAATTAAAAACATGGGTTAAATAATGAAAATTATAAAAAAATTAGGGTTAAATAGAGAAGTTTTTGATGATTTACCTCTCCTACATGGTGGCATCATCGATCAACAGGCTTGTGGGGTGAATTTATCAGCTTCTTAGCACTCATTTTAGCAAAAAACAATCATAAAACAAGGCAAGATGAGGAAATGTGAATGTAAAATGAATAATTTTGCATTCGAGTTTCCCTATTTTTTTATTACATAGGAAACATGATAGCATTATTAACATGATCACGTTACCATTAATAATGTAATCATGTTACTGTTCAATATAACATGATCCCATTATTAAATAACATGATCATGTTATGGCTCAACAATCCTGAGCCAAGACATTAGTAATGTGATCACATTAATTAAATAACATGATCATATTATGATAAATGTCCACAGAATTATCTCCCAACTCCACGCACTTACCCAATACTATGCAAAAATATGGAAACCATTATTGATTACTGTAGAAATGTCATGAAGATAAAGTGAAGAGTTCCTAACATTTTATTTTGCATGCAAAAATGAATTAGCAAAAGTGAAAATATGATAATTTAAGATTTGTGATGTTAGATGCTAAGCGCTTAGTATTTGTTTACACTATTGTATAAAATAAAAGTAATTGAATAAGGTATGGTGTCAACAGAACTATGTACCCATCCCCAAAGTACTGAAAGACCCTGATGTAAGATTAAATATCAATGATAATTCTTAGATGTGTATATGAAACACGCTCTCTATTCTCTTTAGAAATCATAATTATCAATATCTCATTGATTAACCCTCCTTCTTATGGAAGGGAAGAAATTTTTGCTACAATCACACACTCAACAAAACCTATCAAGTAGTTAAACCAAATTATTAATAAATTATCTAAATATAAATGTTAAATATATTTTACAAAACATAGCAAATGAAGGTGCATCAAATTCATTTAATGTTGAAAACTATAATCATGTCATCGTCATTTGACACTTTTAAAAGTAATCAAGTTATATTCAAATTGACATTACATAATGTCAATAAATCACTCATATGATCTTAGTGTTCATAATAAAGTTAAATTTTATTGATACTTATCCAACGAAATAAATCAATTTTAATTCAGTGTTAAATCATAATAATGATGTAAATCTATTGATGTTCAAATAATCATGTCAAATTCAATTTAAAATTAAATCAATAAGATATTTAATGTTAAATCATATGTACACACTCATTCCATTTGATATTTCAAATTATTTAAATCATATTTGATATTAGTTTAAACAATCAAAACCACATAATATAACAAATACATCTATCCAAACATTACATTTTTTCAAAACATGAATTAAGAGTTAAATGAGCAAATTTTAAGGCATTAATGACCTAATTAAATAAGTGCTCATGACACACCACCTCAACACAAAAAAATAAATAGTCTATCAATAAAAAATGGATTGTAATATCCTCCCCTTTTAGGAAAAGAAATTGTTCTAATGGTTACAGTTAAAATAGAAAATTTAACTAAATAGATGAAGGAAAAACCTTATAAACTTCCTCAAGGTCCTTCGAAATAGTGTTCTCATCAGAATATTAGTTCTAATGGAGCTTATATTGAGACAGTTATTTTTTTCACAAACTAAGTTTACATGTAGTACTCCTTACAACCATGCTTAGAATTTTTGTCTAATGTGGAATATAATACCTTTCTCAAGTGTATGGTATGTTTTTATTATTCACACAATCCATTTATTTAGGTTAATTATTTTTAAAAATATACTAAGTTAAAAATATTAAATACATAAAATTTCTACTGGTAATACATCTTCAGATAATGGCTCATATAATTGATAAACTATAACACATCACAAATCCTTTTACCTATTCTTAATTTCATTTCAAGCTTTCTTTTAAACATATTACCACTTATCAATACAAGATATCAAAATGACCAACATTAAGCTTTAAGAAGTGTACAAAAAAAGATATACAAAGACAAAAGTAAAAAATTAAGTCCATCAAAACTACACAATTGATATAGACTAACTCCAAAAGAGAACTCATCACATATTACCATAAAGTATTTGCAATAAGAAACTATCTTGCACAAGTAACCCATGAAACATAGATAAACCATAGTAAAAGCAAAAATGGAACAAAACATATCGTGACTAAAATAAAAATTATAATGCTTGCAATCATAACACAAACCATCAAGCAACTAAAGTTAACCATACTTTATTAAATTTAATTATACATATTTTTGATTGATGCAAGATTATAAATGGACCCGAATGTTCTTACATTATTTGATATGTACTAATTTAGTTACCCATGCGACCAATTAAATTATTAGTCAATTTTGAGACTCAATTAAAACAAATTATACTACAAATCACATTAACTTGTCATACTCAAATTTCGAGATCTCGATTTTACCTAATAAAATATTCTATCTAACCAATCAAATAATTAATTGGATAGAACATTTAATTAAAAATAAAAAACCCTTAAAAAAATAAAACCCTCCCTAATTTAGTTTCCCATCCAACTAATTAATTACTATTCTGCTCTTTCATGAATCACATAAAATATATATTGCTAAGAAGCCCCCCACCTCTGATTAGCTATGGCTTAGAAAAAGGAGCATAAATCTTAATTTTTGTAATCTTAGATATCAGAATCAGCATGCAAAGAGTTTTATTACGCGTCTTTAACTCAATGCCTATGGATCTGTGTGACACATGGACTCAAGAAAAACGATAAAACGTTCATCCGTACCCGTTTTTGCAATCCAAAACTGCGTTAGAATTTCTTTTTGTGCAATTTAGCAATCACATTGAAGAACGAAACTATAATGAAATGAAAAGAAGCATATGTTACTTTTCTAGTGGAGAGGGCAGTTCTGGTATGGTCTCCAACAGTGGGTACCAGCTATTTTTTGGAAGAGAATATTTCAAAACGGGCCACCCCACTGCCTTTCTCCTCTTCTTATTCTCTAATTTTCTATCCACGCCCATGTCCACAATTTTCTTCTGTGTCTCGCCCTTATTACTGCACACAGAAGCGGCTCTCAAGCACTCGTCTAATTTATTGCCATTCATGGGTTTCGTTTCCTGTACCTCGAAGTTTATCCACTGCAATAAGTCCATCAAAGATTTTCCTCCGCCAGCTGCTTCTTTTCCTTTCCCTTCACTATTGCTGTCGCTCTTCTTACTCTTTTCTATCTTCTCCGCCGCTTGCTCCCCAGCACAGTACGTTTCTTGTGGCGTTTGCTTCTTTTCCATAGAGATTTTTGGTGAGTCGACGCGGAATTCTTTTTGTACAACTTGCACAGAATGTAAACAAAAGCTTTCGTTGTATCCACTTGCGATCGTTGCCGGCTTGAAAAACTTGTGGTCATTCTCTTTGGAAGCCGCTGTACCATTTCCGACTGCAATAGCAGGCTTCAGCTGCTTACAAGGAACAATCAAAGGTGATGGAGATCTTTTGCTGGGTAGCTTTTTTGTGGTGGCTCTGTGTTTTTGGACCAAAGCAGCATTTTTGGAGGATAAGCACTGTAGAAACCACCGTCGAAAAAACCTTTTTCTACACATGACTGAAACTTTTCCTGCAAATATGCTCTCTATGGTTTATTGCGAGTGCGTTGAGGTTTAATACACCCAACGCAGACATGAATCAAGCGTTGATAGTGTCGATTAATTAAAAAAACACGACGATAGCGGACGAGTCGAAGATATAGAAAACCTAAACGAGTAAATCGCGCCGTCGATTTGCTCAATGCAAAGACAATGCAGTGCATTTTCCGAGTTTTGTAATTATTCTTCATCGTGATCACAAAAACTATTATTGGGTATATTCTCCGGATCAATTCTCTATGAATAAGGAATCTCTGGATTATCTCAAGAACATTTATGAACAGGTGTCCAAATGTGGATCTGATGTTACTGACGGTTGCCCTTTGTAGCTTCACACAAATAGGGATAGTAGTTTTGACAAAGGATTCATAGAGACTAGCTTTAATTTTTTTTGAAATGAAACATATACTTAGTTCGTGTACGAAGAAAATTGTAATTGTATTGTATGGAGTTAATTGTTGAGCAATGGATTATTTTTTTGAGCTATTTTTATTGGACATTGTTTGATTTATTTTTTAGTTAGGTTTTACAAGTATACATAACAATGTTTTATTTTTGAGGAATTTAGGGTTTCACAGTTTATAAGATTAGAAAAAGTATTTTGGAAAAAATTAGATCATTAATTTCGTCGATGTAAAGATATTGCAATGTATTTTCAGAGTTTTATAATTATATGTCATCGTGATCCCACACATTATTATCGAGTATATTCTCTAGATCAATTCTTTAAGGATAAATAAATCTTCTGAATATCTTAAGAGCATTTAAGAGCACATGTCCAAACGTTGATGTGATATCGCTCACATGAAGAGGACATCAGGAACATTTTTGGGTTGCCATCAACGATCAAATTTGAAGGGCTAGTCTTAATTTCAACGTGCAAAGTACATATTCCTCCAACCCTTCCATGATGAAAAGTTGAATAAATATTTATACTTCATTTGAAAAGAGTATACCAAATATACCCTTTATAAAAAGAACTATATAAAATATTTTATTTTTATTATTAAAACATTGAAAAATTAAGTAACAACTTTACTTTTTAGAAATAAAATTAATATAAACTTTTCACTTGAGTGAAATGAATAAAATTTCACTTTCCATCAAATCTAAAAATTAAATCCAAAATCACAAATAAAAACTTTGATTCCTGTGGACTCGATTCTTTTGTAAGATCATCAAACATAACCTTTTGGTCATTGATGAGGTCTTGAGGTGGTAGATCCTCATTTTCAAAGGATATATTATGTTCAATCCTTTTGATATAATTCAACATAAAACCCACGTATGGAGGATCCACATTACTTAGTAAAAAGGTTGTGCGTAGTGTTTCTAAAAGAAAATCCTTGTAATGGAGTGGCGTAGAAAGTGAGATATTTTCCAAAGGGATTGGTATAAATATAAGATCAATCCTCATTCATTCTGAACCTAGACGAAACATGGAAAAACCTCGAAACTCACCAGATAACTTACCAAAAATATTCTATCAAGAAATCAAGTGAGCAAAGCTTCCCTATATTATCCTATTTCCATTTCATAGGTATAACACATCTACAGGTCTAAAGTATTGAAGGAAAATTCCACGAGCCACATTTTCTAGGTTACAAATTAGTTCATTATTGTACATACTTATCACACATTTTGTGTTTATTGCACAAGAAAATACAGAGGGGAGAACTACTTAAGTCTAAGGCCCTCTTCAGAGTATTGGCTGGATAGAGGGGTATTTGGGCTAATTGAGCTCATATATTGTAACATATTGAGCTAATAGATGATTGTTACAACCCTAAAACCTAAAGCCTAAACCTTAAATCCTAAACCCTAATTTTATAAAAAAATGTAAGCATGAAGGTAATTGGAGCCAATCTGAACCCATCTAACCTAAGTGCAAGTCTAGGACATGACTTTGGGCTAAATTATCTCATATTTTCTAACATATTGAGCTAATTAGTCGATTAATAGAATTAGTGATGCAAGTTGGATGAAATTGGACCATGAACCTATTTTTTCTATATAGGATTTAATTTAGGGTTCAATCAACCTCAATATCATAATAAAATAAATAAAATAGTCCATGAATTCAATAAAAAAGGAAATTGGGGCCAATTTGAGTCCCTTAAACCTATCTACAAGATCAATCCATGATTATAGGATAAATTAGGGTTGATTATATCATGAATTGATCTAATTAGCTAATTGGTTCAATTAGGGACATGATTTTGGTAAAATTGAGCCCTGTGAACCTAATTTATGGGTTAATTTATTGCATAGGATGTAACACATGGCTCAACCAACCCTAATTTTATTAAAAATGTAAACATAAAGGTAATTGGGGCCAATATGAACACCTTGATTCTAAGTGTGAGTCTATAATGTGATTCAAGGGTCTAAATTAGGTCATGTTTCTTGACATATTTATCTAGTTAGTCCATTATTATAATGATTGGTGCAAATTGGATGAAATTAAGCCCCATGATCCTAATTTTGACTATATAGAAGTAATTTGGTAGTCACTTGACCCAAATATAATAATTAAATAAAGTAAAAGGTCCACCAATTCAATCAAGAAGGAACTAAGACCAATTTGAGCCTCTTCAACCTAACTAGATAAAATAAGGATGTGATTTGGGGCTAAATTAGTCACAAATTGATCAAGTTAGTCTATTGGTATAATTATAAACATTATTTGTGCCTAAATTAGTTATAAATTAACCCAATTAATTAATTGATATAATTAAACATGTGATTTGGGCCAAAATGAGCCGCATGAACCTAAATTATAGCTCATTCAATTGTATATGATGCAACATAATGGTAAATCATCCCTAAAATTGTATCACAAGTGTAAATATAGAGATAATTATATAAGATTAATTGACATAATAATATTTCATAGTTTGGATTGCATGACAGAATCATATGACATAAAATATAACATAGGTTTTCATCATGTAATATAAACATATATCATAAAAATATGATAAATGATTACATATAAATAATATATATAACATGTATACTTTATTATCTCAATAGATAAAAAATATTTATCCAATGTTTATTTAAATGGTATTGGGTTGAAGCATAATATCATGACCCACTTTTTGGTACAAAGGGAACAATAAAAAATGAAAATATGAACATTTATTAATTTTTATAGATAATAGTGACTTAACCATTTACAATATGAAAGTAGTCTAAACTAATGAAATGTTTCATTTTAAGTGTAGATTAAATTTATTAATTTTTTGAAAAACTTAAAAACTAAAATATAGATTTTTAATACCTAAATCAATGTGTATGTTTTATGATTTTTTTTTATTAAGTACTTTATTTCTCCTCATAATTTTATCAAAACATAATATTTGCTCAGGATTTATTGTAAATAGGCCTTAAAAACATGGATATAGTACAATATTTTTTAAAAAAAATATTTTTTTGATATTTTTTTATTAATATTTTAATGATCAAGGTAGGGAATATCAATTCTTATGGATTATCCTTGTGACATTTTTTTATTAATATGTAAAAATAGAATTATTATTTTTCCATTGGAACAAGGACATTAAAGTCGAGTGCAGTGATATTTTTAAATTTTTTTTTGCCATAGTCTTATATTTTCTTAGTGCCTCAAACATATGGTACTTCATTTTATAAATAAGTATATTTTACTAAATAAATGAAAATAAATATTAAATATTATTAAAATTTATAAAAAATCATATTATTGAAAGGATCATAAAAAGACCTATTTATATGTAGATCCACATGTTTTTATTTTATTTTTTCATCCTAATATATGGCATCCAAAGTGGCAATTTTAGGCCAATAGTAGCTTTCCACTTGAATGGGTGAGGATTTGATGCTACATGGGGTTAGAATGAAGGAGATTCTAACAAAGTAAATTTTTTAAAATATTTGTTTGAACCCCCTTAGTTTGAACCCCCTTTGTTCTAACCCCCTTTGTTCTAATCCCATTCAGAAAGTACACGTGTGGGCTAGAATGAAGGGGATTTATTTGAGTCCCATTTTTTTTGGATTTGGATGGACATGGATGCCAAGTGGGACTCATTTATGTGTTCTAACCCTAATTCAATAATTTTGACACCATAAATATTTTCTACACCATTATGTGTTTTCTATAGTAAAGACAAGAGGAATTAAGTTGTTCTTTGGGTCACTCACCATCAAAAGGAATCAAATAATTCTTTGGGTCCCCACCATCAAAGGTAATCAAATTATTATTTTTTTAGTCATGGGTGACAAAGCTTTTTTCAAGAAGAGGAAGTAGTCAAAACAAAAAAAATCAGAGCAATTAGGAGAGTTGAAAGAAAAATAAAATGTATGAATGAAATAATTTCACATGAGACAAGGTATATACACTATCCCTAATGAGTAAAATGTCATATATAATGATAAAATTAACAATAATGAATTCAATAGATGAATATTTACCTATAAGCCCAAATTATTTTGTAAGTCCACACTCAAAGTATAAAGTTTTTCATTTTGTTTATGATGAATATATGCCTATAAATGAGGACAATTTCATGGAAACACATAATGATGAAAGTAAAAATGAATAAAATTCCATCCCAAAACTAAAAAAGAAGAAACTACTAGTGAACATAACGATTTTGAAACATCTCAACAAATTCCATCATTAATAGCACCTCTAAAGATTATGCATAGGAAAGGCAAGTAATTAATAGAAGTTGATGAAAACATGTAGAAACCAATGCATAAAAATATGTCTAAACAAAAATTAAGAAGACCAACTGAAAAAAAATGAGATAATTCCTTTGATAAATTAGATTTTGATAGTGAAAAATGTCAATTGTTTATCTCATTGATGAAATTTATTAATATGAGACCTACAATATACACTCTAAGACTAAAAACATCTAACAAGGATGATTAAAACATTGAAATTGTTGAAAATCTACATGATGCATATCATACTATAGGTCCAAATCCATTTAATAAAGATTTTAGTATTGCCCAACATATAATTACAACTTATGTAGTAAGTGGTCAAACAAGGAGAAATGAGTCACACACACACACACACACACACAGAGATATATATATATATATATATATATATATATATATATATAGAGAGAGAGAGAGAGAGAGAGAGAGAGAGAGAGAGAGAGAGAGAGAGAGAGAGAGAGAGAGAGAGAGAGAGTAATTAGAATATGCCAAAGACTTACTGATACCAATACCATTGAGTTTTGGGAATTATCTGGTAGAATTCCATGAAAGGACAAGGATATATCCAATTCTCCCAAATATTTACTTACATAATTTTGGAAAGACAATATAAGAGATGTAGTGAAAATAGTAATTGGTTGTCATAACCATGATTCACATCTAAAAAAATTCTTAGATATGACCCAAACACAATTGTAATATAATTTTTTAGAAAAATATCTATAAATTTATTTTAGTCAAATATATTTTGAGATGGCCAAACCATTTTATTTAAAAATAAAACACACATGTACCACTTGTTGTTTTAAGAAACATGTTGAATTTTTAATGTGTTATGATATTTTTCACCAAATACATTGTACTTTACATACTGACAAGATTTTTTAGGAGTGTGGCATAGAAGTTCTACCAAAATTGACTAGGGAATTTATTCCAACCATTTTTTATAGAAGATCAATTAGATAGTTCTTTTATAATAAAACATATTTGGATGTAATTTGTAGCACTTGTGATGGATTGCAAAAATTAAAAAAATGTATCCATGAGGAGAGTGCAATTAGACAGGAATTTATTGGTTTGAAAAAATATAAATCTATGACTTATCAAGTAAAATATGGTAAAGAATCTAAATTGTGTGAGCTTGTTACAAAACATATACCTATTTTGAAATTTATGGTCAAATTTAGGGAGGAAATTGTTTATGAGTATGCAAGGCACACACAAATGGTTATATAGTAAGATGAACATTTCAAACTAAGTAAAGACACATTGTTACATGGTTCTATTGTTTTAGTGGTTGAATTTACTGATAATTACACATTCAAACCACAAGTGGAAGTTCAATCACAATATTAAAGCTCAATACATGTTTCCATATTTGTGCATTTAGAAATCATGCATGAATCTAATAGTACAGAGAAAAATAAAAAATATTAAGGGAGTACCATTTTTATGTTAGTGATGGTAGATCACATTCTAGAGAGTACATATAAAGGTCATTTTGAGATGTTCTAATGATAATTAACTAAGAGGAACATTAATTTAAATCAACAGTACATTTGGCCAAGTAATTGCACATTAAATTCAAGAATTCACAAATATTTTACTATTTGATCAAGATGCATCTTACCACAAGTGTATAGCATATTTGGAGTTTCATTGATATTGGCCATGGATTAGGAGAGCATGATGGTGCTAGAACATGTGTAAAAGGAGTTGTTACAAGAGAGGAGATACAATTTGAAGATGGTGCTATTTTTACTAATACAACAACCATTTTCTAATAGTGTAATGAGAATATGTGCCATGGTGCTCAAGGAAATTCTACTGTTCGTAGACATTTTTGGTTGATGGAGGAAGAACACATGTAAAAGTATGAGGATTATATAATTGTAATGGGATCAAGTGAGCTCCACTCATTTCATATCTCAGATGCAGGTTCTTGGACTATTCATATGAGATACTCAGAATGTTTCTTTTATTCATTCATGAAATCTATTTGGAATGAGTGTGAGTTAAAAGAGTGAGTGGATGACTAGATTTGAAGACCTATAATTCCAACTGACACACATCAGTTTCTTCTCACATTACAACTCACATATATGAAATCATCACATAAATTTAAGCATGTATCTAATCTAGTCCAAATGGGTAGAAGATTAATCATTATGTATTATTTATTCTAATTATCTATATTGATACTGTCATTAAAAATTATTTTATTATGATACAAGGTATGTTTTTGAAGTTACTATAGAAGATGACAGTGAGGAGGAAATAGATTTATATTTATGTCAGTGTGTAGAGGAACTAAAAAAATGAATTTCCCAATCATAGATGGAGAAAACATTGAATATCCCACTGGGTGTGTGGTAGTCATTGGAACATGGATTCAATGATATTCTATAAAAAAAATTAAATATCTGGATGTTTGAAGACTTTCAAATGCATAGGAAGATATTGAACTATTCAAATTAGGCTCTTGAAACAAATATTCAATTATTCAAACATCATGGGAGGCCATTAAACATGAATATATGAAAATTTCATGAGTCAAATAATGAATCTATTTCTACTAATAGTAGGGTTAGAGGAGATCCTAGTGGCTCATTGGATTAAAATTTGAAGTTATGTTGACTTGTCTAATGTAGATGCAATCAATTTATCAAATGTTTTTGATTTTTTAGGTAGTACATATTAATTTCATTTATAATTAATTATTAATAAAATTTCTCTAGGTTATTGGTACTAAATAATCTTCTACCTTCACACAGTTGGCACTGTTAGTAAATAATTTAATATTCTTGATTGTAGAATCATATTAATAAAATTACATAGTTATTATAGATTTAGGGCATTGTTGAGGTTGAAATAAGAAGTGGGTTTTTCTATTAGGTAAGATGGGAGGAAAATAACCTATCCCTCAACATTATCTTCCAAATTAAACATTTTGGTAGTGCCAGTTTCCTTCCTTGAAGTATTAGAGGTGGAGTTCTATAACAATCACTTCAATTTTGACAACATTTATTTTCAATGTTTAAAAAATCATAAATGGTTGTGAAAACATAGATTTGGATATATTTTGACATTGAGGTCATCATATCACATGTAATTTTTGTATCTATTTGTGCTCAAAGTGATGTATTTTCACCTAGAGGTCTGAGAGGCATAAATGCCAATTGGAGATCAAGAACTTGTCTCTTCATTACAAAAAAGTTACAATATAGGACCCATTATTATAACTTGTGAAATGGATTGGTATTTAAATTTATATTTATGTGATAGAGGGTTAATTAAAATGGATTTAAAACACATTCAAAGGTTCTTATGTTAATCTAAATGACTTATGGTTTCCATTTTATGCATGTCTAAAGTTAAGCTTAAAAATTACATTTTTATTGTATTGGGAAGGGTGTTATTGATGCTAAAATATGTGGTGGGTCTCTCAAATGGGCATGATAAGAGGATAAAAACTTGGTCTTTAATATTATCTTCCACCCTAGATGTGTTTGGAGTTCTAGTTTCCTTCCACAAAGCATCAAATGTGGAGTTTTCTAACTGTCACTTCAAATTTGACAACATTTATTGTAAATATTTTTATGCTCCTAAACATTAGTGAAAAAATGATTCCAGGTAGATTTATAATTCAGGTCATGTGAAAAAAATGTAATTTTCCTATTTATATATGCCAAAAGTGATGGATTTTCACCAGGAGGTCCTGTTGACCAATTTTGACCCCAAGGTCAAAAAGTCAACCCCTATAGGCAAAAAAATTCTTGTCATGTCTTGTCAGCCCTATTAATCTCTTTGTCATGATTTAATAAGTCTTAAAATATCCTTTTTAAAACCTTATTATCATTGTTTAAGCTAAATTTAGAGAAATTAAGGTAACGTCTTGTTTTGGTCTTGTAGTGGTCTAATCATGTCATGGAGCAATGAAAATTAGACAAGTGGTATCATAGGTCATTAGGTGTCCTTCAAAGTCATTTAATTCCATAATAAACTTGTATAAATATTTCATGTTGATTTGCAAATTTTAAGGTTTATTTGTTTACTTTAAGGTAAAGTTTAATGAATGAAAAATAGGTTTTTGAAAAACTCCAATGTATGTTAAAGCTTCCAAGATGAATAATCCATAAAAAATACTTTCCAAGGATATTTTAGACGTTTTAAAACTATCACATATGTTAGGATGTTAGACATTAGTCAAAATCCTGCATTTTAATGCCAAAGAGGAGAGTTTCACTCACTTGTACGAACTTGTGAGCTCACCTTTAGGTAGAAAATGGTTTTAGAGAGTCTATTCAGCTTCCAAGGTTAGATTCAAGCTTGGGATAAAGTTTCAAGTCATAAAAGTGTATTAAATGCTTCCTTATCTCCATTTCTACCTTCACAAGCTCAAAAAGACAAAATTCAAATGCATGGTATAGCTAGGAGAGAAATTTGGAGGCTAAAAGTTTGGGAAATGTTAGGGGTCATAGTAAGCTTAAATTTAGTGGAATTAGTTTGCATATTCACCCCCTCTCCTTTATGAAAAATCATTAAGACTGTAAGGAGGTCACTATGCCTAGTCCATTCAAACAAGATCTAATTTTTCTCTTGTTCTTTCATTGCAGAGTTTAATGGAGGAGAATGGTTTATGTTAAATGTTTTTAGAGATAAAATTACTCCTTTAAATGTTTTTTTCATCAATAAATTAAACCTTATGAGGTGCCTTTATCAAGGAGAAAAGTATCTCAAGTGTATGAAGCATATCACCCTAATACAAGTGTTTTTGGGTTGTTTTGAAAGGTTGTCACTTTTAGATGTTTCCAAATGCCTCATTTCTTATGGATAATAAAATGGTATTTCTCTAAAAATGGTGTCATGTTCTCATGATTTGGAAGTATGAAACTGTGCACAAATAGTTTCCTACAAGATAAAATCTTAATTTGGATCAAATAGCAATGAGAAACCAATGAAAGCATATGGAAATGGCATTGATAAAGTTGTAATCTCAATGTAATGAAGATGATACTCAAATGCACTGTCTACAAGGACTTAGACAAACTCATTTCACCCATAAGTTTGCAGACCTGTAGGTAAATATTCATAGGGTCTAGGTTCATATTTTAGATGTTTTGGTAATCGAGAGATATAACATGGAATCAAAAAACATTAATTTAGACATCATAGAATCCACTACATCATCAAAATCTTAAATAAATTCAAGAGCTCCAACTTCTTTTCATATAAATTGTATATGAATTGACCTCATATAGGCCTGTACATGTGAATGGGAAGATTTAAGATTTTATAGTGTTTTTTAGAAGTTTATAGATCATTAAGGAAGATTATAACATGGGAATTGGAAAAGAGTTTATAAAATATCCAATCTTCAAGACTTAGGAAGTTATTCTTAGCATTACATTCAAGCCAAAATATAGACCTATAGGTGATAAACTTGTAGGTCCTCATTTTGGATAAGAGGGATTTACTCATGCCAAGAATAATTGGTTTGGAAACATGATTCAAGAATAAAATGAGAATATTCATAGACTAATGCACACCTAAAACATTTGAGAGTCATGAAGGGATGAAGTGACTAGTGTCATACTCACTAATGGAGTTCAAAAACCTAGTACTCATACACAGGTTTACATTTCAAGATAAGAAGATAAAGGTTTATAAAATTATAAGAAAATTTAAATGGAAATTATAGTGAAATGATAAGAATATTAAAATTAATGTTTATTTACTTTTAGGTTGTCAATTACCTAATTGAGAAAGGTCTCTTTTTAAGGATTAACACTCCAATCCCCAAGTAGCCACCTACAACCATGTACTAGACATGTGTAAGGAAAAAGTGTGTGTGTAAGGTTTTGGGAAATTTGAGGAGGTACCAAAATATGAATAGTATAAAAAAATTATCAAAATTTTCAAGTATTTTTAATTTAATTACTAAAACTCAAAAATCATTCATACACCTAACTAGCACCTATAGGCTAGCCTAAGCAAGACAAGCTATTTCCAACCTTGATAAGAGAATGCGACCTATAGTTAGTGATATGGGAGTTTGGGTGAGATAATATATAGGTTATAAGATTCATTTGAGGTCAAGGTAAATAGGGAGAGAGTGTAGATAAAAATGATCAAATCAACTTCTTTAAACCTTGCATACATATTCAAATTGGTGTCTATAGGTTTGTCTTCTCTCATGAAAGATATTTACTTATTTTGAGAGAGATAAATGTATATGAAAGGTATGAGGGAAGGTAAATAATATAAATATGGTTTCATGATGATATTAGGATCTCATTTAGATCCTAAGACCCAATGACAAAGGGTAACAATGTAAATAAACCATGTCTAGGCTTGATAAGCCTAAAAGCTTAACACTACACAAATAGACCTGTGAGTGCAGTCATGATAAAGAAAGTTTGATGAAGGTGACATGAGATACCAAGGGAATTAAAAGGTGTGAAATTTTTTCATAGATCATATAAAGACATGCACAATAAGAGAAAGACAAAGAAAGTGTCAATTTGACCTTTGAGACCACCTTGAATTCCTTTCATGTAGGACTGCAACTCAAGACCATAAATTCTCTCACTTGGTAAGACCATGATGTTGTGAATGAGACATAGTGTATTTTAGGGATGATAATTAGGTCATCACACTTAAATATTTTGGTATTGGTTTTTGGATTGGATCGCTGACCTTCATGAATAAAGGCTAAGAATGTAGACTGTTCACTAATGAAAATTTAGAGAACTGAAGACCAAATTATTACACTTATATATGTAAAAAAAGGATGCATGGTGACATAATATACTATTATAATTATAATTGGATAATTAAATTGAAAATTTTGGCACTCGTTCAGGGATTAAGGACCCATGGTTTATGAATATTCGTTAAGAACCTAAGTCGCTTTAAACCCTCCCAAAACCCTTGTAAAGACCTGATGTGAGAGAATCATATCCAAAGTGAATTAAATGAACAGAATTTATTTTTAAACTCCTAAAAATTATTTATCACTATAACTAGGTTCTCATCATGTACTTTGTCTATAATTGCAATTGTACGAAAAACATTTAATTCCCTATTTTCAAGGTTTTTAGGTGTCTTATAGGTTTTTGAATAGTTGAACACTTGAAATTATTTGGGGAGGTAATTTTATATGTATTACACCTATTAAATAATGAAAATCATACATGACATCCTGGAAGTGATCAAACAAACCTAGTTTTTCAAGGTAGTCTTAAATAGGCTTAAAAAGAGACTAGTTTCTTGAGCCATTTCATGGTTCTCACACTTCTACAATGTCTCATGACCTTAAATTTTTCATGGAATCTGGTGAAAATATAGGTAAATTGAATAAAATAATTTTTTATGGGTTCAAATATGTGGGAGAGATTTAGATTAAAAAAATTATTCTTCTAGGTAAGGAGGCCTAATTGAGACCTAATTAAGGAGAGAGAATGACAACAAAAAGATACTTCCCTTAAATCTAAGGATATAAAAAATGGCATGGAGTTGTAAATAAATATTGGGTCCTCAAATATATCTTTAATTTTCTAATAACATCTCTACACTATCATACGTAAGGAGTTTTACATTATTTTAGGGATATAAGGAAAAGAGGCCTAATGAGAGATTTTGATGATTAAAAATGATTTTTTAAAGGTTTAGTATTATGTTAATATTAATTTCATGGAGAAAAATGATAGTTATGAAGACTAACTCATGTTTTGAGCTATTTGGCCAAGTTTGGCATAGTAAGACAAGATAGACTTCAAGACATCTAGCAAGAAAATAAAGTGATGTGTCAAAGGGAAGATTCAAAGATAATATCATAGGTGTCAAGAGAAAATAAATATATCATTTAAACATGAACTGACCATCAATGAAGCCACTTTTCATTCTAAAAGTTAAGAGAAGGAGCAGTTTTCAAGAGGAGATCAAGGTGTCAAGTAACTTGAAAATTTACAAGTGACTTCAAGGAGAAAATCATATCAATAAGATAAAAACATGTCCTAAAATACATATGGAGACATTTTAAAATTCCTTTCTTGTTATAACTTTCTCCCTTATGCCCTTCTCTCCTTCTCTCTCACATTTCTCTACATATTTAGCCTTGATCAGCTATGTTTGTATCCTCCACTTGAGTGATGGAAAATCCTTGTTCATAGAAAAACTTGTATTTTACCTTTGTACTTGAATAAAATTTAGTTTTGCCTTCTCATGGCTTGTGTCTAGTGGATGTGCTTAGTTGGGTGATGAATGACTAGTGATAACAAATGCTTCCTTTCATCTATCCTTTTTTAGTTATCTCTATGCAAGAAATAGTAATATTTATAGGTAACATAGTGTGAATAAAAAATTGTGACATTGAAAAGTTAATAACTCCTTCTTAGTGTCTTTAGATACCTAAGGATTAGCTTCCTAGTCTATGCACCATGCATTGGGCTCTATGTGAAACACTCATGCCTAGAGACCTTTCTATTTGAGTAGTGAAATTGAATTAATGTTTTAGTTCATGTATTTAGTGTATGATATATAGGGGTAGGACCAAATATTTTTTTCATCACCCCATTATAATAGGGTTCTCTCCCTTTTCTAAGCAAGTAGTAGATTAGTGTTCGAGCCTAAGTGATTGCTCAAGGGGAACTAACCCTATAACCTAGAGATTCACCTCTCCAATAGGTCACCCAAAAAATTCAAGTGTTTCCATGTTATTAAAAAATTTAAAGCATTAAAATACCTGATAAAGGGTGAAAATTTGGTTGATAATAGGTCCCAAAGGCATAAATTTTAGTTAGAGATCAATAACTCATCTCTTCACTGTAAAATTTGTATTTTAGGATCGTTACTACAAGTTATGCCATGAATTGTTATTAAAGGTTAAATTTATGTGCTCAATCATGAAATTATAAGTATTAAAACCAAATTTTAGGGTTTTTATATTTCATCCAAACTACCTATGATATTTATTTTATGCATGTCTAAAGCTAGGCTAAAAAACTACATTTTCTTATATTACAAAAGGCATTCTTGAGGCTAGAATGCATGGTGGGTATATAAAATGGGAATAATATAAGGAAAATAACTTGGTCATAGATATTATCTACCATCCTATATGTGGTGGTAGTGCTATTTTTTAGCCATGAAGAATTGGAAGTGAAGTTTTCCAACTATTGCTTCAACTTTGATAATATTTATTGTTAGTACTTTTGCACTCCTAAAAAATAGTGAAAACATGTTTCTTAGTGGATTTTAGTCATCAGGGTAATGGAATCACATGTAATTTTCCTTTATATACATGATCAAAGTGATGTATTTGTAGATGGATGTATCAAAGGCATAAATCCTAGTTAGAGCTCAAGAACTGTCTCTTTACTACAAAAAGTTACATTTTAAGATCTGTTACGACAAATTGTGTCACATATTGGTATTTAAGATTACATATAAAAGCTCCATGGTGAGATTTTTTTCATTTACATACACCTTAAATTTATTATTATTCATTCAAAAGACTTACAATTTCTTTCTTATGCATGTCTAAATTTTGGCAAAAAAACAACATTTTTCTTGGATTGGAAAGGGTGTGGTGGGTCTCTTAATTGATCATGATTGAAGCTAGATTTTATCTACCGCCATAAAAATGTTTTCAAAGAACATATTCCTATATTTTATTAATCTTTCATGTATACTAGAGTCGAGATGAACCAAAACACCATCATTAGTCCTGTTGGTCAAATAAATCTAAAAAATAAACTTGGAGTACGAATTCAAGATAAAATCAAAGCTGATAAATAAAATAATCCTATACCATTCTAAAGTCTTAAAAAATTGTTTTTAAATGTAAATTTAAACCCAAAATAACTCTAGGATACATATATTACTTCAATATTGGAATTCTAAAGTTCATTCAAACCATAAATGAAGATTTTCTTATAATAATGGGTCCTTATTTGAATTTTTAAACTAGGGCATGTTGGGCACAACAAATGGTGACTCTATGGAGAAATAATAATGATTATTTATTAACCTATAATCTTGGTAAATACATTATAATAAACTTTAGACTTTATAAAAAAATTAAAATGGACACCAACTCCTTCATGCAACATACTAATTCTTTTCATTTCAAGGATATATGTGTGATTATATGGAATTAATTTACCCCTTATTATGAGATTTTTGACAAAGATATGGATAGAAACTATAAGTTTTATTTTTAATTATTTATTTTATAAGCAAAAATAAGGGAAGAATGGGCATTGCTTTGCTACCAGCTAGACATCCATAGACTCGACAAAGAAACCTCTAATTTAACTCTAAACATTGCTCTATTATCAATGAAGATTTCTTAGATTTGATATATTTTAAATGAATCACCCTTTTTCCATTATTTTCTATGATTCTCTCTCTCTCTCTCTCTCTCTCTCTCTCTCTCTCTCTCTCTCTCTCTCTCTCTCTCTCTCTCTCTCTCTCTCTCTCTCTCTCTCTCTCTCTCCTAGATAGATGGAAGAAGGGTGGAGTCCACCATTGGCTAGGTGTATGTATAAGGAAAATTAATTTTATCAATATCTTCTTATTATATTAAACTAATTTCAATGTTTTATTGTCTCTAATCCAAGTTTTAGTGTGTAAGAGAGTAGTTTATCTTTGAAAATGAAATATTTTTAAATTTTTCATGATTATAGAGTAACTTTTAAAGACCTTTGAACTTATTCAATTCAAATAAAAACTTAATTTTAGTCATAACACATACCTTAATTTATAAGTTCATATGCACTATACAAATAAATCTTGGTAAATGTCAATTATATTATTCTTCAGTTATCTCATTTTATTTTTAGAGTTCTTTTCATGATTCCAATATAAGAAATTGATTAGACTATTCTAAAATTTAAGCAACTAGTCTAGAAATCAACATAAGTACTATGAAAACAAATGCTAAAATTAGGAAATTAACCTAAGAAAAATTGAAAAGATTAACCTAGGAAAGCATAAAATCTATATAAGGAAGTAAATGACATAAAACATGAAACTAAGTTATAAATTAAACAATCTAATTGACTCATACTTATATGGTGAAACTTAAAGTCATTCAGGAACATATCAAGCTAGAACAAGCATGAAATAATATTTCAAAAACTATCCATTTACTAGAAAAGTGAGGTCATTACCTTGGGAGTCTCTTAGGTGAAAAGTATCATTTCCCATAATATTAAAGATTTGATATGGCCCAATCCATAAATGAGTGAACTTGTCATGTTTTCCTTTCATTTCATGTGCCTCATCACATAAAATCACTAAGTCTAAAATTCTTAAAATCTTGATTTTGGATATTTTATTAGAACACTTCTTGATGACGTCTTTGTGATTATTCAAGCTATGTAATGCTTATGTTCATGTATCCTCCATCTAGATTATGTCAATCAACATGGTAGTTTGAGATTTATAAGAAAAATTGGTTGTTGTCCATACAATAGTAAGAAAGGTAAAGCCTTGAGGGCTTTCTTATGCCATGTTCTATCTGCCCATAGAGCATACTTCAATAGTAAGTTCCATTATCTTGGTTTGTCTTGTGTTGATTTATTTATGACATCCATTAAATTAATATTAGTATATAGAGCTACTCCATTTAATTGTAGATAGTTATTCAAGGAAAACTTGATGTTAATTTAATTGTTATAGGCCTATTTAGTAAATTTTGTAGACAAAAATTATAGACCATTATTAAATACTAGAGAAGTTAGAGTCTCAAACCTGATCCCTATGTTTTATTATATAAATTTAATAACATCTTGAAATTTGGAGTTATTTGTAGCCACAACCTTTGTTCATACAGTGTAATAGTCAATAGATATTAAAATAAACTTGTGTCATGCTGAATAATTTAGAATGATGTTTCCAACAAAGTCAACACACTAAAGAAAATAGGCCATCCTTTAATCATAGTATGTAGTGGCATAACAACGTGTACTTCCATATTTCCATATACTTGACATTCATGTCATGTTATAACATGATTATGGGCATCCTTGAAAATTGTAGGCTTATAGTATCCCATCCTTAGGATATTATGATTTTTGGTGTTTCCAGAAGAATGTTCATTTCTTATCTTATGATGTAAATTTTATAGGATGTCTAGAGCTTATTCTCTTGACACACCTTAATTAGATTCCCTCATAATTTTTTCTATACAAAACTCCCATTTTTATCATGTAATGGGTTAACTTGAGCCTAAAGGATCACTTTTCATCTATTCAATGCAAGGAGACATGTACATATGAGTAGGTAGTGGATGATGTGGGCATACTAGTCACCACCAACAACCTATGTTTCCTTGATATTCTCAATGTGAATACAAATAACCATATCATTCATTAGCTAGATGATTCTTTGGCCTCATTCCATATTATTGGGTTTAATCTTAAGGTGATAATCTTGTAATTTATCCATCCATATACATATCTTTTATATTAATTCATTATATCCAAGTGTGAGCATGATATCTCAGAATAAAACGATGGCATACATCTTATTTCAGACAATATAGTGCATAAATTTATTCATGACTTTGATTAAGACATATATTTTCTTATCTATCAATGAATATTTTATTTCTACATATTTTAGATTAACACTCATGAAGGTAATTGGATGTTCACTATCATCCAAATTTTGTGTGAGGATTGTTGCTATAGTTTTTTTCTAAAATAAATCAAATCTAAATATATTAAAAGATCGAAACACAAAGATAGAAAAATATTTAATACACCAAACTATAATTTGATTCACACTATATTTATTTTATATCAAAACCATACAAGAAGATTAAAAATATATAGGAAATTCATTCCTATAATTTGGGAGATCATATCTTTACCAATATTTCAAACTAACAAACCACTATATTAATACGAGATATATTGTTAACTATTAACAATATATTTGTGTAACAGACTAACCTATAATAAACTTATTAACATATTATTGTTTATTAAATAATAAATTAATAATGTCAATACCACACCTCAAAATTCATCCCTTGTGAACATTATTAATCATATCTACACCCCCTTAATGTATGGGGGAAAAATACATCTTCAAGAACTAGCATGAATAGAATCATATGCAAAGGCATAATTTTAGGTCTATATACTACTGTCTAAATCCTATTGTTTGGATCTTGCTGCACATGACCACTACTATGTGAAGGAACACATCTTGCATTTACTCCATGTGATCGTAATATATGTGTCACTAAATGATCATCTCCATAAGGAAGTAAGGAAGTTAGAGGATCTCTACAATCAAAGGAATTATGTAATTAGTTTCCCTCTTATAAAACTATTTGTCACATTCCATTATATCTACACTCTCCCTTTTCTCTAATCTAAAGTATTTCCAAACCAATAGGGGAATGAAAACACATAATACTAATAAAAGGAAAAATCACACCACAAAAAATTCATGAAATCATCTGGGCCCCATTGTTGGTGAGTGACAAGAGGCTCTGAAACCTCCAACCTTCATTTCCTCTATCCTTTTATATCTATTACTTACATAGCCTAATATGTTGATCAAACTTGGTTGAGGAGAGACCCCTCCCACAAGATTGACATTTGACTCAGGACGTCACGTACAAGTGATAATGCATTTGTGTACAAATATTTTTCTATTTTTGATAATAACAAATCAATTTTGACTCTTTTGACAGAAAAATGACTCTTGACTATTGACATTAATACATTTAATTTTTTTGATGAATATTTGACTATGGAACCTAAAAAATAAAGAATTCATAAAGAAAATAAATACATTAAACTATGTAAAAAGTAGTAATGTAAATAAATTTTTAAATGACCAAGACAAAATTTGAAACCCGACTTAAAAATTCTTGACATGTATGACCAAAGACACTATCGAAAATTTAGCTAAAACTAAAATTAAATATGATTTTGACTACACTCTAATAACTTATGACTCAATTCATTCAACCATCTCAACTTGCTAATACAAAATTTTTAAATAAATGAATTGGCACACTAATACACAGCTATAATTAGAGACTTTTAAAACTAATATTATAATCTCTCATAATAACCCAACACAATGTATCAACTTATAAAGAGAAAAATAAAACTAGACTTCTATACTAAACTCAAGTAAACTTTGATGCATTATTGAAATTGAAAATAATTTTGAAACTCACCTAGCAAAGGATCCATAGAAACCTTGATGCCTTATTAGGTGTATGTCATAGATAGGTGAGTGAAAGCAGTTTGATGATAATGCAATAATTAACCATTTTATTATTTGCATGTAAAAAGACAATGACAAAATTTGAGTGCATATAAGATCAAGTACAAACTGAAAAATAATGTGGATGGTTGAAAAAATATTAATCTCCACTTATATTATGGTTTATCAGATTAAAAAATCTACAAAGCTAAGAAAATAAATTAGAATTCATAAAATAGCTTGAAAATTGGGATAATAGTAAGTGATGTCTTGAGAATGATCCAACACACTATTAGACTATGTGTTTAAAATTACCAATTTTGTAGATGTAGAATGATCTCAAATTATGCAAGACTCAATATAGCCAATAATGGAAAATTAAATGGTGGTGGAAGGATACTATGTAGTCTGATGTAAACACACACTTTTTCTAATGGCACAATGCACTACTCATAACTGAGAGTCTCTGCAACAATAGATCTCTAATGTAGATCGATGCAAGATGTATTTCCTATTTAATACAATCACTAATGTGGTCGAGTATAGTTTTACATAACCTTAAATCCTATGAAAAAATATTCTCTCCAAGTTATTCTCTCATTAATCAGGGTAATAAATAGATTGGTGTGGTTTCCTAGCCACTTGAAAAGATTACTCTGATACCAGATATTAGAATTGGTTCAAATCTAAATCTATTAAAAGAGATGAACATAGAGACAAAAAAAATATTTAGTACACCATACTATAATTTGATTCACACTATATTTATTCTATATCAAAACCATACAAGAAGATTACAAATATATAGGAAAGCCATTCCTATAATTGGGGATATCATATCTCCACCAATATCTCACTCGAATCTCCCTCAAACTAACAACCACTATATTAATACAAGATATATTGTTAACTATTAACAATATATTTGTTTAAAAAACTAACCCATAATAAACCTTTTTTAATGTATTACTGTTTATTAAACACTAATTACATTATACATTAATAATGTGAACACCACACCTTAGCAAGAAATCCTTAGTAAAATCAGAAGTAATCAGAACTAAAGCTTGAGCGATGGTAGTCTTAATATCCTAAAATGTTTTATTGGATTCACATGTTCATTCTATTTTAGAATCTTGCTTCAATAGGGTCTTTAATGGCTTGACAATATATGCAAATCTAGAAATGAATTTTTACACCAAGATTGTTTTGCTTGATAAATACTTTAGTTCTTTCTTATTGTTAAGAGGAATTATTTTTGAAATGGTCTCGATTCATTCTAGGTCATTGGAAATATCATCTTTGATAATGATGTGGCCTAGTAGTTGTCCCTCTATAAATCAAAAAAATACTCTTATTTAGATATAGTGACACCTCATATCTTCTACACATGTCAAATACTTGAGTTATATATTATCTGTATGATCAAATATGTTATTTGAAAACCATGCAAAATCATCCATGTAAATGATGATGCATTTACCAATGATTCCTTAAAAATCAAAGTCCATGACATGCTGGAAGGTTTCTCTTGTATTAATTAGGCTAACATATATATTTTTATATGCAATATTTTCCCACTTAGTGGTAAAAGCTATCTTCATTCAATCCTCTACTCCTACTAATACCTCATGGAAACCTTAAAATATATCAAAAAAGGACATCATTTTAGAACCATTTATTATCTAAATTACTTCATATAAGAATGGTGAAGGATAATTATCCTTTTTTTATGCTCTATTCAGGTTCTTATAGTTAACACATAGCCTAATTTATCCATTTATTTTTTTGATAGACATTAAGTTAGCAACCCAAGAGAAATATCCAATTGGAAATAAAATTTTAGTATCTAATAGCTTCTAAACCTTTTTTTAAATGAGGGACTCCTGATCTAAATTCACTTATCTCTATCACTGCTTAAAGGACTTGTGCTCTTGTATCAAAGGGATACTATGCATGATGATCCTAGGATCAATGAGTTTTAGATCATCATATGTCTAATCTATCACCTCTTTGTATTATATTTGTATATCATTAAATTTTTGTTTCTCACTTTTAATGCAACTCATGCCAATATTGACATATTGGGGATGTTCATTGGTCCCCAAATTTTATTTAGTGAAATTTTATTCATACTCTTTAGAATATTTTTACTTTTGAGATTTTGGATTCATGTGAAAGGCTCATTGTAATGATACCATTCCTATAGGTATATGATTATTTTTTAGCTGTAATATACCATCTTCTCCCATGTCTTCTATGTTCATAAGCTCAATATCCTTCTCATCAATTATTTGAGATTTGAAGGCTCTAGAACTACTCATAAATTATATGCTTTATTGATCATCATCAAACACCTAGATGTTCTCCACATTGTTTGGGATAGTGTGACATTTCCAAATATTTAGTATAGATCAATCCCCTATATATATTTATCCTAAGAACTCACTTCATCCACCATAATAGTTTAGGTGGTTTGATCACAGTCCTAGTTTAAAATCTAGACTATCCACTATTAGGATAGGGGATAGGGAGTATGGATGGATTCTTGGGCATTGATCCTTCTATCTATCTAGGGGAGGGGAAAGGAACAAATACTATATAAAACTTATGCATTTTAGATTCCTAGAGTTGTGTGAAATTGGTAGCTAAAGCCACCAAAAAATATTTTGTTATATTTTATTCTTTTGGGATAGCCTTGATGTCAAATACTTTAAATGAATCAATCAAATCCTAGTAATTGTGCTCATAATTTTTTAATTATGATAATTTTCACTGGTATTTAATTTTGATGTGATTGACAGTTAGCTCTGAATTGTGAAAGATTAATACTCAACTTGATTGTTGGTGTAAGGTAATTACAACTTGTATACAACAAGATATTATCTCCCATTTTGTTCAATCAAATGTTTTCCTACATTAGATCCCTACTTCGATGTAGCTCCATAAAAAATAAAATTCCACAATTGTGAATAACCTTCAAATTATTTTTCATGAGGTTCATGCTTTTTATTAAATATGTAAACACCTGTATGTGAGGATGAGAATTTGAACTTCTCATTTTTGGCATTATATTATGTAATTATGTACTTCATATTTACTTCTCAATCAAATTAAATCTGATTGGATACTCCTTTCTAAGGCATCCACATGTGTGAGAAATCTATTTCCATGTATCCATTCAGTGTCATTGTTGAATCATGACTTAGTAGTAGACCATAATATTTAGGAATGTCAATACACACACACACACACACACACACACACACACACACACACACACACACACACACACACACACACACACACACACACACACACACACACACACACACACACACACACACACATTTGGATTTGAAGCCAATTTCATATGAGCATTCAGTAACTCCCAAATGACTAGGATTGCAGTCTTAACTAGCTACAAATCTACCCTCTTAAACTTGTCTAGAGTCAACCCTAATTTTTTGTATATAATTATAGGCATAATGTTGGCTAAAGAGCCTTAGTCTATGAAAAACATTTTTCACATTTTTTCCAAACATTTTGATAGTAAATAAAATTTTTGGTACCTTATGTTTGTCTCAATGAATAACCACATTAATATGTGTAGCTTTGAACTTATCAGTGGATGACTTGCTTGTCAGCACTTTTAATAACAAATCTCTTTGATTGATAATTTGAGAAAATTTGTGAAGAGTGATCTTTTTCCTTAGTTTTATTCATATCAACTATGTTGTATCTATTTTTATTTTATGGATAAAAAACCTATTGCCAATAATTTCCCTTTGGAGGAGTTAGATTATTATTAGATTTTAGATCTGGAGGAATAGTTGCACTATTATTTGGAGGTGTGGAAGTTGTGAAAGGATATTGTCCTTTGATTCTCATATCATAATTATTTATTTGGTACTAATAAAAATCATGAATCTCATCTGTATTCTCTTCTGGCTCATTTTAATCTTTAACTGCGAATGAGAATTCATATGCCTCTAACATCATTATTATACTAGATGAATTTGAAATAGTGGAGGAAGATGGATCTAAATAATTTATATAAGCTTCATACCTCTTCATATCCTTATGGAATATCTCAAAATTAGTATAGAAATATATACAACACAAATCAACATGTGGTGTTATATTGTGAACTTCAAACGAATTAGGCAATGTTACTTCTAAGATATTTATTTCAGGCAACTTGTTATGTGGTTATTATTTTACATTATTCCTGTATCTATTGAAAGGATTATTTTACCTCAGTAATGCAAAGTTATAACTATTATATTATGTCATGGTATTTCCCACTCACTTTTACATGCTCAGGAACTCATTGTTAAACCTATATACCATCCTTTGGATAACATCCAATTTTACTTTTCTAGAATTATAAGCAATACATTATGTGGTAGTAGTATTAATAAGTATCAAGGATTGGTTATGATTTTATTGATTAGGTGAAGAAATAAAATTATTTAGAAATTTGAGGTTTTGGTTAGGTGGAGCATGGGATAGAGGCAATTGTGTATATACTTGGTTTGATTATGAGTAATAACATTTTAATTAGCATTTGGAATACGATTAAGGTCTAGAAAGTTAGGACTAATATTGGGTAGGGAAAAATATTAAAATTCAAGATTCAATTGCATGTCAATATTGATAGATTTAGTAGAGGTTAGCAGCAATGAATTAATATTAGGTGATATATGGAGGAAGACACCTATCATAGAATCCAAAGCAATATTATACATTTCCATGTCTAACACAACATTGGATATTTAGTTATTTTCAACTCAACAATACATATTTTGAAATATTACATTAAAGGTTATGATGGGCTCATTGTGATCCCTTCTCATGCTTATAAAATTCTAGTAAATGACATTTGGGATAGTGACGTGTCTAAATTATGCCAAAAATGTATCTCGAAACTGGTTTCAAGACGTAACTAAATATTTTGAGACATTAAAGAACTAATTATAATTAACATCTTATAATGTAAAATGAAAAAGTCTACGTGCCACATATTCATGGGTTATATTTAATACCCTAAGGTAGTTTTTAAAGCCTTTATATGTTCTTTAGTAGTCTTACATCCTTAGGTAGAAAAGGAAAGAAGATACTTTTCTATGTTTCTAATCAAACCATGGATGTATCCAATCATAGTGATAGCAAAACCAACTAACCAAGCTAGGTCCATCGAACATGGAGGAAGATAACCTCTTCTGATTGGGGAGTAATATTGGTATGGGGGTACCCTTAATATGACTTTATCTTACCTATGTCTTCTATGGATTTATAAGGGTGGGACTAGTAGATCAATGTTTGAGGTAGACCTTGTTAATATTATCGATATATCTAGTGATACTCAAGTGATCTTCTTGAGAAACAAAAGAGGGGTCCCTTGTTCTAACAAAAAACAAATTATTGTTGATTTAGGTTTTACGCACACCTTATAAACTTATGAGGTAGTCTCTAATATTTTAGGATCTATGAAAATATTCACTAAAAGGCACAAATTTTAAGGTATTTATTTTTTTAAATAACATCCTAGTGTAATAGTAGTGGGAAATGGTTTATTTACATTGAATGGTTAAGATGTATGGAATAAAAAATGAAAAAAAACTACTTGATATGGCTAGGTGGATTCTAACCTGAGGTGGACTAGATTAAAAAAAACATAAAAATAAGGAAACATAAGGGTAAAAAGAGGGTTTATGAACCAAAGATAGATGAAACCTTTCTAAACTAGATCATGCACTATGGGTTGGACAAGTGATTGAGAACTAATTCCTACCACAAGTTACTATCAACACAAAAAATAGACAAATAAAGTTAGGAGTTTAAGAAAATAAATATAGTAAGCTTCATTATTCATAACCAAAGGTTATTTCCAAAGTATGATTACAATCAAACATTTTCAAAGGGAGATTATGATTAAAAAATAGAAAACATTCAAATTAACTAAAAAAAATCTAAATAATTATATTAAAAAAACTTCTACACAACCCAAATATAAAATATACCATAATGATGGAGCTTTTTTAATGAATCACAATTTTTGGAGAGGAAAAAATAATGCACATCAAGATGAACTTTTAGAACAATCCATAGAATTTATTATTCACCTTAATTACCAAAATTATCCTTCCTTTCAAATGGAGAGGTTACAAGTATATATAGGATTAGAAAGGGGTCACCTCATCCTCTAATCATTGTCTAAGTTTACACTTACAATTATAGACTCAAGAGTTACAATTCATGCAGATCATGCATGTACATGATATTCATAAGACCAGGAGCCAAAATTTCATAATTAAAATATAAAAATATATATGTTTGTAAATATAATAGAGACACAAGTATAAATACATTATAATAAATGCAAATACATAAATGCACACACACACACACACATATGGTGCCAACTTGGCACTACTAGAGGAAGAAGGGGTCAAATGCTTGGTGTAGTTATTGAAGCAGATTGAGGCCTTAAACATGAAGATTTATTTTATGTGGGACCAATATAAATATGTACCACTATGTGAATTGTCACTTAATGCTAAGTGCAAGTAGGAAGTATTAGTAATGTACTCTATGTTGTAGCAGTAACCTCCTCAGTAGCTTCAAATTGTTCATATAATTCATAAATAGAGTTGAAATAAGTATCAATAATTCAAAAAATTAGGCATTAATAGATTGAATATACATGTTATTTCATCCATAATCCATCTTTAATCAGCTCTGTAATCTTTGAATTCAGCCTTCTTTAATCACCTTATTTTTTGCAAAATTAATAAATTACAAAATCTCTTCACTAGTCTTATATACCATACCTTCTACTTTAGCCTTGAATCCTTCTATAGGGGATTTGAGTATTAATTAAAAATTGGGCATATCTACTATTTTTTTATATAAATCACACAAGTGCTCCTCACATCCCTGAGATTTTATATATCCTCTTTCTTGACTCATAAACTATGATATCAAGGACTTCATATGTTGGTACCAATTAAGTACATTATCTTTTAGAAATCACATAATTCAAGGACTACATATTTTCTTGGGAGGTCATTAGGTTTAAATTATTATAGACACTATTTAATGCATAATATACTAGAAAATTAAGCCTCTTTTCCAGTTCATTCAATTGGTTTTAGAAGGTTAAAACACTTCCCCAATGAGTTTATGATTCATCCCTTAAATTCTTTATTGTGTTCATGATATTATACAATTTATTTTATAATTCTTTAATATTATCCACTATTTCTCTTAGAGATTGAATAATTTACCTATAAATAAGCTTTTGTTTGTCTTGGTCTTAGCTCTTATACATTTATTTCATAGCTTCCCATGTTGAGTCCATGAAAGCACAAAAGTCCTCTTCATACTCATTAAGTCATTGGGGTTCCATTTTTGTTTAGTTTCCAAGGGGAAAAAGTTCTCCCTTTGCTCTAGTATTATTTACTCCCCTTTCCTATCATTCTCCTTTCTTTTACTTAGCCTTTATATATCTCCAGTTTGCTTATCAAAACAAGTACTTATTTTTGGTAAATTTATGAGGACCATGCCCATTTTATCATTTTTTTAATCTTAAGACTCTGTGATCCAAGAAGGGAAAATTATTTCTCCTTGTTCCTTAGGCTAACTAGTCTTTGTATATGTGTAAGGTGGAATTTATCTTGGTGAAAGCATTGAAGCACTTATTTGTATAAGAAGTTGAAGAGGTGACTGACTGACCCTATTCCATCCTGAGATATCCCTCTAGGGTGTAGTCTCTACTACATATGTTTTATATCCTAAAGTCTTTAATATTTACATAATGGAATGCTCAACCTGATTAGACTGATGAATAGACAAGCTTAATTCAATATATGACCTCGATAGTGAAGGTAGTGTTTGGGGGTAAAAAATGGAAAGAGACACCAAGTATAAAAAATGAACCCTCCTTATAGGGGCTTTGGGTTTGGCCATTAATGAAGTTGTGGTTAAAAAATTTAAATAATCAAAACAAATAGAAGTTTATTATCCAGTTTCCTCCATATTGATGTGGGCATACAATGGCTTAGTTTTTAAGCAATATTATTGCAATGAATCATATAGAGTATGTGGTGTGGTAGTTGGAATAGTATATGGAAACTTAACATTATTAGTATCTATAGCCATAAGGCAGGAAGTGAAAAAACACACTACCTTATTTAAGGCATGACTTTACATTTTAGAAAGAACATTTTTACCTTGTGTGGAGGCTGGCCTTTCTTCTCCTACCAATAACCTTATGTCTACATATTTATCCTCTTATTAGATAATTTATTTATACTCGATATCCTCTATTATTTTAATCATAAAAATATTGACCCTTTGTTATTATTCCTCAATAATCTCTAGTTCCTCCTCTTCCTCATCACTCATGTAATATACCAATGAGACTACCTATTCATGTTCTTCCTCTGATTCCTCATAAAAAGGACCTCTACAAATGAATAGACCCTCTTTATGTATTTGTTATACTTTGTAAATTTTAGGGGAGATTAGAAGTCCTTTGGTCTTCCTATAGTAAGTAGCAATGGGTGGTTAAGTATAAATGGGGGATTGACCTGAAGTGGATGGAAAGGAGGATGAAAGGGGTTCAACAAATGAAGTTGGATGAACAAAAATAGTAATTACCACTATTGGATAGGCTTTAGGTAATGGTGGTGTTATTATGGCTGGCATTATCACAAAATAAATCTAGAAAATTTTAGGAAGACTTAGTTATTGAAATGCAGTCAAAAGAGGTAGAGGTGTTAAAGAAATTGTTTTTAATTGCCCAATTGCAGGAGTTGATTCCCTTGTAATTATTTTAAAGGGTTGTATTATATAAATTAGTTGAGGATTTAGAAGTCTTAAGAATATTCATCTTAAATTTATGGTCCATCTCCTTTTGAGTGGTATATTATTCCACTGGGCTAACTTCTTTTTGTTAATCAAAGGGAGGATGGTCTTGCTCTAGGGATGAATTAGCCTATGGCTGGGTCATTGATAAAATGAAGATATATTCACATCCTCTATAATATTATTATCCATCTTTCTGGCAATAAAAGGATTATATTGGATCATTTACGCAACCACCACTATTATTTTGTGTCTATCCATTTGACTGTAGACCTTAGAATCATCTAGAGT
This sequence comes from Torreya grandis, assembly GCA_037957365.1. Taxonomy (NCBI): domain Eukaryota; kingdom Viridiplantae; phylum Streptophyta; class Pinopsida; order Cupressales; family Taxaceae; genus Torreya; species Torreya grandis. Next base: position 4,455,392 of record JARHVA010000315.1, read on the forward strand.
ATTGAGAAATATTTCATCATGCTCAAAATATTTGTGTCCATATGGAATATGAACTCCTTTTTTATTGATAACATTGAGGTATTTCTTGAATCTACCTGTAGGTTCCCAATATTTTTATCATGCTTCTTTTAAGGCATAATGGGCCATGAATTTTCTAGCTATATTAAGGTGTTTCCTCATTAAGTACTAACTTTGAATAATGTGTAGAGGGGTTTTCGTAGTACCCTTGGTGTTTAGCACCGCGACCTTCATCCACATTTTTATATATTTAATGTGTTATTTATTTATATACCACCTTATCAAGGACATAATGAGTCAAATATAGGGGAGGTTTCATAGTTTTCTCTATCTTAATTATGGTGTAATCAAGATAGTGCCATTAATCCCCTATTTTCTCCATACTTCAAATATTCATAGAAATCATAGGCATATGATGCCCATATATGGCTTGATATACTTGTGGGTAAATATATTCAAAAGTTATTTCGATTTCACTTCTAAACCTATAAATATGTAGTACATAATAATCATCACAAACAATGTTCTTCATGTATTTATTTAATGGTTCCTAGGGTTTCTCATGATTCTTATATATTTTCCCCATGATTAAATCCACTACATAGGACACCATATATAAATTCCCATCGGAGGGACTTTGGTCATGTTATAACATTTGTTCCCTTAGCCTCCCACTGATAACTTCGTTAAGTGCAACAATTTTATTAGTGGTAAAAATAATATCTAAAAAGGGCACCCATTCCTCCTATATATAACTGGTGTTGGGAAAACCATATAATCTATTCATCAATGTCATTGATTTTTTTAATTATTGGCCTAAACTTAAATATGAAAAGTAAGGAGATAACACCTAAGATATTAAACATTTCTACTTTCTTAAGCCATTGTTTGAGTTTCCCATAAATTATTTTATGCTATAACCAAGCATTAGCTAAAATATGATCATAAGTCACCTTGGGCATTGGAAGTTACAAATACTTATTGAAAGGTTCCCCATGTAATATATGCCATAGTGCTTATGTGTAGTCTACGATGTAGGTAGACCCTAGTAACAACACCATTAATAAATAAATCATGAACTAAATAGATGCAAGGCATTACCTCATATTTTTATGTCATGTTTTATAACCTCATGATCTTTATTGGTATAAAATCATCAATATACTCATGATTGTCTTTATATATTTTATCTTGTGTTGAATATGGTTTTACATTGTACACCTCATCTCAAATGTCTAAGTAATGAGGGAATTGAAATTCAAGTTCTCCCTTGTCAAATAATATGTCCATATATTTAGGCCTTCTCATGATGGTGTATAGGGAAAGAGGTTGAGTCTAAAACTTATGCGATGAAGAAGTCATTACTATATAATGGAGATCTATAAAATTCTCTTTAGATGACTAAATTACTCTCAAATTTCTTAAGAGAAAAGCTAGATCTTTTGATAATAGTATATCTAAAACTCACAGTTTACTTGTATTCGATCAATGGCAATGGTGATTTGATGTCATTTAGAAATTTTCATATATTTCAAAAATATCAAGAGTTCAATGCTTAGTTCATGCAGAGTTAATACAATAACATATTTTGATTTTTATTCCCATTTTGATTTGAATTTCATGGTTAGATTTGATGGGTACCATTTTTATCATGTGGCATATTTTTATTCATCACGAGTGCTTAGTTATCATCTTAAGATAAGTGTTTATATCCCATGCATCAGATTTTGGTCTATCTATCAAAAATTTCATTTGTATTTTGACTATGCATCTTTAATATTGTGACACTTGTCATAATATCCCTTATGCAAGGTATTTGGTTTTATAATCTTGTTTCATATCCCTTATAATCCATGATTTAATGAGATTCTTCCAATTGGCATGATGTCTAGAATTTGAGGTCCTTTTGACTGTTAAATATGTACATCTTCTTGGTAAAGTCTGGGTGAATGGGATGGTGCCAAGTGGATGGTCCTTCAGGTTATAGAGGCTCATATTTATTTTAATCTTGTAACTTTATTTTAAAATTTATAGGCTTATATGATGATGACATGTGGTTGAATCTTTGAGATCTAGAGAAATTATAATCTTGACTATGTACCTTTGACTACTAGGCTCTAATTTGATGAGATCATGCCACTTGGATGTCTCTCTTTAATCTAGTTTTATTTGAAAAAATGATGTTATACTTACACCTATGAAATGATGAGTATTCAAGATTGCCATGCATAGATGTTTCTTACTGATATGGAAAAAAATATAACTCTTATAGTGTACCTTTTTTTTTGGCAAGGTTTGAGTGATCTAGATCATGACACATGGATGACTCTCATTTATCTAGAGAAATTATAAGATAAATATATGTATTTTGGTCTATTGTGTTCCATGTGAAATGGGTCATGCCATGTGGAACAATTTGGGGAGCTATGGTTATTTTGACTTTGAGAGTGTACTTTCCCTTGATTGATTACCAAAATTTCAAGTTCACATGATGATGCCATTTGTATTAATCTTAAGGTATTGTAATGTATGAAATTAAAATAGGACCAATTGTTTAACTATATGCTACACATAACCATGATGTTGACACATAGATGACTCTTGGGATTATGGAGATCTCTAATAAATTATAGCCAAGGAAACTAGAATTAATGATACATGAACATGTAGTTGAGTAATTTAATCAAGGAATAAATATGGAATAAGATTAAGTCTCAAAATCAATCCTACACATATACAAAAGTTGAGATGCATTAGAACAACATCTCATTATCCCCATTAGTCAAATAATTAAAAAAATTCAACTCAGAGTAAGAATTTGAGATAAAATCAAAGTTGATAAATAAAATAATCCTATATCATGCCCAAGCTTTTAATTTTGTTTTTAAATGAAAAATAAAACCCAAAAGAACCTTAGGCTACATAGATTAATTCAATATCAGAATTATAAGGTTCATTTATACCATAAATGATTTTTTAAAAATAATAATGGGTCCCTATTTGATTTATTTTTGATTGAATAACATCATTTCATTAGTAAAACAAAATGTAATACATTGATAATCATACAAAAAGGATGGGTGGAAAATTCACACCCCAAAAGAATCACCATACTAAGATAAAACAAGCCTCGAGAAGAGCAATGTCCAAAAAAGGCCACCTCAAGGCTAGACAAACCAAGGTTAAACTAACTCAAGTGCATATAAACCAAAAAAGGATAAATAAAAACATAACCAAAAAGGAAACCATTAATTATCAATAATGAACATGACGTTAGGTGGAGGTGGAGTAGGCAGAGGATCCTGAGAGTCCCCACGCTCCCCCCCCCCATCTTCTTGAGTAGAGAGGTCATAATCAAGAAGTAAAGGATCCCAATCATCAGTCTACTATTTATTTTTAGTTCATCCTAATACTTAAGATCATAATCCTATTTAGAGGGGTGTGTTGAGGCACAATAGTGATAATACAAGATCATCTAATTAAACACCCTAGTGTGAACCAACCCTAGTGTAAGGATAATTCATATTAAGTACCATCTCCCACCTTTAAGGTGCTTAATGCTAGATGTTTGGAACTTGGTATTTACTTATGTTATCATATAGAAGAAAGTAACCAAATAAGGTAAGGTCTCAACATAACTATCTACCCATCCCTAAGGTACTAAAATATCCGAATGTAAGATTAATTATCAATGATAGTTCTTACACATGTATACAAACACTCTCTCCCTTTTGATTATAAATAATATCTATAGATATCTCCTTGATGCTAACCTCCATCTTTTATAGGAGGAAAAACTTGTGTTACCATCACATACTCAACAAAACCTATCAAGTGATAAAACTAGATTAATAGTAAATTATTTCAATATAAATGTCTAATAAAATTACAAAATATAACAAATGAAGGTGCATTAATTTTATTTTATAATAAACACTATAAACATGTCATTAACATTTGAAATTATTAAAATTAATCAAGTAAGATTCAACTTGACGCTACATAATGTAAGTAAATTAATAATTTCAACCCATTTGGCATTATTGTTCCTAAGAAAGACACATTTTATTCATACTTATCCAATGACAAATCATTTTTGATTCAATGCTAAATCATAATAACCATGCAATCCCATCGACATTCAAAAAAACATGTCAAATCCTATTAACATTCAACCAATAATATATTTGACAATACATTAGATAAACACACTAATTCCATTTAATGTTCAAAATTATTTAAATCATATTTGATTTTAGTATAAATAATCAAAATCACGTAATATAATAAAATGCATCTAGCTAAATATTTCATTTGTTCAAAACATGAAATAATAGTTAAATAAAAAGTTTTTAAGGCACTAATGTCTCAGCTAAATAAGTGCTCATGGCACACCACATCAACACAAAAATATAAATAGTCAATTACTAAAAATGGGGTGTAACATCCCCCCCCTTTAGGAAAATACATTGTCATGATGGTTATAGTAAAATAGAATATTCAACTAAATAGATGAGGAAAAACCTTAGATATGTCCTCAAGGTCCTTGAAAGTAGTGTTATCTTCAAAATATTGATCCCAATAGACCTCACACTGAGAAACACATATGTTTTACAAAATATGTTTTCTTGTATTTCTCCTTGCAACCATGCTTAGACATTTTTTATAATGTGGAAACAAATACCTTTCTCAAGTGTAGGGGTTATATTTATATTCACACAATCCAAACATTGACATTAATTGATTTCAAAAATCCATTAAGCCCACAAATATTAAATGCGTGTGACACATCATAATACATTACAATCATTAAATGCATAAAATTTGTGATGGTAATACATCCATAGATAATGCATCACATAATCGATGCACCATAACACATCAAAAACCCCTTTACCTATTCCTAATTTCATTGCAAGCTTCATCCTAGACATGTTACCACTTATCAATGTAAGGTATCCAAATGACCAACATTAAGCTCTAAGAAATGCTAAAAAAATATATATATACGAAGGTAAAGGCTCATAATCAAGTTCACTGAAACTATGCAATTGACTAAAGCTAACCCCAGAAAAGGACTCAACATAGATTACCACAGAGTATTTTTGGTAAGAAACCAACACACAAATAAATCATAGTAAAAGCATAAATAAAATGGAACATGTTGTGACTAAAACAAAATTCTTAATCCTTGCATCCATACCACAGAACACCAAGCAATTAAAGACGTTAACCACACTTTATTAAAACTAACTACACATGTTTTTGGTCGATGCAAGATTTTATGTGGACTTGAATATTCCTATGGTAGTTACTTGATATGTACTAATTTAGTCAACCATGTGACTAATTAAATTATTAGTTGAATTTGGTACTTAATTAGTGCAAATTAAGCTACAAATCACATTAACTTATCACAATCAAGTTTTGAGGTCTCGATTTTCCCTAATCAAATCTCCTATCTAACCAATCAAATGATTGGTTGAATGCGACACTTAATTATGGAAAGTGGAGTCCCAAATGTTATTAAGTTGTTACAATTAGTTTATGGAGATCATTTATATTAATTTAATCTCCTATCCAACCAATTGAATGATTAATTGATTAGGACATTTAATTAGGAAAAAAAAAAGCCTAAATCATATTAAGTTGTTGCCTTTCAAATCATTTTAAGATTATCTTGAAAAGACACCCAAACACCATTTTTAAAAACACCATAAATTCATTTAAATTATCTTAATGTTATCTTTTAAAAACACCATAAATTCAAATCTAATCTTAAATATCATAGACCAATTTTAATGTTCTATAAACATTAATATTAATATCTTATCTATCTTAAGTATGGTTAGCAATAAATATATTCTGATATTATTCTCTTTCATGACTAACCTAACAAGTTCAACCAACACAAAAGTTATCCTGCTAAGAAGCCCTCCGGTGATTAGCCATGGCCTTAGAAGAAAACAGCATAAATATTAGTTTTTCTGATCTTAGATACCATAATGAGCATGCATAGGGTTTTATTACGCGCCTCTAACTCAATGCGTATGGATTACTTTGACACATGGACTCAAAAGAAAACGATAAAACATTTATTCGAATCCCTTATTGCAATCCAAAACTACGTTCGAATTTCGTTTTCTGCAATCATATTCAAGAACGAAACTATGATGAAAAGAAGCATAGGTTACTTTTCTAGTGGAGAGAGCAGCTCTGGTATGATCTCCAAGGGTAGGTAACAGCCAATTTCTGAAAAACTGTGGATCAATTCTCTATTGCTAAGGAATCATTGGAATATCTCAAAAGCATCTATTAACAATTGTCCAAATGCTGATGTGATATTACCGAGTAAAAGGACATGGGGAACATTTTCGGGCGTCTAAAGTGGACGGTTGCCCTTTGTAGCTTCACAAAAATAGCGACAGTGGTTTTGACAAAGGATTCAGAGACATTTCTTAGTAGTTAAAATATTATGGAGAAAGATGGTTGTTATAGATTAGGTAAGAATGGAGTCGTCATATATATCTTAAAGGCAACTAAATTAATAGACGAAAATTATATTAAAACATGCATGCGTACATAGTATGAACCAACCTCAATTGATGTTATCCAAACTTTTATTTGTCTACACTGAACTCTGAAGTGCCATTTGGTTGATCTGTATCTTCCCCTTTAAAACATGTAGTGCCCCTTTAAAACATATAGCTAAAAAGTTATGCTTCCAATTAAATTTGTCTCCACACCAAATTTCACCATTTTGCCTCCTGGTATTAATTGCATAGCCGGCTGGGATTTGGAATATTAAAACATTTTGAATAAAGTCTTCATTAAGATGAGGTGAAGGGTTTTCGACATTTTTTTTTGCATGTACAAATGAATCAACAGAAGTGAAAATGTGACAGCTTATGGTATTTGATGCTAGATGCTTGGTATTTATTGATGTTATTATATAAATAAAAATAATTAAAGAAGATAAAGTATCAACATAACTATTTATTTATTTTCAAGGTATTGAAAGATTCTAAAGTACGATTAAATATTAATGATAATTCTTAGATTTATATACAAAACACATTCTTCTTTTAAAAAAAATCATTTTTATCAATATATTTTTTATTATACTTTTTTTTTTTTTTTTTTTTGAAAAGAAACTTCTATTACAATCACAAATTCAACAAAACCTATAAAATGATTAAACTAAATTAATAATAAATTATTTAAATATAAATATCAAATATATTATAGAAAACATAATAAATAAAAGTGCATCAAATTCATTTAACGTTGAACACTATAAGCATATTATCATCATTTGACACTATTAAAATTAATCATGTTGAATTTAAGTAAATCGCGCCGTCGATTTCGTCAATGCAATGCATTTTCGGCGTTTTGTAATTATTCGTCATCGTGATCACAAAACATGTTATCAGGTATATTCTCCGGATCAACTCTCTATGATAGGGAATCTTTTTAATCTCTCTCACACAAATACCGATAGTAGTTTTGACAAAGGATTTAGAGACATTTCTTCATGAGCCTAGCTTTAAGATATTTCGAAATGAAATATATACTTAGTTTGTGTAAGAAGATAATATATATTCTAATATACTTTTTAATATTCATACATTGAAATCGTGAAACAAAAATTTAATTGATGAAGATAGTAGAGTTTGTTAGATATGAGAGGATACGAAACTATAGAAAAAAGGAAGGTGAATCATATATCTTTGCATTGAGAATCGTAATGACCTTGAAGAAATAGTTTAATGTGCACTTCGAGTTCTCAGAGATTCTCCACATTCTCGGCTTTAGCCTTTTACATAAGTTTTCTTGGATGTTCGACACATGTCTCTCTTGCATTGAATCTTTGACCTAATATTTCCACTGCATAGCAGCGACCCTACCGAGTCCTGATCGAATGTGATCACGTCATGTGGTGCCATCACGGGACTCGACCCTTAGGAGTTCTTAAATCTCAGCCTGATTGAACGTGATACAAACATGTGGCCAAATCTCAGAGAGGGGAGAAGTCCATGAGACTGGTCAAGTTTCGGTGAATCTTTGCCTAATAGATTTTGTCAACTTCTTAGGGATCATGCAAGCCATTAGATGAGGATTGGATGGTTGGGGCCGAACCAAAGACTTACATAATTTCAATTGACTCTTTAGACCGACAAAACAAACAATGAATTGATTGAGCTACTTGTAATCAAACATAAATGGGTTAGTCGAGAAATGCAACTTGAAAAGGGGGTATAAATGAAGATCGATGTAGTATGGCTTCATTAGATTGAAACCAGATGAAATATAAGTATATCATCACAAAATGATTATGCATGAATAGGATATAATCAATATTGAAGGGAGTGTATGGTTTAAAACTTTGCACCTAATTCGGCTCCCTTACTAAAAAGAGATGTTGTGGGATTGCAAGTGAGACATGACATTTAATTAATCCCCGTGTGAGATTCCTTGCCATATGTTTTTTGTGCTCAATCTCCACTTTATATGAAATTGGATTCAGTGATAACTAACTTGACTATATTCTCAAAGTTCCCACTCAAAATCATTTCCTTGTCTTGATTGGCATTCCAAGAGTTGCTTAGATTCAATTAGAACTTTCTCTCAAGAACAAGAAATTTTAATATTTTACTTATAAAATGAATGAACCTTGACAACAATATCTATGACCATATTTGTTTCCTTGCCTTACATGATTCTAGCCTACACAAAAAATAACCAAAAAAAGAGACCATAATTATCCCCACATCAGCATTTGATTCTTCATAATAGCAAACATCTAATCAAAGAATCCACCACTTTGAAATCTTTTTACCCATTTTTAATGGATGTAAATCATGTAAATGCAACAAATGCTTTAAATCTATACAATTTTTTAAATGCATAAATATCGACTCAATGCCCAATGAACACAAATGCAATTTATCGCAAAATTTGGATGACACATTTGACATGAAGGCTTGGAATTGGAATGCTAATGATTGTTCGCGTAGATCATGTTTAAGTACAATATGGAAAATAGTTTTTGTCAACCACACCACTCCATGCTTGATCACCTTGATGGATGGAAGGCGAAAATAATCACAAATGGTCAAAGTGTTTACATCTTTAATGTTATTATGGATTGTATGTACTCATGTCCACTTCAAATTTTTATCCAAATGCAAAACCTAAAATTCCAAATTGCTCGTCGTTACTTCTAATTTTTCTAGCACCATTGTAAGAAAAATAATTTTTGCATTATAATCACCAAGACAAAATCCAATCACTCACAGTTGGCCTGACCCCAACATTTTGTGTTTTTCAACCAACCATTGTAAATGTCCCCTGATTGAATCCAAGGGAGTTGTAGTTTTGTCAAGGAAGTGGCCAAATTGTCCAAGCTAATGAGGATAATGTTGGAACACATTTTCATGAAGATGCACCTGAAGTTAGATAATATTTTCTCATGATGAGAGTGTTGCTTAGTCCAAACAAGGAGATTAAGGAGCCTGCACAAAAAAATATGTTTAAAACCACATGTAAATTAAATGGTAAGTGTTACAAAGTCATTATAGATAGTGTAATTATTGATAATTTAGTATATTCTAAAAGGTTGACAAGTTAGACTTGAAGAAATCAACACATCCTACTCCTTATAAGGTGTCCTAGCTGTAAAAAGGACATCTATCTTAAGGTTTAATTTCAGATAGGTAGCTAGAGGGATGAGGTTATGTGTGATGCCATGCTTATGGATGTCTTTCATGTTCTTTTGGCATTCCTTGGTAGCTTGACATGAAGGCAATACATGATGGGAGAATTAATACCCACACCTTAAATAAAGATGGAAAGAAGCACCCCCTTATACTATTAAAGGAAGAGAATGCAATAGTGGAGGAAATTCCTAAATTAATATTGATAGGTGGAAAATAGTTCTTGTAGAAAATTAGGAAGGATGAGGTATGTTATGCACTTATTGATAAGCCTTAAATAATAATCATAACTACTAAGTTGATTGATCTACCTATATAAATTCAAAATTTGATTAATGAGTTTTTTGATATAATTGTGGATGACTTACCTAATGAACTACACCCAAGGAGAAGCATTATCCATGATAAATATCTCATATCGGGAGCCAATCTACCAAATAAGGTAGCTTACTTGATGACACCAAAGGAAAATGAGGAAATCAAGAAACAATTGCAAGACTTTTTGGGTAAGTGGTTAGTTAGAGAAAGTTTGTGTCCTTGTGCTATTCCAATAGTCCTAACACCTAAAATAATGAAGGTTAGAGAATGTGTATTGATTCAAGAGCCATAAATAAGATCACAATCCAATATAGATTTCTTTTGCCAAGAATTAATGATCTAATAGATTGTTTAAGTGGTGCAAAGTAATTTTTCAAGATAGATTTGAAAAGTGGATATTATCATATTAGAGTTAGAGAGGGAGATGAATGGAAGAAAACCTTTAAGGCAAATGATGGGATCCATGAATGGATTGTAATGCCATTTGGTTTTACCAACATTCCAAGCACTTTCATGTGAATTATAAATGTGGTACTCAAGGCATTCATAGGTAAATTTATTAGTGTTTGTTTTTGTTTACCTAGATAATATTTTGATTTATAGTCAATCAAAGGAAGATCATATTGAACATCTTAGAATGGTTTTGATTAAGCTCCAATAAGAAAAGCTACTAATTAGCCTCAATAAGGGAACTTTCATTAAGACAACGTTAATTTACTTGGGTTTTGTCATTTCATAAGAAAGCTTGAAGATAGTAAGGAAAAGGTTAAAGCTATAATGAAATGAACTAGAACAACGAGTTCATGTGAGGTAAGAATTTTTCATGTTTTGGCTAATTTTTACATAAAATTTATAAGGAATTTTAGTAGTATTTGTGTTCCAATTATGGAAACAATCAAGGTAAATAAACAACCATTTAGATGGACTAAGGTAGCTAATAAAATTTTTAATATTCTAAATAAGAAGATTACAGAGCATATTATCTTAGCTATGCTTGATTTTAGCAAAAGTAGAGTATGATGCTAGTGGGATTTATATAGGAGCTATTTTGAGTCAAGAAGGCAAACTAGTTGCCTATTTCAGTGAAAAACATAATAGCACAAAGAAGAAGTATTCAACATATGACCAATATTTTTTTGATATTGTTCAAGCCTTGAATAAATGGAGGCATTTATTGATGCCTAAAGAGTTTGAATTGTATACAAATAACCATGATTTGTAGTTTATTAGTAATCAAACTAAGCTAAGTCAAAGGCATGAGAAGTGGATAGTTTTTTTGCAAAGTTTTTCCTTTGTTATCAACCATAGAATTGGGTAAACTAACAAAGTTGTAGATGATTTAAGTAAGAGAAGTCTGATTTTTTAGGATTCTCAAGTGAACATTTTGGGATTTAATACATTGAAAGAGATGTACAAGGAAAATATTTGATTTCAAATAGGCATATGAATAATGTGAGAACCCAATAATAAAATATAGAAGTCCATGGATGGAATACATGTTTCAAAGGGGACTGATATTCAAGGATATTCAACTGTACATATCAAAACGATCCATGAGGGAGAATCTAATAAAAGAGAAACATAATGGCAACTTAGTAGGACATTTTAGAAAAGATAATATACTTGCTCAATTAAGTGCCCATTACTATTGGCTAGGGATGCAAGATGATGTGAATAGGTTTGTTGAGATACGTAGAATATAACAATATGCTAAAAGAACAAGTCAAAATATAGGAATATATCAACAATTGCCTATTCTTAGTAGGGCATGGGATTAAATAAGTATGGACTTTGTACTTGGACTACCAAAGACTCAAAAAGATAATAATTTTATACTTGTTTTGGTTGATAAGTTCTAGAATATGGCACACTTTATTTATTGTATAAAGACAAGTGATAAAACTCATATTGTTAACATGTTCTTTAAAGAATTAGTGAGATTGCATGGTCTACCTAGGAGTATTATTTTAGATAGGGATAGACAATTTGGGGGACACTTTTGGAGAAATATTTGGAAGAATTTGGGGACCACTTTAAGCTTCATCTCATATTACCATCATCAAACTAATGGTCAAATTGAAGTGGTAAATAGGAGCCTTAGAAACATTCTTAGAAGCTTTGTAAGTGACCATCACAAACAATGGGATCGAGTACTAGCTCAAATAGAATTTGTATATAATGATTGTCTAAATAAAAGTACAGGTTATAGTCTATTTCACATTGTGTACACCATCCATACAAGGGGAGTTTATGAGTTGAGGAACTTGGGTAAGCAATAGAAAAAAAGTGCTGAAGGTAAAGATTTTACAATAGCTATGAAAGAATTACATGAGTAGGTAAAGCAACAACTAAAGAAAAGTAAAATTAAGTATAGCAAAATTATTGATTTGAAAATAAAATAATTTAATTTTGAAGTTTATTTAGTGATTGCTCATATCAGGAAAGAAATATTATCTTAAGGGGAATATAACAAGTTTAAAGTGAAGAATATTGGAACCTGTAAGGTCTTGAGAAAATTTCCTACTATCGCTTATGAATTGGAGCTTCCAATTGATATTAGAATCTCACCCATTTTAAAAGAAGCATACATATATCCTGTTATATAAGATGACAACTTATAAAAAACACCTAAAGATAAATACGATTAGATCATCCATTGGGAACAACAACTACCAAAGTTACAACTAGATCAACCTAAATCCATTATATACAAGGTAGTGAAAAAGACAAGAGACAAAGAATAATTACAGTATTTAGTCAATTTTAGAGACCATACACTTGAGGATACAACATGGATGACACATTTAGAGATAATAAAGTATGGTAACAATGTTGAAGAACTCATGAGTAGAAGCTCATTAACAAGATTTTTGTTCCTTGGTAGTCTAATGTAGATGCATCACTATAAATAGTTTAGTTGTGTTAGTTTGTGATATTATGAGGTATTAGGAGTTATATTTTATAAAAAATACTATTATATAACATTTATTTGTTGGTTCTAGGTCATTTAGAAGTTTTTTGGATTTCCTTGCCAAAAATAAGGATTTCAATTTTTTGAATTGGGTTTGGACTTTTGGGAGTGTTTGATCAAGTTTCAAGGATCATGATCCTTATGTGAGTGATAATTTATGTCTAATAAAATTTTGTATATATTATTTTACTCTTAAACTTGTCGTAAGTGTTTTAAATTATCTTTCACCTTGATAAGTCTTTATTTACACAGGGAAAAGGTTACATTGAACAAGCTAGAAGAGTCCTATGTTAGTTGTGAATAGTTTGGTGAATGAAACAAGATTAAGCCTAGTTTAGTCAGAAAATAAAACTCAAACCAAGAAAGGAGATAATAAAATAATGGAACCAATGATATAAGTAAGTTAAAGATGTTTTTGTAAGGTTATTGAAGGTCTATCCAAGGTAGTAGAGTTTGTATTTACATATATATGAATAAATAAGACCTTTCATAAATGTTATGTTGTTATATCAAAAATAATTATATGTTTATGATTGATTCTTAACTTTTTTCAAGTTATAATTCAAATGTTTTTGATGTTATTCAAGGTTCCAAAGTTTTGAAATAGGGTTCTTGAGGATACTATCCAGATAAGAAAGTATGACCTATAGATTTCCATGATTGATAAAGTCTAAATTACATTAAACAAAGTTGATAATTAATGTAACAAACCTAATCCAAGTGAAATCAAGTTTTGAAAGTCCTTATAACTGTATATTTTTTATTTTCTTTATTGTCAACCACTGTGCAGACTACTAAACCCTAGTTTAGGGTTTATTTTATAAAAACTTGAATATCTTTCGAATGAACTATAAAAATCCTCCAAAAATTTGTAAATAGATGTATTATAATGTGATTTAAATGAATCAAGTGGTTTTAAGTCTTTAGATCCTCTAAAAATGTGGATGTAAAGGATCATGTTTTTTGTAGACCTAATTAGGCCTAAAAACAAGGCTAGAAATTGTGTTCTTCAAGCTTTCCTCCTGTTGGGAAATAAACTGAAAGCACACAATTTGATTACCAAACCAAGCAACTTAATATGCGGAAATTAACCAGATTCACCAAGTAACTAGAATTCAGAATAACACATGATATGAGAGACAATACACAACTTGTATTAACACTTTATACAGAAAAGAATACAATAAAGAAGATGCCACTTCTTCTCCACCACCTCTTCAGAGGTTTCCCACACCTCAAGTGAACAGTAAATCTTCTCCCCAAAGCTCTCCCTCTCAGGTCTCAACACCCAACTCAAATACAGAGTTGGTGTTCACCTCCTGTGCTCCACACACACCACAAGTGCTCCACGCACTCCAGAAGTACTCCACGTACTCCACAAGTACTCAAGGTACTTCAAGTAGATCTCCCATGAACCTGCAATAACCTGCACTTCAACAGACCATACTTATGGAAGGAACTCCCTTGCCTTCCTCTTTGCTCTATCCGAGTACACACCTGTACTCCAAGTAGATCCTCCCTGATACTGCTCCCTGTTGTGTTGCTGTCTATATGATCTTGCACACCTGCAAATCAAACACGGTTCTGCACACCTGTGAACCTTGACTTGCACACACATACACCTGCAGATCAACGATCTTACTTACCATGTAGATCACTCTACACCCTGAAGAACCCTTGTCCTTGCCTCACCAAGTCCTTATGATTCTCCAACCAGTACCAAGCTTGGCACTGATAGGGAACTAGGAGGAACACCCTTACTCACTTCACACACAGAAGGAACAAACTTTGCTCAACTCAAACTAGAACACTTTTCCAATACAACCATGAGTCTATTATATAGATCTCATCCAAACAATAATTAGACATCTAATTACAATAATTAGATCCATAGCTCTCAGTCTAAAAATAGCTCTAATCATGCAAACACTTGGTTCGTTAGCTAACTACCCGTAATAAGCTCGTAGTTGAACCACACAGGCGACCGACGTTGGTCCCTATCCGCCTGGGGTCGCCGACGCCGACCGATCCATGACCGACATTGGTTGCTTCCTTGTCTAATACTGCCGACATCAGTTGGCCAAACCAAACACCAGTCTTCGTGACACTCAGCAACTCATCCTGCAACCTCCTCCATGTCTGCATCAGTGAAGCTTTTAGCTCCACAACCTAACAATCTCCCACTTGGAGATAAATAGCTGCACTGTACCTGTACCTGTACTTCATCTAATCTGTATCCTGGTTTGTATCCCTCTTCAAGCTCAACCCTGAAAACAACCCACCACACACACTGTGATGTTTTCCTGTCATCTGAGTACCCTGCCACATCCAAACCTACAAACACATGTAGTGAAGTCCTGACCCTGCATAGCATGAATCCCTGCTGCTGGTCCCTCTCAAGTACCTGAGAACCCACTTCCCTGAATTGGCTCCTAACTCTCTGACAGCTCCCACTGCATGGGAATAATCAGGTCTATACCAGACCTCATGTGATTTCGAACACTGTACCTGTCCAGCCCTTAGTGTGCTCCAGCTCTGCATCCTAAACCTCGCCAACACCTGATTCACATCAGCTCCCACTCGAGACAAAATCAACCTATGATCTCCATGTCTCCCATGTCAAAGAATTCCACTACTCCAAAATTCTCATGACATGACACTGAACTAATCTTACCCTTAGCTCAGCGAAACCCTGTATGTACAAACCTGCTAGCAAAACATACCATCCACATACAGAAACAGAATGATGTCGCGACTCATCATCCCCCTGGTAAGACAAAACCACAGTAGTTACCCTGACACTGACTGAAGCCATGCTTCGTCCTCCACCTGTCAAAACCTGTACCACTGTCCTGCAGCTCCTCAAGACCATATACCTGGTCTTCCGTCTCACGTATCCATTCTCTCTATTCTTCTACTAAGGTATCCATTCATCTCTGTGCTTTCATACCAGCTGGCAACCCTACCGAAACACAACTGTTTGGTTCTCCTCCAAGGAATCACATCCTCATCCATGCCAAGCTCACACCTGTTTCCTGGATCCTTCCTGCTCTATAATTAGCAACATGTATAAAGAAGAGGAACAATGAATTTGAGGGCCTACTTACGCCTTCAGTCCTCCATATGGGTGTTTGAGACTCCTTGACAGCGTGCTGTCCACCCAAAATCCGTTACAGTGATCGGCCTCGGTCACCCCACAGTCTGCATCCGACCGACGTCGGTTCCCATGCATCTGTCCCTGACTACCGACCCTGCGGTGTCCCTTCTGCCGACGTTGGTCCTTTTGACCGACATCGGTCTTACATACTGCCGACGTCGGTCCCATGACCGACGTCGGTCTTACCCTGCTCGACATCGCCAGCTTCGGTCTGCACATGACCGACATCGGCACCTGTCTGTTCGACGCCGATTCCTCCTGACCGACGTCGGTATCTGTGTTCACCTGTGAGTGATGACTTTTTACTCGCGAGCTTCTTTGAATCAAAACCCATGTCCAAACTGCCCTGCTCAAAAGTATCCAGCACCATCCACTGGGTTCTATCTGCCATCTCCTCCATAAACACCAAGGTTTTCCAGTTCTTAAGCCTGTCAAATATATCTGTCTTCCGCTTAAGAACATGCATCTCCTTCCTACTCATGTGACGAAGCCACCTCTCCGCAACAAAAGAAGAATCAGTAATATAAACAAGTAGATAAAGGGTACCTATTTTCTTACCACCAGCTAATTCAAGTGCATCCACTGTGAGAGTTCTTATGCATCTCTCATCACCCAATCTTTCTGAAGAAATTAGCCATATCTCCAAACTTGGGACCTGCATGACCTTCATCAACCCCTGTGTGTTGGCCGCCTGCAATTTCAGCTTCACTTCCCCTTTGCCAATTCTTTGGCAAGGCTCACCAGCTCCTTTACCTAGGGTTGCATGGAAAGAGGCAACCGAATCTTTTACCCAAGATTCAACTTTATCCAAGAAACTTCCAAGAACATCCTATGCAATAACACCTGCAACATCTGCTTCTTCAGTTTCTTCATGCTGATTTGCTACCAACCAATAATAATCTTTTACCTGCTCTTTCTTTCCATAGGACAGTGAGTGACCATCTGTGCTTTTCAACTCTTCCATTCTTAGCTTACTTTGATCTGCTGTTGCTCTACTCCCACTCGATCAGAAACCCCTGAGAGTGCCCTGTAACCAAACACAAAACCTGCTTCCTGCAACCTTAGCTCTGATACCACGTGTTGGGAAATAAACTGAAAGCACACAATTTGATTACCAAACCAAGCAACTTAATATGTGGAAATTAACCAGATTCACCAAGTAACTAGAATTCAGAATAACACATGATATGAGAGACAATACACAACTTGTATTAACACTTTATACAGAAAATAATACAATAAATAAGATGCGACTTCTTCTCCACCACCTCTTCAGAGGTTTCCCACACCTCAAGTGAACAGTAAATCTTCTCCCCAAAGCTCTCCCTCTCAGGTCCCAACACCCAACTCAAATACAGAGTTGGTGTTCACCTCCTGTGCTCCACGCACACCACAAGTGCTCCACGCGCTCCACAAGTACTCCACGTACTCCACAAGTACTCAAGGTACTTCAAGTAGATCTCCCATGAACCTGCAATAACCTGCACTTCAACAGACCATACTTATGGAAGGAACTCCCTTGCCTTCCTCTTTGCTCTATCCGAGTACACACCTGTACTCCAAGTAGATCCTCCCTGATACTGCTCCCTGTTGTGTTACTGTCTATATGATCTTGCACACCTGTAAATCAAACATAGTTCTGCACACCTGTGAACCTTGACCTTGCACACACATACACCTGTAGATCAACGATCTTACTTACCATGTAGATCACTCTACACCCTGAAGAACCCTTGTCCTTGCCTCACCAAGTCCTTATGATTCTCCAACCAGTACCAAGCTTGGCACTGATAGGGAACTAGGAGAAACACCCTTACTCACTTCACACACAGAAGGAGCAAACTTTGCTCAACTCAAACTAGAACACTTTTCCAATACAACCATGAGTCTATTATATAGATCTCATCCAAACAATAATTAGACATCTAATTACAATAATTAGATCCGTAGCTCTCAGTCTAAAAATAGCTCTAATCATGCAAACACTTGGTTCGTTAGCTAACTGCCCGTAATAAGCTCGCAGTCAAACCACACAGGCGACCGACGTTGGTCCCTGTCCGCCTGGGGTCGCCGACACCGGCCGATCCATGACCGACGTCAGTTGCTTCCTTGTCTAATACTGCCGACGTCGGTTGGCCAAACCAAACGCCAGTCTCTGTGACACTCAGCAACTTATCCTGCAACCTCCTCCATGTCTGCATCAGTGAAGCTTTTAGCTCCACAACCTAACACCTCCAATATCAAAGTTGTGAAGCTTTAGAAAACTTGTTTTTAAGTATTATAGCATGTTCGTGAATCTTTTAAGATAATTTTATGATGAAAAAGTCTGATTCAATCCATTTAAGCATAAAAGAGCCTTGATAGACCTAGAAGTAAAGTGATAAATTTATAAAAGGAGACCATGTTTTGAAGAGTATAGACCTTATATGCATTAAATTAAAACAATTTATTACTCCCCAATGATATGAACAAATACCAAAAAGAACACATATCTATATGTGGATTTTATGACATCAATATTACCTATATTATCTACATCCAAATATCATGTCAATAATAATTGATCATTCTTCTTGTATTCTAGGCCATAATCCATTGTATCTTTTATATGTCTTAGTATCCACTTTGTTGCTTTATAATGAAACATATTTCATTCCTATATGATTAATGAGAGATAGATAATAGCATAGTTAATGTTTTTATTGGTAAAAATCTAAGTTATACAACAAAGAGAACACCAACATAGAATAGAGAGAGAATGATAATATATTTTTTACACTGCATTCATTCGAAGCATTACAAGGCACTTATATAGGAATTATAAACACTATATATGGGGATCCCAAGATTCCTATAAACTCTCACTTAAAAAACCAACTAACTGTATAAAACCACCATGTATAATATTATTGTTATTCACAACAATAATATACCAAACAAACCTATTTACATAATATTGTTTAACTAACAATGTTTACACTATTAAAGAATTAATAATGTGAACACCCTATCATTCACCTCCTTATGAACATTAAAATTATAGTCTACACCCCCTTAATGTGAACATAGAGTAAACATCAGTCCCATATCTACACTTATAATCATGATTGATGAATTTTAAAGGACAATCAAAAACCTTACTAATGGTTTTACATATGGATTACCAACATCCAAAATGGGATGGTTTTCAAGGGTATTACCAATAACCACTAAAAACTGGTTTTACAAGTGGCTTACCACAAACCACATCATGATGTGCTACTAGTACATTTATTATCTCTCTTCACTATCAAATATTTAGAGAAGTTATAGATAAATTTTTATATAAATTATTATAAATTTGATCATGTATATATCATCTATTATTATTCACTCAAAATTGAAATCAAACACACAACTGAAAAGAAAATGTGCCACTAAAATAGAAGTGGCCCCCATTGCTAGTGGCTAATAAGAGGCTTTAAAACTTCTAGCCTCTGTTACCTATGACCTCTAATAGTATTCATTTAAAATATTTTTTTTTTAAAATTATATTCATTGTTCTCATTCATTTATTCATTCTTAATATTTTATTATTCTTCAATGATGACATTGGCCTCATTTGTTTTAATATTTACATTGACCAAGTATTTAGCTTGAATTCTACAATATGAAGATGTATGTCTCTTTTTCTTGTAGTAGAAGCTTTCAATTTTCTCCTTGTTTTTAGAGAATTTTTTATGTTTCTTTTTCAAGTAAAATGTAGTTTCTTCTTCTACATCTTTTTGAGTCCTTTTTTCTTTAGCTAGACTATCTGTAATCATATATTCTATTGATTTTGAAGGCATATATCCAAGAGTGAAAAAAACATTGCTATATTAGGAAGGCAAGCTATTTAATAATATGTATTTTACATCTTCAGCTTCTATTGGCAGTTGAACTTCTGTTAGATGTCTCAGAAGAGATCTTAGTTCATTGATGTGGTTAGACATGTTGACCCCAATATTTATTTTGAATATAAACAACTAGAGTTTTAAATTAAATTTTGCATTGACTGCTTTTAATCCAAATAATTTGTTTAGATTTTCCCATATTAAATTTGATGTTTTTTCAAGATCTTCCCAAGCACAGTAATTTTCTTGTGGTGTTTGCTTTTTTTCCATAGAGATTTTTGGTAAGTCGATAGGGAATTATTTTTGTATAACTTGGACATAATGTACACAAATTTTTTCATAGTATTCTCTTATAGGCATTGTTGGCTTGAAAAACTTGTGGTCATTCTCTTTGGAAGCTACTGTACCATTTTTGACTGCAATATCATGATGCAGTTACTCACAATGAACAATCACAGGTGACATAGATATTTTGTTGGGGAGCTTTTTTTTGGAGGCTATGTGCTTTTGGACCAAAGAAACATTTTTGGAGAATAAGCACTATAGAAAACACCATCAATAATTTTTTTTTCTACACATGACTGAAGCAGTCCCTGAAACTATGCTTCCTATTGTTGTAGAGATTTAATACACCCAACATAGACATTAGTCAAGTATTGATAGTGTCAAATAATTAGAAAAACAAGATGATAGTGGACCAGTCAAAAATACAGATAACTCAAAACATCTAAATGAGTAAATCATTTTGTCAATTTTGTCAATGCAATGTATTTTTAGCATTTTATAATTATTCTTCATCATGATCATAAAAAATATTGGTTGGTATATTCTTTGGATAAATTTTCTATGGATAAGGAATATTTTGAATATCTCAAGAGGATTTATGAACACGTGTCTAAACGCTGATATGATATTACCAAGGAGGTAGCTGAGAGAATATTTTTAAGTTGCCACACCTATTTTAGGTCTAAAGTGGATGGTTTCTCTTTGTAGCTTCACATAAATAATGATGGTAGTTTTGACAAAGGATTTAGAGACATGTCTTCATGAACTTAGCTTTAAGATATTTTGAAATGAAATATATACTTAGTTTGTGTAAAAAGATAATATATATTCTAATATACTTTTAAATATACTTCTAAATCTTTATAGAATCAAATTATTAAATAAAACTTAATTGATGAAGATATTAGAGTTTATTGGGTATGGGAGGTTATAAAATTATAGGAAAAAAGAAGGTGAATCATTGCTCTTTGCACTAAAAATCGTAATGACCTCATAGAAATAGCTTAATGTGCACTTCGAGTTATCATAGATTCTCCACATTCTCAGCTTTATCTTTTTATGTAAGTTTCCTTAGATATTTGACACATGTTTCTCTTACATTAAATATTTGACGTGATGTTTCCATTGTATACTAGTTACGTTGCCAAGTCTTGATCGAATGTGATCACATCACGTGGTACCATCACGAGATTCAGCCCTTAGAAGCTCCTAAAGATTGTTGTGACCCTATTTTCCTCCCATGGCTTGATTGAACA
This sequence comes from Torreya grandis, assembly GCA_037957365.1. Taxonomy (NCBI): domain Eukaryota; kingdom Viridiplantae; phylum Streptophyta; class Pinopsida; order Cupressales; family Taxaceae; genus Torreya; species Torreya grandis. The sequence continues at coordinate 4,476,988 of JARHVA010000315.1, forward strand.
TGATGCAAATATGTGGCCAAATATTGGAGAGGGGAAAAGTCTAAGAGACTTGGTTAAGCTTTGGTGACTGCTTAGCCAATAAATTCAATCAACATCTTAGGGATCATGTGAATCATTATATGAAGATTAGATGGTTGGGGCCAAACCAAAAGACTTATGAAATTTTAATCGACTCTTCAGACCTATGAAACAAAGAATGAAGTGATTGAGCTACTTGTAATCAATCATAAATGGGTTAGTTGAGAAACATAACTTGAAAAGGGGGTATAAATGAAGATCGATGTAGCATGGATTTATTAGATTGAAACTAGATGAAATATAAGTATATCATCATAAAATGTTTATACATGAATAGGATATAATTAGTATTGAAGGGAGAGTACAGTTTGTAACTTTGTACCAAATTGGGCTCACCTATGGAAAAGTGATGTTGTGGGACTGCAACTGAGATATGACATTTAAGTAATCCCCATGTGGGATTCCTTTTTGTATATTTTGTGTTGTCAATCACCACTCTATATAAAATTGGACTCAGTTATAACTAACTTGACTATATTCTCAAAGTTCTTACTCAAAATCATTTCCCTTGTTTTGATTGGCTTTACAAGAATTGCTTAGATTTGATTATTATTTTCTCTCAAGTATAAGAAATTTTAATACTTTCCTTACAAAATGAATGAACCTTGAAAATAATGTATGCGACCATATTTGTTTCCTTGCCTTACATGGTTCTAGCCTTCACAAAAATTAACCTAAAAAGAGACCATAATTATCCCCACATCAATTTTTGATCCTTTACAATAGCAAACATCTAATCAAATAATCCACCACCTTGTAAGCTTTGTACCCATTTATAATGGATGTAAATCATGTAAATGAAACAAATGATTTAAATCTATACAATCTTATAAGTGCATAAACAACGACTTAATGGCCAACAAACACAAATATAATCTATCACAAAATTTGGATAACACATTTGATATGAAGGCTTGAAATTAGAATACTAATGATTGTTGGCATAAATCAGGTCTAAGTACAGTATCGAAAATATTTTTTGTCAACCACATCTCTCCATATTTAATCACCTTGATGGATGGAAGGCAAAATCACAAAAGATCAAAGTGTTTACAACTTTAATGTTGTTATTGATTTTATGTACCCATGTCCACTTCAAATTTATATCCAAATATAAAACCTAAAATTATAAATCACTCTTGGTTGCTTCTAATTTTTCTAGAATCATTGTAAGAAAAATAATTTTTTCATTGCAATCACCAATACAAAACTCAATAACTCATAGTTGGCCTGACCCCAACATTTCGGGTTCTTCAACTAGCCATCACAAATGTTCCCTGATCGAAACTAAGGGAGTTATAGTTCTGAGAATAAAGTGATCAAATTATCCAAGATGATGAGGATAGTGTTGGATCACCTTTTCATGAAGGTGCACCTGATGTTGGATAATCTTTACTAATGAAGAGTGTTTCTCAATCCCAACAAAGAGATTAAGGAGCCTACACAAAGAAAGACATTCAAAAACCACTTGCAATACAAAAAGTAAGTGTTACAAAGTCATTATAGATAGTGGAATTACTTATAATTTAGTATATTCTAAAATGGTTGACAAGTTAGACTTGAAGAAATCAACACATCCTACTCCTTATAAGGTATCTTAGCTACAAAAATGATATAAAGCCTTAAGGTGGAATTTTAGATAGGCAGTTATAAAGATGAGGTTATGTGTGATGTCTTGCTTATGGATGTGTACCATGTTCTTTTGGTTGTTACATCTTGATTTCTTGCTAAGTAAACTATTTTACTATCCATAGATATTGATAGTTGACACATCTAATTTGGTTATATTTTGACTAATTTTTGAGATATATGTTGTTATAAGATAGTAGGATATTACTTAAAGTATATGATCACACTACTATGAGTTAGTTTCAAGTATATGTTTACCTTATGATCATGTTGATTTATTATTTCAGCTATATTTTATGATGAATGCATATCATAACTATTATGATCTAACTACCTACTTTATTGTGAGGTTGACACAGGATAATCTATCCCTTAGAGTGTGATGGAAGGAGAGAATAATTTAAAATGGTGACATAGATGGAGATGTTAGAGGATGGTAGAGAAACCTACCTCAAACCCTGCACACACCATATAAGTAATTCATGTTAGATGAATCATAGAATGGTTAGCCTCGTATGTTTTGGATGTTACTTGCATTTAGATATTTGTTTGCACATGGTTTGCTAGTATAATTTAAATAATTATTTGGAATTCATCTAGCATAATTTACATAGTGCAAATTCAAAGTTAATGATTAATGAACTTATCATTAAACCATTTTGACTTTTGAGATGCTAGTTAAATTAGTAAATTTAGAATTTTTTCTATTGAAGGGGAAAAATGGAAGAAAATAAAAATAATTAATAAAATTATATATTTAGAAAAATATATAACTGAGAAAAAATCTTGTGAATCAAAAAGAGAAGAAACTCTCAAAATAATCAAGAAGCAGGAAAAGGAAAAAATGATAAGATAAATAGAAAAGCTGAGATTTAATTCATAAAAAATAAATTTAAAGAAAAATCAAGATTTAAAATAAAAAATCTTAAAGCCCAAGAGTTACTCCTTTTTTTTCAAAGAAGGAAGCAAGAGGAGAGGAGAATAGATAGAGGATAACGAGAAAGGTAGAAAATGGCAGTATCTATCATAAGGATAGTCATGGTATCAAAAGAATACAAGCACCAATTGCTAGGTAGATAATGTACTTCATTTCAGTGTATTTATAAATATGTCTAAACCTACAATTTTAGAGATATTGATTGTATTTATGTTTAGCTAGATATTTATAGGGTAATGTTTTTAGTGGGTAGATTGGTATATAGGTATAATCTGCTCATGTAAATCCTATAGAGCAATTTATCTGATTATAAATATAAAAACATGCGAGTATGTATAAATCATTGCTATGATATATATATATATATATATATATATATATATATATATATATATATATATATATATATATATATGATTCGTATACTAATACACATGTTACATATGATTCATATAACATACTAGTATACAAATCATATGTAACGTGTGTGAGTGTGTGTGTGTGTGTGTGTGTGTGTGTGTGTGTGTGTGTGTGTGTGTGTGTGTGTGTGTGTGTGTGTAAAATCAAAAAGAGAAGAAACTCTCAAAATAATCAAGAAGTGAAAAAAGGAAAAAATGACAAGATAAACAGAAAAGATGAAATTTAATTCATAAAAAAATAAATTTAAAGAAAAATCAAGCTTTAAAATAAAATAAAATAAAAACTCTTAAAGCCCAAGAGTCACTCTTTTTTTTTCAAAGAAATAACCAAGAGGAGAGGAGAATAGATAGAGGATAATGAGAAAGGTAGCAAGAGGTAGTATCTATCAGAAGGAAAGTGATGGTATCAAAAGAATACAAGCACCAATTTCTAGGTAGGCAATGTACTTCATTTCAGTGTATTTATAAATATGTCTAAATCTACAATTTTAGAGCTACTGGTTGTATTTATGTCTAGATAGATATTTATAGGGTAATGTTTTTAGTGGGTAGTTGGTATATAAGTATAATATACTCATGTAAACCCCACAGAGCAATTTATCTGATTATAAATTTAAAAACATGTGAATATATATATATAAATCATTGATGTGAGAAATTGATTATATATATATATATATAGACACACGATTCGTATACTAGTACACACGTTACATATGATTCATATAACATACTAGTATACGAATAATATTTGTATATGTATATACGTTACATATGATTCATATAACATACTAGTATACAAATCATATATGTAAATGTGTGTGTGTGTGTGTGTGTGTGTGTGTGTGTGTGTGTGTGTGTGTGTGTGTGTGTGTGTGTGTGTGTGTGTGTGTGTGTGTGTGTGTGTGTGTGTGTGTGTGTGTGTGTGTGTGTGTGTGTACTCGTATCATGAAATAGTCATATTGCCATAATTTGAATTGATAAGTTAAGCAACAATTATTACAAAATGATATAGAGCCTTAAAAAAACATAGTTATTGATATAACCCTACAATAGTGACTTCAATTGAATTCAATGATCCATAATGATACTTTGATACAACAATCCATAGTAATGCACTATTTATTTTATAATAATATTCAATTAATTAATAAATATTAAATAGATTACTAGATAGATAATATTGAATCAACAATCTACTTCAAAAAAATTAGGGATCTAGGAAAGTGCAGAAACCGATAAAAGAAAAGGTAAATAAGGAAATTAAATATGCAACAATTTATATAGTTATGCATCAATTCAATGAGTCCACCAACTTTTGGTGGTTGAATGTTTATTTTCCTATAGTTATAAATTATAGCGATTCATATAGAGTGGCAACTGAATTATTATATTCATATATACATTTATTGTCATGATTTCCTCCTTGAGTGATTTTAACTTTATAAAACATATTAACTTTGATAGGTCAGAGCATATATAAACTATCTATTTTCTCCATGTATGGAGTGATATCAACTTTTTGGATTGATTTCAAACTCACAGATATGCTATATACCCCATATCTGTATCATCCAAGTCTTTATAATATGTTAATTGACTACCACATATAGTGCTAGAGTTGAGAGACTTTATTACCAAGCCTATTTAATCCAAGAAATGACTTGTAATATATTTCCAAAATGATTGTATGTTTAACAAATGCTATACAATGTAAAACATCACTTCTATACATTTCTGGTTTTTGTTGAATATAATGCAACAAATGGCCTAATGTCTCTACATGCCATGACATCCAAAATATTAATTAAACTAGAAATATTATACTTAGCATGTCTCTAATATTAGAGTAGTGGCATATAAATTATAATATTTAGCAAATGATCAAGTATCAAGTAAAAAATGGCTCTATTTTTCATTGGGGGAAATTTGTTCTCTGAATGCCCATATAAGAAATCAAGTGAGAACCAAGGATACATTATATTTTCCCCTTGTTCCAAAATTAATATTGGAAGGGTCCAAATACTCTGATTGTGAAAAATGGTAAATGTATGAAAGAAACTATGTTTCCTCTTTAATGCAAGATCAAATTTTTGGGTGGAACATTATTTTGACTTAGATTTATGTAGTATGGTTTGAATTAAGGTTGTACTACAAACCCAAGTTACATTTGCCAGCTCGAGTACACTCAAATATTTAATTATGAACATCATGTAATCTCTTAAGGATGGTTAAGTGTATAATTGACCAAGTAATTAACAAGGAACCATAAAAAGACTTTTGATATCATTTAACCATATCCTCATATATTGTTGAGCATGTATTTATACTCAAAGGAAAACATTTACACCTAATGATATAGGAGTTCACATAGAATCCCCAAATTGACTAAGCATGGTTGTTAGCTTTTAAAAAGTAGTCAACCTTTTCATTATTTAAACAATTGAAAACCTATCAAAAATTTCTTTGTGAATATTAATAAATATAGCTATTATGTGTGAATAATTTATCTGTTGAGGGTTAATGGGGCATCAAATAAGAGATAACTACGTGTAATCATTAATTTGACATGAAGAGTTTCTTATCATAAATTGTGAAACAAAAACATGGAATGTGAATGTATCATTAAGCCAAGTTACGATATGCTTAATAAGAAATATAAGTGTATGTATATATTCATATGAGTGTATTTCTATAGTTATAATTTTATAGGTGGATTAATAACCACGTTAAAATATTTACATATAATTAATTTAATGAATGTGTGCATTCAAACTCCTAAAATGTATAGAAAATACTAGTTCAAATTGTCTTATATTTTATGTGTGTTGAGTCTTATTTTTCTATATCTACATATGGATTTAAGTATGCAACATTAGTACGTAATAAAAATGGCTATGTTGAGTCATAAGCCTAAGCTTGTAGCTATAAGTATGATTTTATCTAATCACTAGGTGTCTAAGGGACTAGAACTATAGTCATATTAAAACAATCTTCTATAAAATAGAATGATATATTTAAATAAATATTATAATGGGTTTATGAGTTCTTTGTTTCTCTATAAATGATTGATTGATTGTTAGTTATATGTACTTAGTATTGAATATTTGTGTAGTACATATTATAAGAGTGTTAATATGTATAAATACTTGGTTATATTTAGTAAATAATGGTGCATCAAATTGTGTTCTTATAAGTCATGTTTTCTTTGAATGCTAGTATGTAATTTAAACTTAGGGTATATTCAGGTGGTATAATCATGTACTTGCTTGATTTTTATTATGTATGTGAGATATTTTATTTTTGAAATCATATGTTTGGTTATATGTATTTATGTAATTGTGAACTATGACAGTATGAGATACCAAAGAGTATTATAATGTAATTATATGTTAAACCTAGATGGTACATATTGTAATTGATATGTTTAGACTCATATCTATGTTTGAGTAATTAAATGTATGCATGTTGATTATTACTTTAAGTAACATATTTTGTGACAATTAGTATCACTTTATGTATGAGTGCATATAACCTTTGAGTATGTAACATATCCTAAGGTAGAGTATTATGTGTTTCATGGGAAAACTGTGACCTGTCTTGTTATATCTAGTTTCTTGAATATAAGAATTTATTTCCATGTATTTAAGACTATTTATATGATTGATTATGAAAAACTAATAGTTATATATTAGAATATCATAATATGAGTTATCATATGGTGTATTATATTTAGAAACTAATTGTGGTAGTGAAAATATGTAATTAAATGTGTATTTAATTAGGTGGTATAAACTATAGTCATTATTTCTAATATGTGATAGAAAATAATGTAAGATTCATTCATACATTTAACTAAATAAATATATGCTTTGGTTAATCATATGTTTAACATGTTTATGATGTGTTTACTAATAGAATGTAAATTATATGAATCTTGTGATTGAATTGTATTTAACCAATCTACATTGATGATACAAAGTAAGAAGTAAAATATACTTCATTAGCTTACTAGCATCACAATGTCAGATGTAGGCAGTTTGATTAAGTAGTGTGTATGAAATTGATTGATCTATAGATCATTAATATTCATTATTCATAAAACTTTAGGCCAAAGTATGATGAGTGAGACATTATCATTTTATCAGTATAATTTATATGTTTTTTATGATATATTGTAATATAATAATCTTCTATGATACACAACATGTTTAATTTAGAAATCATACAACACATGGGTACCTGCTTGTCTCTTTGGATTCTCATGCCATCATTATTTAATTATATTTGAAGTGAGAGACATTTATTGATGGGATTAGTGAGAAAGATTATTGGTCCATGGTTAGTATGAAAAAATGCTCAGATAATGCTCTCCCTCTCTATAACAATACTACTTATTGAGATGACACTTGAAATTGCCACAGATACTTGATTTTGGGAACTATGCTTAGAGAGAGCCATGTATCTTATATGTACATTGTATTGAATTGTAATTATTATTAAATATTGTCATGAAGAGTTGTAATTAATTATTATTGTACATTGATAATGATGGCTATATACTTGTATCAGTCATGGTTGAGTTAATATAATGACTTTTTATATTTGCATTATGATGTGGTCTCATGATATTAGAGATAATTCATGTGCGATGTAATATGATTATTTTATATTATCACATTTTAAGTATTTTTATACGATCTAATTATATTCTCATGGCATAATATATTTTTGGTATATGTGTTTAATTTTAAAAAAATCATGTATTTCTATGTTTAATCTAACATAGTTGTTACATGTGGTATCAGATTTGTGGCTCAAAATCTAAGAACTAATGAGTCTATTAACATTTTTATGTCTTTGTATTCACCACCTAGTGATATGATGTATTTTACTAGTACTTTAGATTTATGGTACTTCAGTGTAGAACTATGTTATACCATAATTAGAGTTTGAGACATTCATGAAATGTGTGTGGTACATCGAGTGTGTACCTTAGGAGCACTTATACCCTTTTAAGTTATTTAGGGGTTGGTTTATTGAGTGTCCCAATGGTGATGGTTGTATATGAGGTTTGGGTAGGTGACTATATAACATAGTTAATGAGTTATGAATAAGAGATTTCTACCATAATTTGATCACTTAGATCGAACACCTTGTGTATGATAACATCTTTCTTGGTAATCAATTCACCTTCACCATTTGTGTTTTTTGAGTGATTAATAAGCACGTGATACTTATAAATTAAATATATGTGATTTAGTTTTGTGTCTTATATTCATTGATACTAGGAATGAAAAATATTATAAGACCATTTTTAGTCAGTACCACCTAGTGTGGTGAGAATTTTATTGTATTAGAGTGTTGCTATCTTGATTGGGAATTCCTATGTGTTAGGAGTTTGTTTAATTATTGACACCCTTAAGTTATGTGGTTTAGGAAAGAGTGTCATATATCTTAGTTATCTTAGAGTTTAGTTGTTATTATCTTATTCTCTTTTGACATCATTATAAGTTACTAGGAGGATTCATAGTTTCTGTATATTGATATAGTGTTCTCTTAAACTGGAACTTGTTTTTGAAATGTTGTTTGACCATATTCCTTGGTTCATGGGATACATTTATTGTAATTATTTTTGAGAGATAAGTTGTATGATTGGATGGATTGATACATTTTTATGGTTAGTATTTTTATTTCTCCTGGTTGTGTAAATAGATTGTGATACTATACTTATAGATTTGGTAAGTAGATAGTAATTTGGTAACATTGAGTTTCAGTGTTTTATTTTTACCTTGTGAGGATATGTAGATGTTTTTGAAATGATAGTTATTTACTTTTCACTTGTGACTCTTTAGGGTCACTACTTTATCTAACTTGTGATCTTAGATCATATTGAGTGGTAAACCTTGAATTATATATTAAATTCCAGATTAAGAACTATAATTTGATTATAATATATTATTATTTACCCCTTATTAGATTGGTGTTATTATATTTTTACATAAATCATGTTATTTTGAAGATTTATTTTTATACCTTTCATCTGAAGCAAGTAGGGTTTAGGGTGTGTAAAACATCTTGACAATCTAGGGGTTGAGATAAACTTTTAATTGGTTACATTCTAGCTGAGCAAGCAAAGAAATATTGTCTTACTTGTTCCTTTATAAGGTTGAAATGATTGTGTGATCCTTGACCTTTATATGTTATGTTAATTTTAAAATTATTTCCTCTTAATTATTAATATAACATTATAGGTTAAGCTAGAAAATATGGTACTAGTTATGTTTGGCTAGTGGTAACTTAAAACAATTATAGATTGATTATATGACTACTATTGTATGTATGTTGATACATCTATAATTATTTAGTATATAACATTTCTTTCTATGATTTGTTAGTATAGAATTGTGATACATTAAACATTGTACATTTTTTAGAGATTATTAGGTCATAAAGACCTAAGACAAGAGTGGTGATTTAGGAACATGAGTACTAAGCGATAGGAGTGGATCCAACTTAGTCACACATTGAATTGGTAGATACTGAGATCAAATCTAATATATGGACCTATCGAATTTAGGATTTGACAGACCAACATGTCAAATTCAATCATATGGCCATACATATATATACGATAAAACTTTTATTCCTTAATTATGTATACATTAAAAATATAGTATTTCCAGTTCCTATTCATCATCATACTTGTCATGAGCTCTGTGGAGTAGTGATATTATTAGAATGTTATACTTATCAAGAATTATGTGAAGTAGCGATAATATCAACTTATACACACCATTCTTTCTAGGTTTTCTAATTACTTTTCTCCAAAATGTGAAAAACACTCTCTAAGATAGAGATATCTGCAGAGGGTTTGAAATATTTTATGGAAATATCTTTGCTCATTAATTTTGGATTATATGTTGATAATATGTGATCTTGAAAAGTCAATGAAACTTTCATTGAGATATGTGAAACCTCTTAAGTTAACATAAGCAGTCACTCCTATGGTATATAGGCTTGTCTTGATGGTTCTAGATCCTAGGGTGGTCATGAAAGAATCAATCAGAGTAAGTGACCTTCACAAAACTTATTAGCATAATAGGTATATGTCACAAAGCAAGGACTCATGGGATCAATACTCTGATAATAGTGAAACTTGAGATAACTTTGATGAGTTCTACAAGCAATTTCATATTTATTTACTTTATTTGATACTTTATATTGTGTTATTTCTCTATTAAATAATATTTTTAATTCATAATTTATACTTGATGAGTATTATCCAAGGTGATGACTAGCTTTAGGGGGAAAGGATATTACACCTTGATTTCTCGCTAAGAAAACTATTTTACTATTCATGGATATTTATAGTTGACACATCTGATTTAGTTATATTTTGACTAAGTTTTGAGATATATGATGTTATGAGATAGTAGAATATTGCTTAGGGTATATGATCACACTACTATGAGTTAGTTCTAAGTATATATTTATTTTATGATCATGTTGATTTATTATTTCAACTATATTTTATGATGAATGTATATCATGACTGCTATGATCTAACTACCTACTTTGTTATGAGGTTGGCACAGGAGAAACCCATCTCTAAGAGTGATGGAGGGAGAGCATCATTAGAGAGGGTGATGTAGATGTAGACATCAGAGGATGACAAAAAAACTTGGTACAAACCCTACACACACCACATAAGTAATTCATGGTAGATGCATCATATAATGGTTAGCGTAGTATGTTTTGGATGCTACTTGCATTTAAATATATGTTTTTACATAGTTTTATAGCATAGTTTAAATGGTTATTTAGAATTTATTTGGCATAAGTTATGTATTTAGTGCAAATATGAAGTTAATGATTAATGGACTTATCAATAAACCATTTTGACATTTAAAATGCTTGTTAGATTAATAAATTTTTTATTTTTCTTATGGAAGAAGAAAAATGGAAAAAAATAAAAATAATTAAGAAACTTATATATTTAGAAAAATATATAACTGAGAAAAAATATTATAAATAAAAAAGAGAAGAAAACCTGAAAATAAGTTAAAAGCAAAAAAAGGAAAGAATGACAAGATAAATAGAAAATGTGACATTTAATTAAATGCCATGATTTTTGAAAAAGGAAATTAAATAAATAAGACAAAAAGTAAGAAATTAATAAAATTAAGTAGCAATAAAGAATTCATAAAAAAATTAATGTAAAGAAAAATTAAGATTTAAAATAAACTAAAATAAAAACTCTTAAAGCCCAAGAGCTATGCCTTTTAAAAAAAATAAGGAAGCAAGAGGAGATAAGAATAGACAAACGATAAAGAGAAAGGTAGCAAAAGGCAATAAATATCAAAAGGAAAGTCATGGTATCAAATGAATACAATCATCGATTGCTAAGTGGGTAATGTAATTCATTTTGGTGTATTTATGAATGTCTAAATCTACAATTTCATAGTTATTGACTGTATTTATGTTTGGATAGATATTGATAGGGTAGTGTTTTTAGTGGGTATATTGGTATATAGGTATATTCTATTGATGTAAACCCTAAAGAGCAAATATATATATATTTGCTCTTTAGGGTTTATATATATATATATATATATATATAAACTTGCGAGTATCTATAAATCGTTGTAGTGAGAAATCGATTATATATAGATAAATCATATACTACTATGTTATATGAATAACATGTAGCGTATATATATAAAACAAATTTTATCATAAAATAGTCATATTACCAGAAATTGAATTGATTAGTTAAGCAATGACTACTAAAAAATGATATAGAGCTTTAAAAAAGACAGTAATAATTGATATAAGCCTACAATAATGACTTCCATTGAATTTAAAAATCTATAATGTTACTTTGCTACAATGATCCATAGTGTTGAACTATTTATTTTATAGTGATATTTAGTTTATCAATAAATATTAAAAAAATTATCAGATAGATAATATTGAATCAACAATTTACTTAAAAAATCAGGGATCTGGGAAAGTGCAGTGATCGATAAAAAAGAAGGTAAAAATGGAAATTAAATACGTAATAATTTATACAGGTATGCATTGATTAAATGAGTCCACCTATGTTTGGTCGCTAAATGTTTATTTTCCTATAGTTATAAATTATAGCGATTCAAATAGAGTGGTCGCTAAATTCTTATATTCATATATACATTTCTTGCAATGATCTAATCCTTGAATGATTTTAAATTTATAAGACATATTAACTTTGATAGGTCGTAGCCTATATAAACTATCCATTTCCTCTATGTAGGAGTGATATTTACTTTTTGGAGTGATTTCAAACTACTCGATATGCTATATACCCCATATCCGTATAATCCAAGTCTCAATAATCCATTAGTTGATCAACATATATAGTGTTGGAGTTGAGATAATTTATTACCAAGTCTATTTAATTTGAGTGATGACTTGCAATATATTTCCAAAATGATTGTTTTTTTAACAAATGTTATACAATGTAAAATATCACTTATATACATTACTAGTTTTCATTTAATATAATATAAAAAATGGTCTAATGTTTCTACATGCCACGACATCTAAAATATTAATTAAACTAGAAATATTATACTTAGCATGTCTCTAATATCAAAGTTGTGGCATATAAATTATAATATTTAGGATATGATCAAGTATCAAGAAATAAATGGATCTAGTTTTTGTTGGGGGAAAGTTTTTGTTTGAATTCTTATGCAGAAAATAAAGTAAGAACCAAGGACACATTATATTTCCCGTTTACTCCACAATCAATGTTGGAAGGGTCTGAATACTCTGGTTCTGAAAAAATGGCAAATGTATGAAGGAAACTATGTTTCATCTTTAATGCAAGATCAAACATTTGGGTGGAACTTTATTTTACTTCAAATTTATATAGTACAATTTGAACTTGAGTTTCACTATGAACCTAAGTTGTGTTTTCCAGCTTGAGTACACTCAAATATTTAATTATGAACATCATGTAAGCTTTGATGGCTAGTTATGTGTTATAGTTGATTAGGTAATTGATGGGGAACCATAAAAAGACTTTTGATATCATTTAACCATATCATCATATGTTGTTGATCATGTATTTATAATTAAAGGAAAACATTTCCACCTGATGATAGAAGAGTTTATATATAAACCCCAAATTAACTAAACACAGTTGTTAGTTTTCAAAACATACTCAACTTTTTTGTTATTTAAATGGTTGAAAAACTTTTGAAAATCTCTTTAGGAATATTAATATCTATAACTATTATGCATGAATAATTTATCTTTCGAAGGTTAATGGGGCATGGAAAAAGAGATAACTCAGTGTAATCCTTAATTTGACAAGAAGATTTGCTTATGATAAATTGTGAAATAAAAACATAGAATTTGAATGTATCATTAAATAAAGTTATGGTATCCTTAATAAGAAATATATATATATATATATATATATATATATATATATATATATATATATATATATATATATATATATATATATATATATATATATATATATATATATATATATATATATAAAAGGATGTATTATTATGGTTATAATTACACAAATTGATTAAGAACCATGTTAAAATATTTACATGTAATTAAGTTAATGAATGTGTACATTCAAATGCCTAAAATGTATATCAAATGCTAGTTCATATTATCCTATGTTTTATATGTGTTGAGTCTTGTTTTGGTATATCTACACATGGATTTAAGTATATAACATTAGTACATAATAAATATAGATGTGTTGGGTCATAATTCTAAGATTGTAGCTAGAAGTATTATTTTATCTAATCATTAAGTGTTTGAGGGACCAAAACTATAACTATATTAAAACAATCTTTTATAATATAGAACAATATATTTAAATGAATGTTATAATAGGTTTATGAGTTCTCTTTTTCTCTACAAATGATTGATTAGTTTTTAGTTATATGTATTTAGTATTGAATACTTATGTGTAGTACATATTATGAGAATTTTAATATGTATAAATGATTGGTTATATTTAGCATATAATGGTGCATCATATGTGTTCTTATAAGTTATGTTTCCTTTAGATGCTAGTATGCAGTTTAAACATAGGGTATACTTGGGTGGTATAATCTCGTACTTACCTGATTATTATTATGTATGTGAGATATTTGATTGTTGAAATCATATGTTCAGTTATGTGTATTTATGTAGTTGTGAACTTTGATAGTATGGGTTATCATAAAGTAATATAGTGTAATTATATGTTAAACTTGAATGATACATACTATAATTAATACATTTGGACTCACATCTATGTTTGACTAATTAAATGTATGCATGTTGGCTATTACTATGAGTATCATGTTTTATTATAGCTAGTAGGACATTATATATGGATGAATACATCCTTTGAGAGTGTAACATATGCTAAGGTAGAGTATTATGTACATTTCATAGGAAAATTGTGACCTGCATTGTTATATCTAGTTTCTTGAATATAAGCTTTTATTTCCATGTATTTAAGATTATTTATATGACTGATTGTGAAAAATTGGTCGTTATGTCTCAAAATACTAAACTATGGTAATATGGGTTATCATAGAGTATGTTTAAAAACTAATTATGGTAGTGAAAATCTATAGTTAAATGTGTATTTAATTAGGTGATATAAATTATAGTCATTACTTTTAGTATGCGATATAAATTAATGTAAGATTAATTCATATATTTGAAAGAATAAATGTATGCTTTGGTTACTCCTATGTTTATCATGTTATATGATATGTTTTATAATAGATTTTAAATTATATAAATCTTGTGGTTGAATTATATTTGACCAATCTACATAGCTGATACAGAGTAAGGAGTGAAATAGATTTTATTGGCTTACTAGCATTACAATGTCAAATGAAAGAAGTTCGATCAGGTGTGTATGAAATTGATTGATCTATACATCATTATTATTTATAAAAAATTTGGGACAAAATATGTTGAGTGAGACATTATCATTTCATGAGTATAATTTACATATTTGTGTGATATCTTGTAATAGAATAGTTTTCTATGATGAAATGCATATTTAGTTTAGAAATCATATAATACATAGGTACTTACTTGTCTCTCTAGATTCCCATGCCATCACTATCTACTCATCTATAAAGAGAGGGCCATTTATTGATGAGATTAGTGTGGGAGATTGTTTCTCTATGGTTTGTGTAGAAAAGTGTTTGGATGATTATCTCCATTCCCATAGTAGTACTACTTATCAAGATGACATTTGAGATTTCCATAGATACTTGGGTTTGGGAACAATGCTCCAGGGGATCCATGTATCTTATGTGTACATTGTATTAATTGTACTTATTATTGAATATTATCATGGAGAGTTGTAATTACTTATTATTTTACATTGACAATAGTGGCTGTAAATTTGTATTAGTTTAGATTAGTTAATATAATCACTTTATAGATTTGCATTATGATGTGCTCTCATGATATTAGAGATCAGTTATGTGTGATGTAATATGATTATTTTATATTATCATGATTTGAGTATTTTATATGTTCTCTTTATATTCTCATGTCATAATATATTTCTATTATATGTGTTTAATTTTTAAAAAAATCATGTATTTCTATGTCTAATAGAATGAGTTTATTACATTGGTAGAGCTTGAAAATTTGACATGAAGTCAATACATGATGGGAGAATCAATACCTACACCTTTCATAAAGATATAAATAATAACACCCTCATACTATTAAAGGAATATAATTCAATAGTGGAGGACATTCCTAATTTGATATTGACACTTGTTGCAAACAGTTTTTATAGAAAATTAGGAAGGAAGACGTATGTTCTGCACTTATTGTTAAGCCTAAAAAAATAATCACAACTATTAAGTTGATTGATATACCTATATAAATTAAAAATTTGATTAATGTGTTTTTTGACATATTTGTGGATGACTTGCTTAATGAACTAACACCAAGCAAAAGTATCATCCATCAAACAAATCTCATATTAGGAGCCAATCTAGAAAATAAGGTAGCTTACTAGATGACACCAAAGGAAAATGAGGAAATCAATAATTAAGTGCAAGACATTTTGGATAAGGTGTAAGTCAGATAAATTTTGAATCCTTGTATTGTTCCAATGGTCCTAACACCTAAAAAGGATGGAGCTTGGAGAATGTGTACTGATTCAAGATCCACAAACAAGATCACAATTCGATATGAATTTCCTTTACCTATAGTTGATGATCTAATGAATTATTGAAGTGGTGCAAAGTAATTTTCCAAGATATAATTAAAAATTGGATATCGTCATATCAGAATTAGAGAGGGAGATGATGGAAGACAACCATTAAGACAAATGATGGGATCCATAAATGGCTTGTAATGTCATTTGATTGACTAATGCTTTGAGCACCTTCATGAGGATTATGAATGAAGTACTCAAGGAATTCACAGATAAATATTTTATATTTATCTAGATAATATTTTGATTTATAGTCAATCAAAGAAATATCATCTTGATTATCTTACAATGGTTTTGAGTAAGCTCCAAGAATAAAAGCTACTAATTAGCCTCAAGAAATGTAGTTTCATTAAGACAAAATTAATCTACTTAGGATTTGTCATTTGAAAAGAAGGATTGAATATGGTTAGGATAAGGTCAAAGCCAGAGTGAAATGACCTACACCAAGGAGTGCATGTGAGGTAAGAAGTTTTTCTTATTTTTGATAGTTTTTATAAAAAATTTATAAAGAATTTTAGTAGTATTTTTGCTCTAATTGTAGAAATAATAAAGGGAAATAAACAATCATTTAGATGGACTAAGATAACTATTTTTTTTTATATAAATTATATATAATAATATTATAGAGCAGCCTATTCTAGATATGCTTGATTTTTGCAAGCTTTTCCAAGTAGAGTGTGTTGCTAGTGGGATTGTCATAGGAGCTATTTTGAGTCAAGAAGGCAAACTAGTAGCCTATTTTAGTGAGAAAATTACTGAGAAAAATATGAATTATTCATAATATGACTAAGATTTTTATGATATTGTTTAAGACTTGAATAAATGGAGGTATTTCTTGATGCCTAAAGAGTTTGAACTGTATATAGATAACCATGATTTGTAGTTTATTAATAATCAAACTAAGCTAAGTCAAAGGCATTTGAAGTGGATTGAAATTTTGGAAAGTTTTTATTTTGTTATCAAACATAGGATTGGTTAAGCTAACAAAGTTGCATATTCTTTAAGTAGAAGCCTAATTTTTCAAGATTCTTAAGTGAACATCTTGGGATTTGACACATTGAAAGAATTGTAAAAATAAAATCTTGATTTCAAAGAGGCATATGAAGAATGTGAGAACCCAATAATAAAATACATAAGTCCATGGATGGAATACACATTAAAAGAGTGAATTTTATTTGAGGGCAACCAACTATGCATACCAAAAGGATCCATGAGGGAGAGTCTACTGAAGGAGAAACATAGTGGCAACTTAGCAGGACATTTTGGGAAAGATAATATGCTTGCTCAATTAAGTGGACATTACTATTGTAAAAATATGTAAGTTTATGTGAATAAATTTGTTGATAGATGCATAATATGTCAATATGCTAAAAGAAGAAGTCAAAAGACATGACTATATTAGCCATTACCTATTTTTAACAGGTCATGGGATTCAATAAGTATGGAATTTGTACTTAGGCTACCAAAGAATAAAAATAATAATGATTATATATTTTTATTGGTTTATATTTTTTATAATATTTCACACTTTATTTCTTGTACAAATACAAGTGATGAGACTCATATTGCTAACATGTTCTTCAAAGCAGTAGTGAGATTGGATGGTTTACCTAGGAGTATTATTTTAGACATGAATACATAATTTTTAGGACACTTTTTGAGGAATATTTGGAATAATTTGGGGACCAATTTAATCTTAATCTCATATTTCCATCCTAAAATTTATGGTCAAACTGAAGTGGTAAATAGGATCCTTGGAAATATTCTCAAAAGCTTGGTAAGTGACCATCCCAAATAATGGGATCAAGTACTAGCTCAGGGAAAATTTGCATATAATGATTATATAAATAGAATTACATGTTATAGTCCATTTAAAATTGTGTATTTAATACATCCAAGGGTATTTTATGAGTTTATTAACTAGGGTAGGTAATAGAAAATAAGTGTAGAAGGTGAGGATTTTTTAATAGCTATGCAAGAATTACTTGAGTAGGTAACTAACAACTAGAGAAAAGTATAATTAAGTATAAAAAGGTAATGTTTTGAAAATAAAATAAGTTAATTTTGAAGTATGATATTTAGTGATTTCTCATCTCAAGAAAAAATATTCCCTGAAGGGGAATATAACAAGTTGAAATTGAAGAAGATTGGACCTTATAAGGTCTCAAATTATTTTTTGCTAATGCTTATGAATTTGAGCTTTCAATTGATATTTTAATATCACCAATTTTCAATGTATCATACACATATAATTTAATAGAAGAGGATAACTTATAAAAATTACCTAAAGATAAATATGAGTAGATCATCCATTGGGAGCAAAAACTACCAGAGGTACAACTAGATCAGTCTGAAGCCATTCTATACAACCAGGTACTATAAAAGATAAGAGACAAGGAATAATTATAGTATTTGGTCAAGTGGAAAAACCATAAACTTAAAGATGAAACATGGATGACACATTCATATATAATCAAGTATGGCGTAAGCATTGAAGAAATCATGAGCATAAGCTCATGAATAATATTTTTATTCCTTGATAGTCTGATATAGATGCATCATTGAAAATAGTTAATTTATGATCTTATGAGGTATTAATAGTCATATTTTATAAAAAAAGAAGTCTTATATAAACTTTATTTGTTGTTCTAGGTCATTTAGGATTGTTTTGGATTTTCCTACCAAAAATAAGAAATGCAAATTTTTAAATTGGGTTTTAACTTTTGAGAGAGTTTTATCAAGTTTAAAGGATCATGATCCTTATGTTAGTGATAATTGAGGTCTAATAATTTTATATATATAATATTTTACTCTTACACTTGTTTTAAATATTTTAAATTATGTCTTTCACCTTGATAAGTCTTTATCTACATAGGGAAAGAGTTAAATTGAGTAAGCTAGAAGAGTCCTAGGTTAGTTGTGAAGATTTTGGTGAATGAAACAAGAATACGCCTAGTTTAGTCAAAATATAAAACTTGAACCAATAAATAATGAGCTAATAAAATAATGGAACCAATGATAAAAGGAATTTGTAGGTTTTTTACAAGGTTGTTGAAGGTCTATACAAGGTAGCAAAGTCTGTATGTACACATATATGAATGAAGAAAACATTTTATATTTTTTATGGTGTTATGTAAAACTTCACGATATGTATATGATTAAATAATAACCTTTTTAAAGTCATGATTCAAATTTTTTTGATGTTATTCAATGTTCAAAAGTTTAGAAATAAGGTTCTTGAGGATACAGTCTAGATAAGAAGGTATGACCTATAGATTTACATGATTGATCAAATTTAAATTAGATTAAACAAATTTGATAAATCATATAAAAAACCTAATTCAAGTGAAATCAAGTGTTTAAAGTTATTTTAACTCCATATTTTTAATTTTATTTATTATTAGCCATTGTGTAGACTACTAAACCCTAGTTTAGGGTTTAGTTCACAAAAACTTGAATATCTTTGGAATGAAGTATAGAAGTCTTAAATTTTTTTGAAGATAGATGTATTATAATGTGATTTAAATGAATAAAGTTTTTTTAAGTCTGTAAAGCCTCCACATATGTATATATAAAATATTGTGTTTTCTCTAGACCTAATTAGACCTAAAAATAGGGCTAAGAACTATGTTTTTTTTTCTTTAATATATTTTTTTTGAAGATTTAAAAAAATTATTATTTTAAGGATTATAACATGTTCATGAATTTTTCAAGATAATTTTATGATGAAAAAGTCTGATTCAATCCATTTAAGCATAAAAGAGCCTTGGTAGACTTAGACATAAAGTGATAACTCTATAGAAGGAGACCATATTATGAAGAGTATAAACCCTTTATGCATTCAATTATAATAATTTATTAATCCCCCATGATGTATGACTAGATACCAAAAATAACACATATATATAAGTGGATTTTCTAACATCAATATTACCTACATTATCTACATCCAAATATACTGTCAATAAGAATTGATCATTCTTATTTTATTATATGCCATAATCCTTTATATCCTTTATATATATTAGTATCCACTTTTTTGATTTCCAATGAAACATATTTCATTCTTATATGAACAATGAGTATAGATGATAACATAGTTGATGTTTTTCCTAGAGTATTCCAAGTAAATGAGACTCCTAATCAACTATTAATAGAGAGTTGTATTTACTTGTGGTGATGGATCTGTTTGGAAAAAATAAAGCTTTGTCTCCATAAGTGTAGTAATAGATTAAAAATGCATCATAAAAAATTTATCAAGCATTATATTGGAATTTTTTATTTAAAAATAAAAAATTTGATGTTCATTTTTCTATGCTTCTATTCCAAGACCATAGTATGCTATCCCAAGGTTAGTCATATCAAATGATCAATTGGGATCTTTCTTAATTACATCAATCATCTTTAGTGAATTTTTAGTGATGACTAGATCATCTACATATAAAAAAATAATCATAATCTCATTGAATTATTATTTAAGGTATAGAATTGGATCATAGTGACTCCTTTGAAATACATGTTAAATGATATGCTCATCAAATTTTATTTATTAGGTGCAAGAAACTTGTTAAATACCATACAGTAATTTAATGAGTCTACACATTTTTATTTTTTATTATGTGTGAAAAATATTTTGGTTTAATCATGTATACTTCATGTAAATCTCCATTTAGTGTACTTTTCATATAATTTGTGAAGCTAGAACAAATATAATTTTGATAGTCTTGATCTTTGTTATGGGAGCAAAAGTATCCTCATAATCAATGCTTTCCTTATGAACATATCCTTTTGCTAAAACTCATTCCTTGTTATTCTCAATAATTCCATATTATTTTTATTTTGTTTTGAAAACTAAATTACAATTGATTGGATTTTTCCTTAGTGGAAGATATACAAACTGTATGCAATCAGAATGCATCATGTATATAAATCAATCCCAGCTCAGAGGAGAAAGAGCATACCTACACTTTTGATTGGGAATTTATTTACTAAATAGGATCATGACCAATATGGGGATCTATTAGACCTGATTAGGGGATCACTTATCAAAATACACTATTATAAGGAGGGTTCTAAAGCCTCTAATCTAATATAATCATTTAATAACCCTAAGGGGGTCCTAAGTTTTGATATTTCACCTATGTTAATAGCAAGAAAATTAAATCTAATCTAGTGCTTACCAAATTTTGTGTCACAACATGAGGGGTTAGTAAATAATAAAAACATGTATACGATAATCTTAATTAAAAATGTATAATTAAGATCCTAATATATGGAATACGAAGAGTAATATTATTCAAAAAACTATATATGCTACTTCTATCTACTAGAAAGAGGAGTAAAGTTAGAGAGTACTTACACATGAATTTTAACCTATTAAGACTCAATCTCTCCCTTGGCCAAAGGGGCTTTGTAAGAGGATGTTGTGGTTTGTAAGGATCACTAAGAAAATTCAAAGCATCCAAGACTTATCCACAAGACTAGATTTTCCAAGTAGAAACCCTAAGCTAAGACTTCTCATGTAGAATGGTGGAAGAGAAAATTATAAAAAAATATGAGAGAATAATAAATATTGATTGTATATTCAAATAATGATGAAATGATCTTGTATATATAGGAATATCTTTCCCTAAGCCCTTCTAAATATATCAATCGATACGGTCGACCCCGTCGACCCTGTATAATTTTGGTCAATTATTCACTAGGTTTCAAGCTAGGTCAGCGAAAGAAAAACCTAATTTTTAAGTGAAAATATATTGAAATTATATAGGGTTAACCTAGTCAATCTAGTACAAGTGACTAATAAAAAGGGACAAAGGTGAGGAAAAGAGAGATGGAAAAAGGAAAAATACTAGAGGAATGTGCAAGGGAGGAGTAATAGTTTAGGGAATGGTTTTAGGAGATAGTTATATTGGTAATAATTTGGCAATAAGAGACAAAAATCTTGTGAATCACCAAAGATTTGCCCACCCCTTTCTTATTTCACCTCTTAGGACATGCACTTAGAGAGATTGAGTCTTGACGGGTTCCTACAAGATGTAAATCATTAATATTTGATAAAATTTATAAATATTATCTATATACATACGCCCCACTTGAATCTCATCATGTGTCACTAAGGTGTAATAGGGGATGGTGCTTTGAGAAAGAACATAGAAACATATACCACTAATGCTAAAAAATGTTATAGTATTTTAAAGCATAAAATAATTAAAAGTAAATGACTAAAAAGTATATGTGATGCGTACCTTGACTTACCTTTATCATAGGATAGTTTTTTTTGTATTTTTAGTTTTAATTATATAGGGTGCAGAGACTACTTTTATCAAACCAAAAAATATAAAACTAAAGAGAAAGAATAAACAAACGCAGGGAAGTCAAGATAACTTGTGCTATGAGGATGGGATGTACTTGGGAATTTGGAAAGTTGGGGTGAAAAATGCTATGTTATACCAAATTACTAAGTCAAAAATAAGAGTAAATCAGGTAACCAAAAATCTAAGGCTACTAAAGATCAAAAATCTCAAATAAGTAAACCTCAAGTAAGAAAGACAAACTCACCAAGTCAAACCAAAGATACATTTCAAAAAAGAATGGTAATAAAAAAATGATGTAAATAAGAAATAAAATGGAAAAAAAATATTGATGAATGAGTAGTAACAATCCTTATCTCACTCAATAATGGAAAAAGATGCATAAAAGGGAAAATAACATTGATGAGTGAAAAGTAACAAGCCAACATCACTCAACAATAGAAAAATGGTAAAAAATCAAGTGTTCATAATAGTAGGATAGTACAACAATAAAAAATGGTAAATAAAAAGTAAAGTATAGGAATGTAATTTTATGGTGTAAAGAAAGTAATCCATAATTGCTCAAACATGTTTCATTCTAAGGATAGATAAAACTAAAACAAAATAGTGCTAGCATGTTTTTAAGATGTAAAGAAGAAAGAAATAAAGAAGAAAGAAAAATATATTTGGAATCAAAATTGGTCTGTCAAGGGGGAAAATGGAATGGGTATAGGGGATAATGAAGGAAAGACCAAGGTAGAGTAACTCTTTATCAAAGTCAAGACAGTCAAATTATATTTGTCAAAACATGAGGAATTTCAACCTTAAAGACTCTAAAGAAATTATCTTAGCCACACAAGTCTTAGGTCAAAAAAATTTGTATATAGATCATCCTATGAAGGATATATGAATGAAAAGTAAAATGGGCCTACTTTTCCATAATGTGTTCCCCATTCCTCAGAACCCCTTATAGATCCATTGGTCTACTATGAATATTAGGTACGTGCATGAGAAAGTAGGTAGCACTAAATTTTTTTAATTCTCCTTTTCTAATCTACTGGCCTACCACACCCTAAAGGAACTCAAATCTTTCAGGTCAATTATAGATTTTGAGCTTTGACTAAGAAAAGGAGATGTGCTTTGAATCATGTTTTTAATGTGATTTTGACTTTTAAAATTTATATGTTGCCTTTTGTATATCATTGCCTTTTATTTCAAATGGTTAGGCTTTATATTTCTTTTTGGATGTTCTTATTCCTTTTCTGTATGGATTTAGAAAACCAAAAATGGATGCTAAAGATGAATTTCATTTGAATACTTGGGACTTGGTTGCTAAGAGGGAGAAATTTAGAGAGCATGGTGTCTAAGTGTCTCATAAATCTAGGTGAAATAAAAGTTCTATCTTGAATTTGATCTTATTTTATCCAATATGGAGCAAAAGGAAAGGAAATCAAAAGGAGTGAAACATGAAACAATTTGAATTACTTAAAATCACAAAAAAATGTGATAAAGTGTAAAAATAGATACAATGACATAAGAGTGTGATTCCTTATCATAAGAATGAGGGAAGGGGAGGAAAACATGCTAACATAGATTTTTGTATAAATTCCATTTATCCAAAGAATCAAAAGCTAAAGCTGAGAACAAAGATTAAAAATCTATTCTAGAAAATAAATTAAAATATGGTAATTTTATGAGGAAGGCCATGTCCTATCCATGGTCTTACACTGTAACTCATAAAAGAGGAACCCATAAGGGTGTTTAATCTAAAAATGAGATTTACCCCTATAGATAAATCACATAGTTTTTCAAATAGATATTGAAAAATCTCAATTCCATAATTAAAATAGAATTGACTACACAATTTTCATTTTCTTAATTAAATAAAATAGGAAATTGATTTTTTAAAATATATCAATTTTCAAAATTCATTTAAAATAAATTGATTTTTTAATTGAAATGTAAATCTAAACAATTCTGAATATGAGTGATTTGGTAAACTCATATAATTTAGTTTTTATTTAAACCAATTTTATAAATATTTTATATCTATAAAATATACTCTTAATTATTTTATAAAAATAATTAAGAACTGATCCAAAAATTCAAGCTTATAAAAACTTTTACAACCTGCTTAGATTAGATGAAAACTGAATGTTAAATTCTAATTTCCACTGAAACTAAATATTAATTTTTCAATTTTCCTTTGAGTAAATAAAAAATTAATTTATAAAAATTATATAATTTAATTCAATAAATTTAAATAATTTTAGATCACAGAGAAGAAATTAAAAAAATGACAAAAAAGATTTATTTATAGGGTTCACCAAATGGCTACATCCCCAAGTCCATTCTATGAGTGTTCTAATCTAATATTTTTTTTTAAAATAATTACAAAACCTATTTGAATAAAATATAATTATTCTATACCAAATAATCTATCTGTGTAACAAATAAAAATAAATTTCATTAATTTATCTGATGTTCTTTCTACCTCTGTAATCTAGATATATCTCTGTTTGAAAAATCTCTCTGTGCCAAATCCCCTACTGCCTCTATCACTGCCTCTATAAAATAACCTGTAATTATATATATTTCTCAATTCTACTTGGTGTTGTCTAGGTATTAAAAAATTTCCCTATAGGGGCACTAATAATTTCTCTAAATTGGAGTTTTTCTTATTTCAACAACATGACTTTCTAGTATTTCTTCTGCCTTCACACATTGATTAAGAATAATTATTATTTTTCCATAATGGTAAGTTTTCCCCATTTTTAGGTTGACATTCCATTAAAAATGGTGCTAAAAACAATTTTGTAATTAAAACTGACTATAAACCCTTTCCCATATATTTGAGAATCTTTAAAGAATAAATTACCACGTTAATATTGCAACTATGTGTAAAGATCAAGATTAGTATTTCAAGATCAAGATTGGCATTAAAAAATTATCAATGCACATATTTTTCAACATATTAATAATAATAATAATTATTATTATTTCTACTTTGAATGTAGAAATAATGCATTTCTTGTTATTTAAAAAGATTACCACATGAAGACTCTAGTTCTTAAGCCATATATTAGTGCCAAGAATATATCCACATGTAGTTTCTTTTAATTAATATGAATTTAAATATCCACCAAAATAAAAACGTAATCTCCCCACTAAAATAAATCAAGAACTAAATATCTTTCTACCAATTGTATGATTCTTTGCATGTGGGGGAAACAAAGTGGAGTTTAATTTACGAGATTAAAGAATTAAAATATTCCTATGAATTTATTTAACAAGCCTCAAAAAAGTCAATGCCACATTTCTTTTATGGAATAAAGACTTGGATTTTAAAAAAAAACATGCAACCATGCTTATCTTAAATAACTCAGGATTAAACTACCACATCAATTCTTTAAAAGAATCTTTATGTCTAAGAGTGGTAGGATTATTGATTTATGGGATAATTTTTTAAAAATATGTCCCACATCTATTTTAAATAACTATCCACATGGGAGTGGGAATAATATATTTTTGATAAATAAAATATCTAATCGTAGATTAAAAACTATTAAATAAGATATTTAATTAAATAAATATATCCCATGATAAAATAAAAAACTATAAAATAGGATATTAATTAATTAAAAATAGATCTCATGGTAAAATAAAAATATCATTAAATAATATATTTAATTAATTAAATATATCTCATGGTAAAATTAAAAAAATATTAAATAAGATATTAATTAATTAAATTTATATCCCATGATAAATAAAAAATATCATTAAATAAGATATTAATTAATTATCTCGAAGCATATAAAGAGTGAAAATAATCTAGATCAAACCTCCCCAATAAGACCCTTTTGGTCTTCAAAATGTCAAATCATTCTCTGATGCTGCAAATAATTCTACAAAATATCATGATAATATTTCAAAAATCAAACTGAGTCCTTGAAATACAAGTGAAAGAAATATCTACCCAATATCAAATTGTAGATAGAAGTAAACTACGTGATCAATATATATACTAAAATGCAAAGTTTCCCTATATATATATATATATATATATATATATATATATATATATATATATATATATATATATATATATATATATATATATATATATATATATATATATATATACTGATCATGCCCTATATAATATACATACACTATTGTCAAGGTTTTAAAATTAAAGTTTTTTCAAAACCCAAATGTGAAAAAAATAATCCAAGTATGATAAACCTGGGCCTTGGCTTTTCACTACAGGTTACTCCAATAAACCAAATTCAAATCTTAAAATTATTTGAAAATATCTCCAAATTTAAATATGAGTTAATTCCTTTAGCAATGAATCAGGAACTCATAAAAGTATTTAGGATAATAAACAAAGCTTAGCAAAGTCATAAACATGAAAAAATAATTCAAGTATGATAAACCTATCACTCAGATTTCGTCATAATTGGTAGCTCCAAAATTATTCAAAATATATTACTTTTACTATAATTCCAAAAATGCTTTCAACATTTACATGCTAATAAAATAAAAAATCTTTGTAAACATGAAACTAAGGAATTTCTTTCCAAACCGCTTAATCGAATTATCCTTAGATTTTACCTATTTTTTTCATGGGTTATATATGAAACTATTGGTTTAAAAATGATTTTTTTTTTTCATAACAATCCAATGTTATTTGGGATGAAGATGATAAAACCTATTAACCTCATGTCCTTTCCTATTATAATGAGTACGAAAACATTTGTCAACTCTTTTGGAAAACATATTCTTATTTTCATTCTCAGAACACTGTCTAGGAGAGGGGTCTTTCAAAATCTTTCCTAACAAATATTTATATTTTTAACATTTGTCTACATAGTGGTTAGACAATCCATAAAAATTGTGTGAATAAATATATCACAATTTTTTTTATACTATATTCAAAAGGAACGTTGGAATATTTACATTCTCTGGTAGAATTAGAATCAACATTCTTGCAAGTGTGATGAAAATAATGTGTTTTACTTTCCATCTGAGATGATTTACAATTTTCTATATTACCTCTTTCTTCTTATTTCTTAAAAAATTCACCTATTTCATTATAAATACCAGATTTGTATCCTAAACCTAGATGATGAGGCTTATCCTCTATTTGAATGTGGTTAGTAATGCCTTGGCCATCTTTTTCAAGGCCTTTTTCATTAAATCCCATTTCAACAAGTAATTTTAAACCTATACCTCTAGTATGTTGTTCAAACTTAAATTTTTTTTTATCAAATTTATGATGGAAATGAAAAATAAATGGTGACTCACATTCACTTACAATGCTTAATTAATCTATTTGTGCACTTATGGGAGAGGAAAGTCATGTATGTATAATACACTTGTTTTTATCCTTCATGCGATCATCATTTTACAAACTTGACAAGAACTCATCCTTACCTTGAAACTCTTTTTTCAACCTTTCAATCTCCTCTTCTAAGGAGTAAAACTTTGCTCTCAAGAAAGAGTTATTTTCTTGAATCTACATATTAAATACTTCGAGCTCATCAAGTTTCTCTTGTTTGGACAACTTGCCCATTATTTCTTGTTCATGCAAATAACCTGTACTTCCAACACTGTAAATAGAGTAAATAATAGTATACAAAGAATTCAACCAATACTAAAACTAAATTCAATTTTTCACACAAACATAAGCTAATCCTTATATTCTAATTGCTCTGATATTTGAAAATGATCTGAAAACCAAATTTATCCCTATAGATAATTCACACAATTTTTCAAATAGATACTGAAAACTCATAATTCCATAATTAAAATAAAATTGGCTATGAAATTATCATTTTTATTATTAAATAAAATAAAAAATTAATTTTTTAAAATATATCAATTTCTAAAATTTATTTAAAATAAATTGACTTTTTAATCAAAATGTAAATCTGAACAATTCTGAATATAAGTGATTTAGTAAACTCATATAATATGTGTTTAATTTAAACCATTCCATAAAAATTTTATTTTTATAAAATAATATCTTCATAATTTTACAGAAATAATTAAAAATTGACCCAAAAATCTAAGTTTAAAAAAAATTTACAGTCTGCTTAGATTGGATAAAAATTGAATATTAATTTTCAATTTTTTTTGAAATTGAATATTAATTTTCCAATTTTCCTTTAAGTAAATCTAAAAGTTACTTTATAAACATTCCATAATTTAATTAAGGAAATTAAATTAATTTCATATCATAGAGAAGAAATTATAAAAATGACAAAATATTTATTTACAGGGTTCACCAAATGGCTACATCCCTAAGTCCATTCTATGAATGTTCTGATCTATTAATCACTCTTTAAGAATAATTATAAAACCTCTCTGAGTAAAATATTTTTTTATATATTAGATAATCTATGTAATAAATAAAAATAAACCTCTTTAATTCACCCAAGGTTTTTTTTGCCTCTGTATTCCAGATATATCTCTGTCTGAAAAATCTCTTTACAAAATCCCCTGCTACCTCTGTCACTACCTTTATAAAATAACCTATAGTTATATCTATTTATCAACACTACTTGGCATTGGCTAGGAATTAATAATTTTCATGTAGGGGCACTAATAGTTTCTCCAAATTGAGGTTTTCCTTGTTTCAATAGCATGAATTTTTGGTGTTCCTCTACCTTCACACATTGACTGAGAATAATTATTATTTTCCCATAATGTTGAGTTTTATCTATTTTTGGGTTGATGTTACATTGAAAATGGCACTAATAAAAATTATGTAATTGAATCCGGCTACACACCCTTTGTCATATCTTTGAGAATCTTTAAAGAATAAGTTGCTATGCTAATATGCCAACTATGTGTAAAGATCAAGATTGATATTTCAAGATCAAGAGAGGCATTAAAAAATAATCAATGCCACTTATTTTTCAGTGTAATAATAATAATAATAATAATAATAATAATAATAATAATAATAATAATAATAATAATAATAATAATAATAATAATTTCTATTTTGAATGTATAAATAATGCATTGCATGTTCTTTAAAAAGATTACCACACCAAGACTCTAGTTCTTAAGCCATGTATTAGTGCCAAAAATATATCCACGTGTAGTTTCTTTCAATTAATATGCATGTAAATTTATACTATAATTATAATATAATCTCTCCACTAAAATAAATCAAGAACTAAATATATTTCCACCAACTATATGATTCTTTACAAGTGGAGAAAATCAAGTGGAGTTTAATTTATGACATTAAAGAATTAAAATATTCCCATGACTTTCTTTAACAAGCCTCCAAGAAGTCAACACCACTTTTTTTTTATGGAATAAAGATTTGGATTTAAAATAAAACATGCAACCATGTTTATCTTACATATCCCTTGATTAAACTATGACATCAATTTTTTATAAGAATATTTATGTCTAATAGTGGTAGGATTCTTGATTTATGGAATAAAGATTTAAAAATATGTCCCGTGACTATTTTAAATAACTATCCATGTGGGAGTGGAAATAATATATTTTTGATAAATAAAATATCTAATGGTAGATTAAAAACCATTAAAAAGGATATTTAATTAAATAAATATATCCCATGGTAAAATTAAAAAACTATTAAATAAGATATTAATTAATTAAATATATACTCCATGTTAAAATAAAAAATACCATTAAATAAATATATTCCATGGTAAAATAATTTTTTTATTAAATAGGATATTAATTAAATAAATATATATCTCATGGTAAATAAAAAATATAATTAAATAAGATATTAATTAATTATCCCAAACCATATGAAGAGTGAAATCTCCCAGATTAGTGCTAAAAGGTATTGGAAAAATAAATGGGATAAAAAATATGGTATTTTGTGAGGAAGGCTAGGTCTTATCCATGATCTTAAAATGCAACTCACAAAAGAGAAATCCGAGGGATGTCAAAAAGTGTGTAAAAAAAGTATGAAAAAAAATAAAATTATGGTACATCATGAGGAAGATCGGGTCCTATCCATGGTTTTACATTGCAAATCATGAGATAAAAGGGAAACCAAAAGACCAAAAAAGGACTAAAGGTTTGTAAAAAGAGATAACTACTATAGAGAGAGATATCCATATGAGTAACTTGAAAAAAGTGATAGATAGATGTAGATAGAAATCATTCAAAGAAAGAAATGTTTAAGAAATGTAATTTTTGATAAATTATGTGTTGGTGGGTTCTTTAAAAACATAGCCTTGATTAATTTGAAGATGGTAGGTACTTGGACCAAGAATATCTTTAACTAAATATCGGACCCACCATTTTTTGGAATATTTACTTTCTTTATCATGGGTTTAGTCTAATATAAAGACAAGATCACTAACATTAAATGTGTGAATTTAACACATTTGTTATGTTGTTTGGAAATATGAGCTTTGTATTGGTGGTTATGTTACAAAGTGAAATCAAGGAGACCAAGAGCATGAAGATGAGATTCACACAATTCTTCATCAAGAATATTACCATGAATAGATATACAAAGAGAAGGAAGCTCAAATTCTAAGGGAAGAACTGATTTAGAACCATAAAATAGTAAGAATGGCAATGCCACAGAGGTAACATGTATACTAGTTTGATAGTCCCAGAGAGCAAGATAAAGATGAAGATGCCAATAATTCAAGTTTCATGAATTGTCTTCTAGAGAATTTTGTTATCAGCGTCAACTTGACCATTGCATTGTAGATGATAAGGTGTGGAAAATTTGTGATTAATCTTAAATTTAACATAAAGTTGTTTAACAAAATTCTTTAAATTACCATCATTATCTAAAATAATGGTATGGGGAACACCAAAATGATAAATGATTTGATTAATAATAAATTTATAAATGGTAGGACAAATAATATTAACAAGGGGTATGGCATCCACCTATTTGGTAAGATATTTGATAACGGTGATGATAAAAACATGCCAATCTTAGGAGCAAGATAATTTGCCAATGAGATCAAATTCCCATGTGGAAAATGACCAAGGAGATTTGATAGATTAAAGTTTAGCTAGAGGTAAATGAATTAGATCATCATGAAGTTGGTAAGGAGTACATTTTTTAGTAAAATTGATTGTAACTTTTTCAAGAGTAGGCCAAAATTAATCCATACATAGGCATTTCTAGGCTATATCATGTCTTCTATAGTGGCCAATGCAAATTCCCCCATGTGATTGTTCAATAAGAGGAGGGACCTCATCTTGCATAATACAATAGAGCAAGGTACCTTCAACATTATGATAATAAATGATGTTGTGTTGAAACACATAATTGAAATCTTGTTTATGAATTTGTGTCTTTTCACAAGAATTTAAGTTAGGAAGATAAGTTTGATGTTCTAATTATCGAAGGGTAAAAATCTCCATGTGCTAGACAAGTGAATCTGGTGGTTGAGTAGAAGACATAGATTTTATTATTTGGATAAGAAAAGTAGGATTGAAAAGAACATGGTGGAGATGAAAGAGAGAAGTTGAAGAGGTAAGAGAATCAACAATAGAATTTTGATCTCTAGGGATAGGCTTAATAGTGAAAGATATGAAATATTTGGCAAGAGTGGTTACAATTGATGATAAGTAATGATATTTTTAATTTTACATTGATAATCACCATTGACTTGGTAGTAAATAATATAATAATCACCTAAAGCATGTAGGTATTGAATGTCTAAGTCAAGATCATCTATCATGCTTAAAATGAGAGATTCATACTTGACCATGTTGTTGGTAATATCAAAGGTGAAGTGAAATGCTAAAGGGATGATTTTACAAAGAGGAATTATGAGAATGCAACCTACCCCAACTCCTTAAAGGCATTTAAAACCATAAAAGTGAAAGGTCCAAGTATCCTCATGTAAGTTGACATTATTTTTAAGAATCTCTTCAATAATGACTTTAGGTTTAGTAGCATTGGAGGAAATAGTGGATTCGTCAAGATTATTTACTTCAAGATTAATGGTAAAATTATGAAAATAATCTTTGAGAGAAATATCTTGATTAAGACCTTCAATATAAATAAAATTATCATTACAAAGACTATCTTGAATGGGAGAAGTAGATGGAATGGGATCTATGGTAAGTTGATCAGCTGTGATTTTCCCTTTAATAGATTTTTGAGTGATGATGTAGAGATCAAATTTTATAAAGAGGACCAGCCATTTGTCAATTCTATCTCTAGGGAGAAAGGCTTTAGATAAGAAGTGATGAAGGGAGTTAGAATGAATGATGACATAAGTAGTTTGATAAAGCATGTAATGGTAAAGTTTTTCAGTTGTGAAATAGATGGATAGGAAATCACATTCAATTTTTGTATAACATGTTTCATAATCAATGAGACCTCAGCTAATGTAGTAGATAACATAAAGAATTTATGCAACTGACATAGGTGTGGAAGAAGTATATAGAATCAAGGTTTGATCATTGGAAGGAGGTTAAAGCGTAAGTGGATGAAGCAATGACTCTTTCATGTTATCAAAGGCTTTTTGACAAGGGTCCATCCATTATAAAGCGGGACCTTTCTTGAGAATAGAATTGATAGAGTGGATGTGATAAGCCATTTTGGGGATAAATCATCTAATTGTCCCATGTTTGCCTAAGTAATTATGAATGTCAGGAATAGAGGAAAGAATGGGCATGTTAAAAATAAAATTAATCTTAGATGGGTCAACATTGATGTCATGGAGAGAAATTAGGAATCCTAAATGTTTTCTATATGTGACACCAAAGACACATTTGTAAGGATTGAGTCTAACTTGATATTTAAGAAGGAGATCAAAGATGATAACAAGATCAAATAGATGAGCCTTATAAATTTTGGATTTAGCAATGAGGTCATCCACATAGGTTTTAATTTTTTTTGGATAAGATATGAAAGATGTGAGTCATTATTCATTGGTAAGTGTCTTTAGCATTTTTAAGATCAGAGGGCATTTTGACATAGAAATAGGTGCCCAATTCCATGGTGAAATTAGTCTTATGTTTGTCCTTAGGCGTAATGTGAATCTGATTGTATCCTAAGAAGACATCCATAAAAGATAACATTTCATAACCAGCTAAGGAATAAATGATGGAATCTATTGAAGGTAAGGGAAGTTTTCTTTGGGACAAGTGAGGTTAAGATTATAGAAATCAATGCAAGTGTGAATGACCATAGTGACCTTTTTCTAAATGGGGACAATGTTGGGGATCCATTCAGAATAATCCACTGGTTTGATAAATTTAGCATTTATTAATTTGACAATTTCCTTATGACATAAGGTGGAAATCTTAGGTGGAAACTTTCTTTTCTTTTGGAGCATAGGTTTGACATCAAGATAAGTAATGATTTTATCCACCATAGTACTATGGTCAATACCAGTTATGTCCTCATATTACCAAGTAAAAACCTCATGATACTTATCAAATAATAAGCTAAAATTATCATGTTCAGTAGGTGAGAGTTCAAAAAATACTATAATTAGTCAAGGACAAGATTGAGTACCATATTCAATGCGAGTGGTTTATTTAATAAGCATGGCATTACCATCTTGAAAATGGTATGGTGCATTAGATGAGGAAGAAATTGGATTAGTTTTGGGATCAATGCTAGCAACAAAGTTTTTAAAACAAGGGGTTTTAGTTTAAAATTCCCAAGTGTATGATGTTTCCAAGGAAGTTATGATTCTTGAGCATGAAGTATTTAAAGAATAGATTCATCACTAGGTAGGGTGGGAAGAGGACCATAATACTCAACATCTAATTCAAGATCTAGAATTTTATTACCATGGATATCATACTCAAATTGTATCTGATAGACATTTTTTTCCTTGGCATCAAGTGTAATCTTGAGATTAGGATAAGTAGATGGATTAGAAGATATTGGATCCATAAGTGGAAAATAAGATGTAATTTTTGGAGGTTCAGAAGGTATAATTTACTCTACCACCCAAGGAGTATTAATAATTGGAGAATTGGTAGGAACCACATGACTCTTAGGATCTAAGTCATGATATGTGAAAATGGTATGAACATCTTGGTTAAAATCATGAATTTGAGATAAGGTTTTCTGATGATGATGGACATCCAAGTCTCAAGATTGAGCTTAGGCCATTATATAATTATCATCATATGTTGGAAAAATTGTACATGCTTGAGAGTCAAGGGAATTTTTAGAAGGTGAAATTTTGATATTAGTAAATGTACAAGGAGACATGATGAGAGGATCTTGAAATAATTTGGCCACTCTAAAGTCATTTCAAGTAAAGGCATCTTTAGGTAAAGAAGGTTATTGAGCATTTCATAGAGGGGGAAAATCACTAGTCTCATTGATAAGAGGAATAGTACATTATCCTAGTAGTAGAGAAGTAGGAATCCACTGTGAAATGTAGGGAGGTAGCTTGGTAGTATTTCAAGTATATTTCAAATCATTAGGTTCATCATCATCGAAATCCACAATAGTAACTTATAAATAAAGATTAATATTTATGAACTTAGGTAAAGGAGCATTATTGATCTTAGAAATTGTAAGAATATGATATTGGGATTTAGGATTAGGAAGTTGAATGCTCCATGGGTTTGGATTGGCTTCATGTTTATATCATTTTGCATTATGTAAAAACTTAATGCATTGGCTACCAGAAGAAGAAATGGATCTCATTCGGTGAGTCCATGGGTGACTAAAGGGTATGTTATAAGATAAGTGTAAATCAAGGACCATAATCTTAGTTTCAATGATTTTAGGTCTGATGTTTAATGGAAGCCAAATACAACCAAATGGATTTTGATTGGTCTTATCAAAACCAAGATATGTAAGATAGGTTTTATTAAGATGATACTTGTTATAACCAAGTTTTTGGATAAGCCACAAAGATGTTACATTAATACCATAACCTTCATTAACTAGAACTTTACAGATAAGGGTAGTATTAGTGGCTATTTTAATGAAAAGTGGCAGATCATCAACATGAAATAGAATTTGATCATTAATCATGTCCTCTTCAAGGAATTCAATTGAATGTATGGAAGAGGGACATATAGTTTCAATGGTATTGACGTTGGTAGGTTAAGATTCAATAGAAGGTGTTTCTTCATCAATAGAGGATGGATCTTCAATTTCTTAAAGTTTTTTCATGAGGAACTTGCAATGATATGGGGAAGTAAAAACCAAATCCATAAGAGGAATATTATAAGGCATAGAGTTTAGTTCTTCAAGAAAGTTTCAATGAGATTTAGAAGAACCAACATGAGGTTTAGGAGGTAAAGTAACTTTTGAAGGAATAGATGTGGTTGTGGGTTCAAAAGGAGGAAGTGGTTACTCATGGTCTTCTAAATCAAGAATAGTGGTGGTAGTATATTTGAGAAGTTGTTTTTATAAATATGGCTTCTTAGGCTTGGTAATAAGATCTTTGTGAGCCAGATTATGATGATAATTGATCTTGGTAGTGTTAACACACTGAAAATTGTTATTGGTCATAATTTTCATCAATGGCACAAACATCCTTGCTTTTTGGTTGATTGTTGATTGTAGAAAAATATTTTTGATTATTTGAAGTAGAAGTTTTGGAATCTTGACACTTTTGAGAAGCAATGGTGTATTCTTGATGATGAAGGTTGATCATGGATTCATAATTAAATGAATCACCAATCATATATGAAACAAAATTTTTAGTGAGACCTCTATAAGACTCATAGAAATGACTAATGTCAGTATGCAAACAAAAAAATAGATTAGGATCATAACATTTGTGAGTATTATAGGGATTTATGAAAGGTTTAGAGGGTGGTAAAAATTTATTTCATTTACTGAACTGAGAGAGGTGTGCGAGAAGGTGATGAAATATCAACTTTGGTAACTCTAGGTTTGTTTTGTGGAGTATTAATAGTGACAATATTGGTATATGTTTTAAAATATCCTTTTAAATGTTTAGGATTAGGTTTGAATTTCTTCATGAGAAATTAATGACATTTAAATTGGTCAAGAGCTTCATTAAGTGTTTGGGGAGCAAAGGTTAGAACCTTGTATTAAAGAGAAGTCAAAGAAATGATAATGAGTTTGAACAATTTATCATCAATCATGTTATGGTTGGATTTATGGGCCAATGATTTCCATATTTTTATAAAGTCATGAGCTGATTTAGTGGAAGATTGCTTAGCATTTATGAAGTGGCTAAGACAATTTTTTGGAAGATCATTGTGTTGAATCTCTTTAACTAAAGGATTAACCAAATATTCAAGTTGCTAAATAGAGTGTTGGGGTAATTGGTTGTATCATTATAATACATCACCAGTGAAGGTTTTGACTAAAAGTTTAGTTGTGGAGAAGGTATTAATTTGGATCCATTCTTTGTAAAGGTTTCCAAAGGATTTGAGAAATGTGGTGGGGTTTTTAGTCTCATTTTACTTGATAATTGGAGATATGTTACCAATATAAATGGATACAATAAAAGGGGATAAAGGCTAATTTTGAATAGTTTGAACCATATTTTTATTCATTATGGTTTGAGGAATAATATTTTTTGAGGCATCCCTAAGAGGTGTAGGAATATAATTGGGATTAGCTTGAAGATCGATAGTTGGAGGTTGATTAGACATATTAATCAAATGTTGTTGAAGTTGCATAATTTTATTAGTGTTAGATTTTTACATTATGTTCATTTGTTGGATTAATTGGGTAAGAATTTGAGTTGTATCAGGAGGTGGGTTGGTGTTGGTAGGATCACTCTCTGAATTGGTGTTAGGGGGAGGGTTATTAGCAGATGGATTATGAGTGGGATTATTGATTAAGTTCATGTCAATTTCTCTCACATTAGTTTAAAATTTTTCAAGATGAGAAGTATATTGGTAAGTAAGAAAGGGGCAATCCCATAAAATTCATCTTGAGGTGTGATTTTCACCATGTTACAAGTTAAATATAAAGGAGGGGAGGAGGTGCCCCAAGAGTGAAGGTGATCTTGTGAAGAAAAGAGATGAATAAATGAACACACCATATAGTATCTAAATGGATTTAAGGTATCCAAGAAGATTCTAATAGGAGAATTCATTATGATTGGAAAGAAATGAACAAAGTGCTAACAAAGAAGGACAATGAACTAGATAAGCAAATAGAGAAAGAAAAAAATAGTAAAAGGTTGACTGGGTTGACCTAGTATAAGGAAAAGGGTTTAAAAATAGTACAAGATTGATTGGGTCAACCTAGCATAGAAAATAGAGGTTGGAAAAGTAGATAGGGTTGAATTAGTACAAAAGATACCAAAAATTAGAAAGTCTATAATAAACTATGTTAAAATGATGGTGCATTGAAACAAAAATAACTTTGCAAGTATTTAGAAAAGTAAGAACTAAAGGGAAACAAACCATCAAATTTATCTATGAATTTGATCCAATTGAGGAAGATAACACAAAAACTTGCACTGAATTGTCTAATGCAAGTTTTTTTAATATAAAATATAACTGTGCAAAGAGCAAGCAATCAACTTAAAAATTAAAATCTAACTAGATGGTCAACCTAAATTTTATTAGATTATTAGAATATAGTTTTAAATGTGATAGTAAATTATCTATAATCAAGGGACCAGAAGGCAATATAAGGATGATTTCAAGAATTTTGGGATGAAATGGATATGTATTAGTAATGGCACAGGCTAGTTATTGGGTCCCACCCCCTCACTTCACACACCATAGTGATAAGGGTGTCGGGTGCTTAGCCAAAATATACCATAAACCACATGTTTATACTTGGCTAAAAACCAAGTTAGCGTCCCCTTTGGTGATGAAATCCAAATAGGTTCGCCTTGGGTAGACAATTGTTAAAGTGCTTGTTTAATATTTTGTGATTTGGTCATGTGTACATAAAAAATAAAAAAATAGTGAAACTAAATGGTAAATTGAAAACCACCTAATTAGACTATGTGAACTATTCTAAGCATGCAAGCAATAAGAAATGAAAGTGTGAGCTAATTACTAGCATATAAGGGCTAATTCTAACTTTGCAACATGATACAATGTCAATACAGTCAATAGTGTATGCAGATAAAATAGAACAAGGTCAATAATGTCACCTCTATATTGTGGAAACAATGTCTTAAAATTAATAAGTTGATAGAGTCGATCCAGTTATCTAGATAGCACATAGAATATAGAACTGGGTTGATAGGGTCGATCCAGTTGACTGTATAAGGGTAGTTTTAAAGACTACAAATATTAAAAATAAAATACTATAAGGAAAGAGAGAAAGGATATAAAGGAACCTTGGTTATTATGAAGATGCATATAAAATTAGATAGTTAACAAAGAACCTTGATAAATTCTTGAAAATTATGATAACAAGGTCGACTAGGTCAATTTAGCTTTACAAAATCCTATTGTTGAGTGCTTGAAATGTACAAGGTCAATGGGGTCAACCTAGTATGCTACATAAGATGCTTGAAAATGTACAAGGTTGACTAGGTCAACCTAGTAATCTAAAAATCTATAAAACTATATTGGGTTGATTGAGTCGGTCAAGTAGCCTATACCTAAAAATGAACCTTCATAAAAAGAATAGAGTCATTTGGATGTGACTGTGTGTCAAGCCTATACATAGAATTTAGAAATGGGTCAATGTAGTCAACCTAATATGACAAATATATGATAAAAAATGATAAAATAAAGAAATAAGTTAACTAATCCTGTAAGGGTTAGTTCACATCAGGTTCACTAGAATGCATGCAATTAGAAATGCATCATGTCTATAAATTAATCCTATCTAGGAGAATGTAGAACATACCTAACAAATTTGTTAAGTGGGAGCATGAACAATATGGAAATTTTCTAGACCTGATTAGGGGATCACTTATCACAATATACTATGCTAAGGAGGGTTCTGTTGATGATTTAAAATTGTGCTTGATCTTAACCAATTAACAATGGGAAGTTTCAAATTGTGGGACAATGTGGTTTGAAACAACCTCCAAATTTTAGAGAAGTTGGTCTCTTCTTTGATATGGGGTGTTGGGGAAAAGGGATATGAGATTAAACAAAAACATAAATGTAGGGAATGAAACATAACTATGGCGATGCACCTGAGTGTAATCCTAATCTTAACCTGAGCACAGTGAGACTATTATAGGATTCAATTACATTTAACAGTAGACAAGTGCATGATCAATGTAAAAGATTGAAATAATAGAAACAGAGGCTCACAACAGGGAGTTCTTTCACTAAGACACAGAGAATGTCAACAAAGGCATAGTGTTCAATCTTCTAAATAGAATCTTCCAACCACATAAGAGGCACAGAAGTCACGTACATTTATGTAAACCTTCCAACTCAAGAAAATGAGACAAAATCAAATGACACATTTCTAATCACAGATATAAAAAATCTACAGTATAGTGTACTTTGCGAATGACATAGATAACACCAATCAAGGCATGGAGTTCAATCTTCTTAATTCAATCAGCCACATAAGAGGCACAGAAACATGCACAGTTACATCAACTTTACAATTCAAGAAAATCGAGACAAGAGCAAATGATATTTCTGGTCAAAAACTACAGAAAGTCTCAACTATCAAAAAATCCCCCCTCTCCTTTTCCTCCTCTACAATTCTTCCTTTTTTATAGCCTTAGATGTTTCCTTTCATCACTCCCCTTCCCGCGTAATTATTCTCCATCCTTCACTCACAGAGGATAAACAAATGGTACTTTCAATGCCTTGGGGGCTCTAAAAATCTACCTGATGAACTGTTCCATCTACTTGAAATAACTCCAGCTGATTTTCCCTCTATTTTGCTTTGCGGCAACAGATATACAGGACACTCTGTTATGTTGAAATGGGAGAGGCCACCTAGTCAATTTTTAAAAAATCCTCTTGTTACTTAGAAGGCACTGGAGAATGACACTTGGCTCTTTCTTTCGGATCCATCGAAGACACATGGCTCTCTCTGCTTCTCTTAGGCTATGGTATAGTATCATTCAAGACACATTTTAGAATTTTGTAGATGGTGACACTTGGTAGCTTTTGCAAACTTTTGTAGTAACACCTGAGGCCCACCACAATATTTATTCAGCAATAAAACTCAAAGATGATCTCTCAGGCGTTGACATGTGGAGGCTTCTATGGCTTTAAGGAAGATACGTGGCATTCTCCATTTCTCCTACTAGAGTTATGTGGCACCTTCCTCTTTTTTTGGGGATGGAGTAGAAAGGGAATTTGAGAGTGACACCTGGTAGCCTATGCTGCTTTATGACACTTAGGCAAACAAAATGACACCTTTCTTCATTGAACCAAAGCATTGGACCCAAGCATTGAACCAAATTTTCTCGGATGTCGACGCATGGTGACTTCCATTGCTTCTTTTCAAAATGTATTTCAAGGCTACTGCCACCTTGTGTTTTTCGCTTTTCTATTGCTTAGCTCATTGAAAGTCTTTGCCAAAAAATAGAATGAAATGCAGGTGCCTCTACGAGATGTGGATGCTGACATGTGGTGATTTCCATTGAGTTTCTATTAGGTATGTGGCATGATCTATGGTTCCCTGTAAAGTTACAAAAGGGGCCTTAAAGGATGCCATCTGGTTGGCTTCATGATTCAGAAAGTGGCACTTGGCGGCCTCCACTTGAATTCAAACATTTAGGAAAAATGAAACGAAAGAAACAAAAGAGGAGAAAAGAGGACCCACGCTAAGAAAGTGACACTTGGTGGCCTCCATTGCAATTTGACACTTAGACAAAAAATTGAACCCACGCTCGGCCCCAACTCTGCTGCTATGACCAAGGTATACGGGAACCAAAACTGTAGTGCTCGAATGAAAATTTGAATGCAACGTAGAGTAAAAATTTACTCTATAGTTACTAGTGACCCTCAAGACTTTTGAACCTACTCAAAAAAAAAACTTTACCTCTCGCTAGATCAAAATTGTGAAAATTATAGCTTCAAAAGAGCCGTCAACATATGTTTAAAACACTTAATCAAAAGCAAAATAGGAAAACAACAGAAAAACAATGCGAGGAAGGGAAAAAATTTAACTATAATACATGAGAGACCCAAGTCAATTGAAATGTTTCACATAGATTTTGTTTATAGGAATCTCTTTAGGTTCTCCTTCCATCGACTCTAGCTCGAAAGAATTCTTCTGCTTACATGCACAAATTCTATACAGACCAATCCACAGTGCTTCAAATTTGGT
Organism: Torreya grandis; assembly: GCA_037957365.1. Classification (NCBI taxonomy): domain Eukaryota; kingdom Viridiplantae; phylum Streptophyta; class Pinopsida; order Cupressales; family Taxaceae; genus Torreya; species Torreya grandis. The sequence goes on from JARHVA010000315.1 coordinate 4,518,788, forward strand.
ATGTTGACCTGGCTTGGCGGCCCTTGCATCCCATTTCAAAATAATTGAACCCAATTCAAAATAATTCTTAATCATTCCCTGATTCTTGATCAATGAATCGTGGGCTGTATCCCTCTTTTCTTGAACATCCAAAAGCTCTATGAGTCTGACCTACATGGGGCCATTTTCTTCAATCTTAATTTGTTTGATCAGCTAGAGAGCAGGGGTTTCCAAGCTTAAGGGAATCACGACAGACTTTACATATACCAATTCATATGGAGACATTTTGATCACCTGCTTGGGCATGATTCTATTAGCCCATACTACTAGATTAAGCACTTTATGCCACTCTTTGTGATGATCAGCCCTTACTCTTTTGATGAGTCTTATCAGGTTCTTGTTGGTTGATTCTGTCAGACCATTACCTTGAGGGTAATAGTTAGATGAAGCTTTCAGATATATTCCATGTCTCAAGGCAAAGTCAGATACCTTAGACCCCAAGAATGCTTTAGCATTATCTGAAATGATGGTGCAAGGAGCTCCAAAGTGAGTAGTGATACCCCCTAGAAAATCTAGGATCACATTCTCTGTTGTTTCTTTAAGTGGGACTGCCTCGATCCATCTGGTGAAATAATTTGTGGCAGTTAATATCCATTTATGACCCATGCTGGACACTAGATTTATCATTCCAATGAAGTCAAGACCCCATTGAGCAAAAGGTTCATCCACAACTATAGGACTCAGTGGCATGGCTGCGTTCCTCCTCATCCCCATATAATACTGGCAGGATTGACATTTTCTAACCAACTGATAACAATCTACGAATAAATTAGGCCAAAAATACCCTACCTCACTTATCTTTATGGCTGTAGCCTTTGCAAAAAAATGCCCCCTTGATATTCCATGATGCCTTTCATGTAGTATCCTCTTGGCTTCAGCCTGTTCTACACATCTTAACAACTTTTCATTAGAATTTCTTCTGAAAATGACTTGTTCAATTAAAACAAAATGAACTCCCTATATCTTATAATATTTTCTCTTGTTTTTAGGGAGTTCTCTCGAATAAACCCCATTTTTCATAAATTGAATCCTGCTTGTGACCCAAGATTCTTGATCAACCTCTTGCAACTTCAGCACCGTCTCCGTCCCTCCTTTTGAATCTGCTTCCTCAGGCAACATCTTTTATAGCTCTTGGGTTATATATTGGCACAGACCCCTACCTCTGACTAGCTTGGTGGGTCTGACCTCTACATCATATTCAAGGATCTTAGCGATCCAATTGGCTCTTTTATCAGTAATCTCACCCTCCATGATGTATTACCTGACACTTGGGTGAGATACAAGTATCAAAATTTTGTTCCCTGATATTAGATGCCTAAATTTCTTGAGGGCTTTTACCATGGCATAGGCTTGTCTTTCCACAAAATTTTACCTAGTCTCATAATCTCTAAGAGTTCCTGAGAAAAAGGCTATTGGGTGCTCCCCCTCTAGCCTGTCATTATTTTGAGTCAAGACAGCAAAAATACTTGACTCTCCTCCATAGACATACCTTACGAAGGGCTTGGAAAAATTTGGGTTCTTGAGCACTGGGGATACTAAGATAGCCTTCTTGACCTCCTCAAAAGCTTGCCTTCCTTTTACAGTCCACTTGAAGACCAAGTCCTTTTTTAGCAAGAGTGTCATTGGTCTAACCAAGCCTACAAAATTAGATATGAATTTACTGACAAAATTGATCTTCCCTAAAATGGAGTGGACTGCCTTTTTATTTGCTGGAAGAGGTAGGTCCATTATAGCTGAAATTCTCTCAAGATATATAAAAACTCCTTCCTTAGATACTATGTGCCCCAATAATTTACCTTGAGGTACAGTGAAAATACATTTCTTGGGATTCAATGATATCCCAAAATCCTGACATCTCTTTAAGATAGATTCTAGATGATCATCAGTGTTTTTTGAGAAAATAGTGAGGTCATCCAGATAAACCAAGATGAACTTATTTACAAGTTCACCAAAGGCTATATCCATAGCTCGTTGAAAGGTGGCTCTTGCATTTGATAAGCCGAATGGCATCTTCAGGTAGGCAAATGTTCCCCATTTGGTAGTGAAAGCAGTTTTGTACTGGTCTTCCTCAGCTAACCAAATTTGGTTGTATCAAGAGAAACCATCAAGTAAAAAAAACCTCTCTGATCCAGCCATAGTTTGTAAAATTTGTTCCATGGAGGGCAAGGGATAGTGGTCTTTCAAAGATGTTCTATTTAAATCTCTAAAATCTACACACAGTCTTACATCTCCATTCTTTTTCCTAACTGGGACTAGATTTGATACCTAGGTTGAGTGCTTGATTGGAAATATTATTTTGGAATCCAAAAGTTTTTGCAACTCATCTACCATTAGAGGCTCGATCCTTTGATTTACTGGCCTCTATTTCTGTTTGATGGGTTTGGATCCCTCAATCAACTCTATTGTGTGCTAGATAATGTCTCTGTTGTATCGATGAAGGTCTTCATAGCTCCAAGCTATGACTCTAGCATATCTATGGCACAATTCATTTAGTCTCTCCTTCTCTTCTTGAGTTGTAGAATTCCCAACTTTTAGCCTCTTCCCATCACTCGCCTCTACCTCAGAATAGTCTGCTTTATCTACCTGGAACCTTTTCATTTCTAGGCTTACATCCTCTGGGTCAAACAAATTTTCTAGGGTGATCAATCCCTTGGGGAGCTTATTTGTCTTTAATTGTATAATTTGATCACCATATGCCTCTTCAATTTTAGTTTGCAACTGATCAGAAAACTCATCTAATTGCTGTAAGAAAGAGACTACCTGAGCATCATTTTCAAATACTTGCCAATTTTCATCATTATCTGGGATGGTTGGCCTCACTATAACTTTAACTGACTCATTGTTAACCAATAGGCCAGTTGCTGGGTTAAACTGGGAGCCAATCTAAGCCATCCTATTAGCCTCAAAGTTTTGACTTCTAGGGATTATCTCAATATTAAAACCTTCAAAATATTCTATCAAATCCCAAATCCTATGCCTGTAGGATCTCATTCTCACATTTTTTGCTACTACCTTTTCCCTAATTTACTTTACTACTAATTCTAAATCTCCTTTTACTTTTAGGTTTTTTATTCCCTTTTTCTTGGCTAGTAGGAGCCCATGTACTAAAGATTCATACTCTGCATCATTATTAGTGCAAGCAAATTAGAATCGGATAGCCCTTAAAATTTTATCACCATTTGGAGCAGTAAAACAAATTCCTGCTCCAGCACCATGTCTACTTCTAGCTCCATCAAAATTCAAAGTCCAGAGCTCTGAATCTTGAACAGTAGGTACTTCTTCCCTTTGAACATTTGAGATCTCCTAATATTCATCAAAAATGACATATGTACCCAAACCAGTAGAGTCATAGTTCCCATATGGGTCGCTATGCATCATAGCCAAAAATTGGCTGTTTTCTTCTTCTTGATCATGCTCAGTCCAGTATCCTAGTTCTTTGACAAAATTTCTTTCTTCTTTATTCAACATGGCATGATCTGTTTCTAATCTTGTTGTTGGTTCATTGGTGATATGGTCTTTGGACAGTGGTTCAGATAGAATTTTCATCTTTGAACTGTATTTGGTTCTTAGGATGAGGTGAGACCAGTCAAAAGACATATATCCTCCTATTTTTGCTATAAAATCTCTGGATAAACATAAACCAAAGATGGGAGGTATATCTATGACAACTATATCTTGGTTGACAATTATGTTGGGACATGTGTATGACTACAAGGGGAGTTGTTTAATTCTACCTATGGTTTGCACTGTTTTGCCATCTAGCTGCATAACTCCCTTTGCAAGGGGTTCATATTTTATTTTCAAAGCATCAGCTATTTGCTTGGGCATCACAGTTGTACTAGCTCCAGAATCTATCAATACATTATGCAGGAGTTTTTTTCCAACTATCAGAGTCAAATAGAAAGGCTCTGGCTTGGATTTACTTACTTGTGCTGCATTGTTCACGAAGGCTATTGTCATTGGAGGAACCGTATCTTTGAGCTTTTCCTTTCCAGCAGGTCCTTCCTTGGTAACATCACCTTTAGGCACTGCTTGCCCTTATAGAGCTTCTTACAGTAGTGTTTTTTTCTCAGGAATAGCCAAGATATCCCATATAGATACTTGTGCTGGAGTCCTCTTTAATTGGTCCACTACATTGATCAGTCCCAAAGACTGAGTTTTTTGGTAATAGGGATACCTCATTTTTTCTTGAATTAAGATAGGGATCCCTTGATCTTGTACTAGCTGAGGTGCTTCTTGTCTAATAGTAGCATTATTTTTCCCCTAAGATGGAGGATTATTCTTGACTTGACCACTCACAATCTCGGGCTGCTCCATCATCCTCCTCTTTGATCTGGTGTAATAATCAGATTGCACTATTGGCCTTTGGGAGGTAGATGCTTCGTTCAATAAAACTGCTTCTTCATCCTCAACCCATGAGAACAAGGCATGTTTTAGGGATATTTCCTCCTCTTGTTGTAAGGACATTCCTTGCATCTGTGCTACTAGAACTAAGTTTTGCATGTCAAGAGACTGGTAGTCTTGATTTCTATTAGTACTGGCAAATAGACCATCCATTCTTCTCTGCTCAGCCACCTTTTGTTGTAGATCACCCCTAGGAAAATCTCTAGGTGTGTGAGCATCATTGCAAGGGAAAAACCAAGCATTAGTATCATCCACATAATTATTCTGTCCTAGAACCATCTCCCTATTTGAGTTGGGAGGAAGGGTCTGTGAGGGTGTGGGAACTGCAACTAATTGATTTGTTGGTTTGCCTTGGAGGGCCTTGATATTGGTTTGTTTGGGATGAAAACCTATTTCCTTGATAGCCTTGATAAGGGGGCTTAGGGAAAGTATTCTTCTGCCTCTTCATATTAATCAGCTCATTGGAGAATGTCCTTAGCATACTCTTGATATCATCCATCTAAGATGACTGAGCAGGGACCGGTTGCTTTACGGATGATGGAGGGTAAGTATACATAGACACAGGTGGGCTTACATCTTTAGGAACCTCTTGAGGTAGGGGCAAAGTAATTTTTGGGAATACAAGCATGGGAGGCCTTGGAGGTAATTTCCCAGCATCAATTAAATTATTCTCAGCTCTGATCGCAAGGTCATAAGCTGCTGGCAAAGTGTGTCCTCCCAGTGACTGAATCATAATAGATATATCTGAATTCAAAGCTTTGAGATAGAACATTATCGCCATACCAGGTGGTGGTTTAGATGAAATAGGGATTATGTCCCAAGTTTTTTGGAATCTGGTGTTGAAGTTAGTCATGTCCTCTTGTGGTCCCCTCTGAATGGTGATCAACTGCTATAATAAAGAAGATTTATCACCTTTATCTAAAATCCTTTCAAAGAATTGATCTCTGAGATGGTCCCATGTGGATATGGTATTTGGGGTCAAAGACCGATACCATTCTAAGGCCTTCCCTTTGAACAAGGCTGCTAACAACCTTAGGGCCACATTTTCTCTATGACACCATGTATGGCACAGACATCTGACACATCTTGAATATGTTCCACGGGTGTTTTTAAGTCTTGCCCACTGAATTTGGGTAGAGATTTTAGAGCATTTACTAGGATAGGGTCCCAAATAGCTGGTGGTGTTGGGAGGATTATGGGGCTACCAATGTTCCATCTTGCATAATTTCTTAGGGGTATAGGGGCTCCCATGTTTGGTATTGATACAGTCTGGTTAGCTCTTCTTCTTGAACTAATTACTAGAGGTGGCAAAAAAATACCTAGATTTGTAGCAGATTGTGATCTGGTGACTGGTCCACAGCTCTGACTCTTCGTAGCTCTCTGGTTCATGCAGTCTTGAAAGAAACTTCAAGACTGGTCCCACTGGGTGTGCCAAAAACTATTGATGATTTAAAATTGTGCTTAATCTTAACCAATCAACAATGGGGAGTTTCAAACTATGGGACAATGTGGTTTGAAACAACCTCTAGATTTTAGAGAAGCTTGTCTCTTCTTTGATATGGGGTGTTGGGGAAAAGGGATAGGAGATTAAATAGAAATGCAAATGCAAGAAATGAAACCTAACTATGACGATGCACCTGAGTGTAATCCTAATCTTAACATGAGCACAATGAGACTATTATAGGATTCAATTACATTTAAGAGCAGACAAGTGCATGATCAATGTAAAAGATTGAAATAACAAAAACAAAGGCTCACAATAGGGAGTTCTTTCACTGAGACACAGAGAATGTCAACAAAGGCATAGTGTTCAATCTTCTAAATAGAATCTTCCAATCACATAAGAGGTGCATAAGTCACGTACAGTTATGTAAACCTTCCAACTCAAGAAAATGAGACAAAATCAAATGACATTTCTAATCATAGTTACAGAAAATCTATAGTATAGACTACTTTGAAAATGACATAGATAACACCAACCAAGGCATGGAGTTCAATCTTCTTAATTCATTCAACCACATAAAAGGCACAGAAACATGCATAGTTACATCAACTTTACAATTCAAGAAAATTGAGACAAGAGCAAATGATATTCTGGTCAAAAACTATAGAAAGTCTAAACTATAAAAAAATCCCACCTCTCCTTTTCCTCCTCTACAATTCTTCCTTTTTTATAGCCTCAGATGTTTCCTTTTGCCACTCCCCTTCCCCGTAATTCTTCTCCATCCTTCACTCATAGGGGACAAATAGATGGCACTTTCAATGCCTTGGGGGCTCCAAAAATATACCTAACAAACTGTTCCATCTACTCGAATTAACTCCAGCTGATTTTCCCTCCATTTTGCTTTGCGGTGATAGATATATGGGACACTCTGTTATGTTGAAATGGGAGAGGACACTTAGTCAATTTTTTGAAAATCCTCTTATTACTTAAAAGGCATCGGAGAATGACACTTGGCTCTTTCTGCTGGATCCATCGAAGACACGCAGCTCTCTCTACTTTTCTTAGGATATGCTGTAGTATCATTCAGGACACATTTTAGACTTTTACAGATGGTAACACTTGGCAACTTCTGCCGAATTTTGTAGTAACCCCTAAGGCCCACCGTAATCTTTATTCAACAATGAAACTCGAAGATGATCTCTAAGGCATTGACACGTGGAGGCTTCCATGAGTTTAAGGAAGATACGTGGCATTCTCCATTTTTCCTACTAGGGTTATGTGGCACCTTTCACTTTTTCTGAAGATGGACTAGAAAGGGACTTTGAGAGTGACACCTAGTAGCCTCTACTACTTTATGGCACTTAGGCAAACAAAATGATGCCTTTCTTCATTGAACCAAAGCATTGGACCCAGGCATTGAACTAAATTCTCTTAAATGTCAACACTTGGTGACTTCCACTACTTTTCAAAAGGTATTTCAGGGCATTCCACAACTGCCACCTGGCGGTTTCTACTTTTTTGCTGCTTAGCTCATTGAAAGTCTTTGCTGAAAAATAGAATGAAATGTGGTTGCCTCTACAAGATGCAGACACCGACATGTGGTGACTTTCACTGAGTTGTTATTAGGTACGTGACATGATCCATGGTTCTCTAGAAAGTTACAAAAGGGGCCTCAGAGGATGCCAGTTGGTCAGCTTTGTGATTCAAAAAGCAGCACTTGGCGGCCTCCACTCGAATTCAAACATTTAGGCAAAATGAAATGAAAGAAACAAAAGAGGAGAAAAGAGGACCCACGCTCAGAGAGTGACACTTGGTGGCCTCCACTACAATTTGACACTTAGATAGAAAATTGAACCCGCACTCAGCCCCAACTCTGCTGCTATGACCAAGGTATATGGGAACCAAAACTGCAGTGCTCGACTGAAAATTTGAATGCAATGTAGAGTAAAAATTTACTCTATAGTTACTGGAGACCCTCAAGACTTTTGAGCCTACTCAGAAAGAAAACTCCACCTCCTGCTAGATCAAAATTGTGAAAATTACAGCTTCAAAAGAGCCATCGACATATGTTTAAAACACTTATTCAAAAGCAAAGTAGAAAAACAATGGAAAAATAATGCGAGGAAGGGAAACAATTTAACTAGAATACATGAGAGACCCAAATCAATTGAAATGTTTCAAATAGATTTCATTTACAAGAATCTCTTCAGGTTCTCCTTCCATCGACTCTAGCTCAAAAGAATTCTTCTGCTTGCACGTGTGAATTCTATACAGACCAGTCCATAGTGCTTCAAATTTGGTATGCTGACTCGGCTTGGTGGCCCTTACATCCCATTTCAAAAAAATCAAGCCCACTTCAAAATTAGGATTTGAAGTCCTTTTATCAAAATAATTCTTAATCATTACCTGATGCTTGATCAATGAATCGTGGGCTATATCCCTCTTTTCCTCAACTACCAAAAGCTCTATGAGTCTGACCTGCATGGGGCCATTTTCTTCAATCTCAATTTGTTTGATTCGCTGGAGAGCAGGGATTTCCAAGCTTAGGGGAATCATGGAAGAATTTCCATATACAAATTCATATGGAGACATTTTGATCACCTACTTGGGGGTGATTCTATCAGCCCATAGTGCTAGATTAAGCACTTTATGCCACTCTTTGTGATGATCATCCCCTACTCTTTTGATGAGTCTTATCAGGTTCTTGTTGGTTGATTCTGCCAGACCATTACCTTGAGGGTAATAGTTAGATGAAGTTTTCAGATATATTCCATGTCTCAAAGCAAAGTAGGATACCTTAGACCCCAAGAATGCTTTAGAATTATCTAAAATGATGGTGTGAGGAGCTCCAAAGTGAGTAGTGATACCCCCTAGAAAATCTAGGATCACATTCTTTGTTGCTTCTTTAAGTGGGACTACCTCGGTCCATCCGGTGAAATAGTCTGTGGCAATTAATATCCATTTGTGACCCATGCTGGACATTGGATTTATCATTCCAATGAAGTCAAGACCACATTGAGCAAAAGGTTCATCCACAACTATAAGACTCAGTGGCATGGCTGCATTCCTCCTCACCCCATATCAAAGAAGAGACTAGCTTCTCTAAAATCTAGAGGTTGTTTCAAACCGCATTGTCCCACAGTTTGAAACTTCCCATTGTTGATTGGTTAAGATCAAGCACAATTTTAAATCATCAATAGGTTCCAAAGCCTCCAGTCTAAAAAAATCATGCAATAACCCTAAGGGGTCATAGGTTTTGATATTTCACCTATGTTAATAGAGATAATAGTAAATCCAATCTAGTTATCACCAAATATTGTGGCACAATGAGGGGTTAGTAAATAATCAAAACATGTATAGGAGAATCTCAATTAAGATATGTATGAGTAAGAACTTAATACATGGAATATGTATAGTAATATTATTCAAAGCTAATACTTATGCTACGTCTATCTAATAAAGAGAGGAGTAAAATTAGAGATTACTTACTTGAATATGAACCCATTAAGACTCAATATCTTCCTTGGACAAAGGGGATTTTCAAGAGGTTGTAGTGGTTTTTAAGGCTCACTAAGAAAGGCCAAAGCATCCAAAAATTATCCACAAGACTAGATTTTCCAAGTAGAAACCCTAATCTAAGACTCCTTAAATAGAATGGTGGAAGAGCATATTGTAAATACGTATGAGTTAATAATAACTCTTGGTTTCATATTCAAATAATGATGAAATGATCTATTATATATAAGCAAATCTTTCCCTAAACACTTCCAAATATATCGATCGAAATGGTTAACCCAGTAGATCCTATACAATTTTGGTCAATTATTCACTAGGTCTTGAGCTAGGTTGGCTAAAGGCTAACTTAATTCCTAAGTGAAAATATATTGAAACTATATAGGGTCTACCCAGTCAACCTAGTATAATCGACTGACAAATAGGGATAAAGGTGAGGAAAATAAAGATGGAAAGAGGAAGAAGATTAGAGGAATATTTAAGGGAGGGGTAACAGCTTAGGGAATGGTTTTAATATCTAGTTGGATTGGTAATAATGTGTTATTAAGGGACAACAATCCTATGAAGCACCAAATTTATACCCACCCCTTTCTCGGTGTACCCCTTAGGGCATGCACTTAGAGAGATTGAGTCTTGACAGGTTCCTACAAGATGTAAAACATTAGTATTTGATAAAATTTGAAAATATTATGTGTATAAACAAACTACCATGTGTTGTGTTTCATCATTTGTTCATATTTTTTATTCATGTCATCCTTTCAAGGTTTTGACTTTATGGATTCCTGAATTGTAGAATAGAAGGCTCAATTGATTTAATAAAAATTCTCACTAGGGCCAAATTAACCTCTTCTCAAGTCATGTTGTGAGTCCTTAGTCTAGTGGTTGATGTGTTAGGGATTCCATCCTATATAGCATCTCTTATTATACTTGTATACCATTTAGGCATACATTAAACTATTCTTGGCATATGATTGATCATCACCACTATCCTCATCACCACTATCATCATTAGTGTTCAACATCCACACACACACACACACACACACACACACACACACACACACACACACACACACACACACACACACACACACACACACACACACACACACACACACACACACACACATTTTCCTTTTTTTTAGATCCATAATCCCACAAGCCATTGATTATTCAGTGTAGCCTAAGAAAATATATATCATGGATGTTTTTTATGTATTTTATTCCTCTTATTTTTAGGAACATGCATGAATGGATTACACATAAAATATTGAAGATGAGATATTGAGGGTTTATGCACTATCCATGCTTATTGTGGAGTCATAACATCAAGAGCTACATTAGATAAACTATTCAATGGATAAACTATTGTGTGTAATACTTCCCTAACCTAAATCCTCAATCATATAACACACCATTTCCATGATGGTGTGATTCTCTCATTTGTTATAAAATACCATGTTATTTAAAATAAAATGAGTTTTTTTACTGGTGTATCACCCCTTGATCTGAGCAAAGATATTTGATTTTATGAATGATTTTTGTTTCCACAATCAATTTAAACTATTTGAATATGTTTATGAATTGGTATTTTATATTTAAACATTATACTTACATTTTTTGAGAGTAGTCATAAACAAAGAGATGAAAATATTGAAAGCCATGGTGACTAGGTCTGATGGCTCTACATAGATTGGTATGCACCAAATATAATTTTCCTAAAGATCTAAATGTATTTTTACCAAATGATGCTCTATGTTGTTTGCCTCATAGAAAAATGGAGCATATATCTATATTATTTTTCAATTGAGGAACTCATCTCACCATATTGTTATGATTGAGTGGAATTAGGTAACAAAAACTCACATGCCCATATATTTGATGCCACAAGTTAGCTGAGTCTAAATCCATTACAATAAGTGTTTGATTGTGCTTATGAAAAAATTCATGTTGAAATATTCTCCTAACTTCAAGTTCTCATGCAACAATTTTTGAGATTTTTGACTTATATCTCATTAGGCACATATTTTTACTACCTTTGTAGTCAAAGTCAATATTTAGGTTGTGATTAAACAATTGAATGACAATGAAAATATTATTAGTAATTCATAGGGCATACATGACATCAAATATTTTTTATCCATGTCTTCCAAGTGGTAAGGACATGTTACCAATGTATTTGATACAATAGAATGAATCATCAACCAAAGAGGCATGATTTTTATGAGGTATCTCATTTAAAATGTAAAATCAATATTGTCTTATGATCATAGAAATTGGAATTAGGATTGCATTAGGATTCACTTATTAGATAGAACTTGGCAAATTTTATTGCTAATAAGAGTGTGCAACATATAGAAAATCCTTATTTGAGTTATTATCATCCTATTCAAAAATGTTTCCTTATTGATGTTATTTATTTATTTAGTTTCTCTTTTTATGACCTTGTATTTTGTCATGTTGAGAAGATTATTGGTTATTGACATGATTGTTGGTATGTGAGTGATGAAGCGGTAAAAACACTATTCATTCAACATTATTCATGGGTATTATTCATTGATGAGAAGGTAGACACTATTCATCCTAGTGAGTTGTTCACAACACTATTCTTGAGTTCTTAGGTGGAATGGGTCAAATTTTTCATGTGACACATGAAAAGAGTGTTCAAAAGGTAAACCTACCCCTTTTTGAAGCTTGTGATAAGTGTGTAGACGTGAATCATTATTTCAGATTAGCATATATTTTTTGATGTGACCTTGCTTGAAGGTGGTGTAAACTTTCCAAAGATACTTTGTACTTTGTCAATGATTACCCCATGAAGCATGTGGCATGGATTATATTGAGGCATATATTGTCTCTTAAAAATATTTACTCCATGTGAAGGAGTGGGATGAATTTTAGGACCACTTTGTCCCTTTGTTATTTTTCCCTCATATTTTTTTATATATGGTTATTTATTACTTAGTTTTGGTAGGCTAGGTGAGATTGGGAATGGGGTGAGTTTAGTAATAATATTTGGGGATAAGATTGAATTCCTCTTGAAATCCTCCTTTTCTTGTGAATAACAAGTTTCTATGTGGAAGAGAGATATCTTGTTTAAGATTTTGTATTTGTGAGAGATGATTAATGAGAATATGTTGAATTTATGAATGAATTCATGATGAGTTTATGAAATTGTTATGTGATTGAGAGTATTGTAAGGATTATTAAATTATTTATGTGGTTGAAGGCCATATCAACTAGAATTAGATCAAGTTTGAATCTTGTTGGAAGGAGAAGAGAGTTTTGATTTGAATATGAGAGTTTGGGTTTTATTAATTAGGTTTTGAAGATGGAGAAGAAGAGTGGAAGATTACCACCAAAGAAATAATGTATGAATAAGATAAAGACATGTGTAAGATGATTGTAGTTTCTACTCGATAAAGTTGAACATTGTGAAATTGAAGAAGTTATGTGGGAAATAGTAGACCCCCTAAGAGTAAAAGTTACTACATTGAGGAGAGAGATAGCCACATGGAAGATGGAAGAGTGAAACCATGAAGAGTTTTAGGTGAAGGAGAATAAAATGAGTGAGAACAATAAGTTTGTCATGGAAGATAACAAGAGAGTAAGGTTCTCTTGTTAGGAGAACAAATCTAATTATAAAATAAATAAAGAGGAAGAGGATTTTGAGCATCCTATTATTGAAGGCATCCTTGTCAAGGATGAAGAAAAGATAAATAAAATTAACATCCAAGTAGATTTGATTGAGAATGAAAAGTGTAGTCATATAAAGTTTCAAGCTTCTTTAGAGGAAACTGTGGAGGAAGAGGATGTGGTGTAATAAAGTGCACACATGGATATCTTGGTAGATGTGAAAGTAAATGCACATGTGGAGAGTGTATAGGATGATAAAAAACCATGGGAGTTGTTGTGAATGGGCCATTGGCATCCCATAGTTAAATTGAAGACAATGAGGAGCATGCTTAAATTAAAGAGGATTTAAAAGTTTCTTGTGAAGAAATTTTGGATGAAGATGATGTGCAAGTATGTGAACATGATGACATGGAGGATGATGAGGATTTCGGCCATGTAGTATGACATGTGAGTGTTTCAAGTATAATAAGGAAACATCCATGAAGAGATTCATGTGAGTGATTAAATCAACTAGGAGGATTTTCAAAAAAGAGAAAATTATAGCCATGAGGAGTTGCACATAGAGGAAAAGGAAAGCCAAGAAGATTTGAATATTTCTTGTGAAAAAACATTGGATGTGGTTTTTTTGAAAGTGGATGCACATGAGAGTGAGATGAAGAATGTTATTGAATACATGAATGATAATCTTCAATAGATGATGATTTGTGATATGGAATATCCAATAGGTGGTTGGATGGATGAAGAAATCCAGGTGGGATTTTAGTGGAGATGGATGGATAGTGGTGGGCTAAAGTTCACATGGGATAATAAGATTCATGGTAGAGCATCTTGGTGGAGGATAGTTTTGGGTGAGTCTCATCATATGAGTGTTTGTGTTGGGTTATAGCCCACATATGAATCCATTAGGATATGGATGAAATTTTGGTAGAGGAGGATAATTTTAAGTCTAGTGTGTAGAAACTAGAAGTGGAAATGAAAACATAATATTATCTAGGTGCACTTGGTCTATTGGAAGGGGACATCATGGTCATTACCCCTCATGACAAAAATATTGGTTCTACCACTTACCCCATCTATGTGATCATGCGATCACATTATTTACCTCAGGTGTGTGATGAAGGAGCATCTGAGGGTTAATGCAATGTTGTATCATGCAAAAATAGAGCAGTTCAATTTATTATTTTTTTAGAATAAATGGAAAGGATACAATCAAGACAACTTGTAAGATTTGAGTTGATTTCAACTGGAGGATAATGATGTAGTGAGAAAAACACTATTTATGCATATTATTTGCTAATGAGATGGTAGACAATATTCATCTTGGTGAGATGTAAAAAACACTATTATTGAGTTCTTAGGTGTCATGGGTTAAATTTGTCATGTGAGGCATGAAAAGTGTGATCAAAAGGCAAACCTATACCTTTTGGAAGCTTGTGCTATGTGGGGAGACATGAATCACTATTTCAGATTGGAATCTACTTTTTTTATGTGACCTTGCTTGAAGGTGGTGAGAACTTTCCAAAGATGCTTTGTACTTGGTCAAAGATGACCCCATGAAGCATATGAAATGGATTATCTTGGTGTACACATTTCATCTTAACAAAATTCTCTCCATGTGAAGGAGTGAGATGAATTTTGGGCCCCGTTTGTCCCTTTGTTATTTTTCCCTCGTATTTTTCTATATATGGTTGTTTATTTCTTAGTTTTGGTAGGCTCAGATAGATTGGGAATGGGGTGAGTTTAGTAATAAGATTTGGTTATAATATCTAATTCCTATTGAAAGCCTCCTTGTGTTGTGAATGTTGATTTTGTATGTGGAAGAGAGATAGCTTGTTCAAAATTTTGTATTTGTGTGAGAAGATTAATGAGAATATGTTGAAATTATGAATGAATTCATGATGTGTTTATGAGACTTTTATGTGATTGATAGGATTTTTGAATCCTTTATATGGTTGGAGGCCACATAAACAAACCATGTGTGAATGAATTATACCATCAACAATTCATGGGATTTTCTACCACAAATGAGACATTTTTTAAATTTTTATTCCATTGTGGATTTTTTCAATGACATTGTTTCTAGGGTTGTTTACATGAATTTATGGGTTTCTTCCCTTTATTTTGATGAGAAGAAAGATCATGATCTTCCTATTCATCTTCTGCATGCATGGAATCTTGATGCTGTATAATGTTGACCAAATTTGTAAATGATGGTTTTTGAGTTGTGATAATAAATGTAGTTACAAAAATTCTATAAGAGGGTGGCATTGCTCTCAGAATAATTAGTAAAAGAGAGGAATATGTCACTTACTTATACAATATTTATAATGTGGCTTTCATGGTCACAAAATGTATTTGAAAATCCTCTAACTTTTCACCTAACTTCAATTTGAGATAACAAAATAGATTCTATAGATAGAGAATTGTGCTTTCATTTTTGGCCTCATACACTATTTGGAGCTTATCCCAAGTTTCATTAACTATTGTAGCCTCATTGATATGTGTTCTTACCTCATTCAATACCCCAAATATTAGAATATATTTTTCCTTATGGTTTGTCTTAACAAACTTATATTGTTGATTAATGCCAGATGCATGTCAGGTGAATTTGCCACTAACAACAAGCCAAATGTTCTCAAGTTCTAGATGTGTTTTGATATTAATTTTCCATGAAATATATTTATTACTTCATAGAAGCTGTAAGTCTAGAAAAAATAAATTGGACCACTTAAAGGCATTGCAAAAATGCTGACAAAGGGATATTGATTGGTTCCTTATTACTTTAGCAAGGTTTCTTTTCTATATACCATCAATTTGATATATCATACTTCCTATATAATCTTCAGTACATGGAATAAGCTTATCATTTAGATATACTTGATGCTATGTGAAGAGACATTTATGTACATGAGAATAGAGTGGTACCCCCACACCTTGGTTGAATTATAGAGTGGTATCTAAATAATTTTCCACCATTGGATATTTACTCCAAAAATATATAAATAACCATGAAATACATCACTTTCATCATCTTGACTTATGATAACAAAGTTCTATCAAAATCACAAGTGAATCCAAAGTGAATCAAAACTATCAAAGAGCATTTTGCACTAAAATGCTACCCATTTTACCTTGTATTGGAAGAGTGAACAATCACAATTCAAAGAGAGATAATTGAATACACATCACAATGGAAGAAGCTTTTTCATCTAAGGTATAAGTTTGTGTTATTTTTTTTGGTTTGTAACTCTAGCTTAATTTGAGATAGTTTAGATTAAGATTTCTTAGTTTAGTTTACATTTCTAGATTTTATTCAATACATTTTGGCACGTCTGGTGGGACTATTCCCTCCTCTTTTTCATATGATGTTCATCATAATTGTATTTATAAAGCATTTTTCATTTGATTTTTGTTGTTTTTATTGTGCATATGTATATAATCTTCATCTTGTAAGTGTTGTTTGAATTTACTAGTCACTTTTTTGTTTTTTTCTATTGGGTTGTGCATGGCTATTGTGTAACTATGAATTTGAAGACATTAATTGTGAAATTATAACCCATATCTATGAAATAATTTTACTATATTTCTAAAGTATTTTTCCTAATTTTATTCCTTCCAGCATCTTTGTATTCACTTTTTACTTCTATTTATGTTTTTGGTTTTTTATAACTCTCTGCTGTAGGAAAACAATGAATTTGGTGAATTTATTTGTGAAATTTCTATTTATAACTACAAAATCATGGAAAGCAATTATGAATTCATTGAAGTTAGCCATGAAATCATCTATTAATTTTGAAATCATCTTCCCTATTCTCTATGTTTTTCCTTCTATTTTGTGTAGGTTGAACTACAAAATCATATTGAATTTATAAATTATGATCGTAAATAGTGAAATTATAATTCTGAATAGTGAAATTGTCATTTTCACTAACAAAATCATCATTTTCACCTAGGAAATCATTTTTATCAACTGTCAAATTGTAATTTTGAATAGGGAAATTAGTAATTATATTTGAGAATTTGGTAAGATCAATTGCAAAATTGTTCTCAAATTATGAACTCATTTTCTCTATGTTTTCTTACATTCTATTTATTTTCTATATCTAACTATTGATAATTTCACTTATCTTCTTTACCGTATAACTGTGAATTTTTAATAGATGCTACATTTTATGTTATTTTTTTGGTTTTTTCTTACTCTATTTCTGGTTGCCTTGACTTCAATCCCAAATAAACACTATGACCAATTGTTTACATGATTCTTATTAAATAATTTTTGTAAAAGGTCTAAAACAAAAACCAAATTCTTTTATTTTTGTTACTAATGTTTCACTTAAATTTTATTTATCAATTTGTAGTAATTAGCTCACATTTAGTTTATTGGAGTTAATTATTTTATTAAAAAAAAATTTGTGTTGTGAAATTGTGTATACTCTTCCCTTGGGGTCACATTAGTGATGATACTAAGAAATCAAAAACAATCTCATAACTTTTGTAGTACTCAAGTTGTGTTTTCATATGCTCTTTCCTTAACATCAGATTGGTGATGATACTTAAAAATCAAAAATATAAAATAACATTTTATTTCTTTTTCTAGGGGCTATATTGACCGTGGATTTCACCACCATGCAATAGGCCAAACCTAATATATTGGTGGGGTATATGAATTGAGATTCAACTATTTTAATTTTCTAAGTGGTTGTGTGTTTTAATGACACTGTGATGTGAGGAGATTCCATGCTCTAAAACCCACAGTTTCAATAGTTGCCTCAAAATATGATATTATCAATTGTCAACACATTAAAACCCCTATAGAAGGGTTGGTCACTTTGGGAAAAAGCACCAATAGTGTGATTCTACTCTATATATTTAGTTCATCAAATTGGGCCTCAATGTACTAAAAGGTATATTATAGGACTCCCCTTATATAAGCCTGTCCAAACTTTAATCCTATGAAAACCTTCTATATTATTTGACTTTGGTGCATAGGTTAGGGGTTAGTATGAAGAATATACCTTCCACATACCCCCAAAACTAGACTCAGTAAGCCATCGAGATGACATGATCTTCCATGGATAGTGCCTTGAAATATTATACTACAACTAAGAGCATAGATGAGCACATGATATCGAAAGGCCCAAATGTTGTTCAAAAACCTTTGTCCTAGTTTTCCATATTTCTATGTAATTGTTTGACTGTTTAAAATATGACTTTGTTTGTTGTTTCCTTATGTTTATCACATGATTTAATATCCTTATTTGTAAATGATTTACCTTCACATATGTATCCAACTAATCCTAGTTTGAACATGCCTTCAAACTCATTAATCATCAACCCAACCACAAAAAAATTGAAATTTCGTTCAAGTTTACCAATCATGAAACAATTCAATCTAAACATAAACATGGACATCTAATTTAATTCAAGTTTAAGCAATCCAAATTTGACTACATTGAATTTTAATGTGTATCCTAATTCACAAAGTAATGGTCAAATTAATCTATGTTTTAAGATTCATTCAAACACACAAGTCAACCGCAATATGAGTCTCTAAGGCTCACCCATCATTTCCAATCTAATTAAAAATCAAATCTTGAATACTCATTCTAGCTTGCTAATTTAACCATCTAACCCTAGTTTGAGCATTACTTCATGCTCAACAATCTAAATTTATATAGTGATTTATCAAATTAGTTTGCTTCTCCTAATACTCTTCGATCGGTTCCACCCAATCCAACTCAAACTTATTTTAAATCCAATCCAAATCCTTAATTTATCTCCAATCAGAATCCTAATTACTATTTAAACCAAAACCAAAACCCAATTAATTCAAACAATCCCAACTTTAACTTCCATAGTCCAAACCCAAATCCTAATTATAGCCTTAACCAAAACTTGTACAAATCAAACTAAAATTAACTTTAACTAAACCAAGATAATTATAATTTAAACTTAGGCTCTCATCTATTTAAATTAAATTATAACATGCATTGATAAACATTTAATCCTAATTTGTTTAATCAATCTAACTTTGGATATAACACTAACCCAAACTCCATGAACTTCGACAATAATCCTCCAACAACAAGTCAAACTTTAACATAAACCCAGGTCAACCAAATCCAAACACAAAATTTGCAAGTAAACCCAACATTGGTTATAACCCTAATTTCAATCCTTTTCCAAATCCTCAAAATGTTAATTTTAACAGCCAATATTCAAACAATTTTAACTAAGAACCTAATCAATAAAACACAAACCAATTCATTGGTTAGCCCTCTTATTTATATAATCCACCAAGTCCAATGAACCAATTATCCCCATATCTTATACAATAATTTCAAAACATAAAGGATAGGGTTAAAGTATTCTAAGGTGGTGCTTATTCTAGGTAAAAACAATTAAAATTTGAATAAATTTATTCATATCCTTATGATTTAGGTATAATGACCGCAGTTTTTCCAAAAAACTTAAAAATCCTTGATAAATACAAAGGTAAAGGGGATCCCAAAGAACACCTAACCATATTTTGTCATGCATGTGCAAACATTGCTTATATCAATTAATAGATGCTATGTTTATTCTCATAAAATCTCGGGGCTCAATCCCTTGAATGGTTTTCATGTCTTTAAAAAGGATCGATTTTTACCTTTGAAGACTTATTTGAAAAATTTGTTTGCCACTTCTTTTATAACATCATAAAATATTTAACCACTTTGGATTTACACATTACCAAATAATGCAATGGAAAAACCTTTGCTTCCTTCCTACAAATATGGTGAGCAATGATAAGTCATTTCACATGGTCATTTCCCAAAACCAAATTTGTGGACATATTCATGAACAATTTAAATTTAGACTTGGGACCATTTTTTACTCCTTTGCTCAAGGTCATTTGATGAAATCATTGAAAAGAGATTTCAAGTAGAGAGAAAATTAATTAATATAGGTGTAATCAAAATATATATAATGGATAATAATAATTCCTATAAACCGAGAGAAAAACCAAAAATCTTTGAAAATAATAAGAACTTTGTTGGAGATGGTGTGATTGATGTATAAAAAACTCAAAACCCTCCAAATCAAACTCAAACCTACACTCAACCTATCGATAACATAACTATTCTTGATGGATAACATAGACAAGGAAGACCTAAGTGTAACTTCACTCAATTGGGTGACACAAGTATGCAAATGTTTTTTGAAAGTTGGATCATGTAAATATGTTCACATTGCCTAACACTAAACCCTTTGATTAGAATGTCCCTAAAACTGAATAGTATAAGAAATATGAGTATTATGAATACCATAGGATCAAAGTACAATCTAATAATAGGTGTATTCACTTAAAACACTATTTTTAAGACCTCATTTACAGAAGAGACATAGAGATTGAAAATAAAACACCCAAAACTTCTAATAATCAAAAGATAGGGATATATCAACATCCATTCCCCAATCATGAGCAAGAGAAAGGAAAGCAAAAATAAGAACAATTAGAAGCTAGTAATGTTAATCATGCAAGTCATCATTTAAAATCTATAGTCAATATCTTTGATTTTATGAATAATTAGGTCAATGTCATTACTTTTACATCATAATAGTGTGTCATTATTCAAGGCATGAAAATATTACTATTCCAAGTGTATCATCCTCTAATGTTGAATGTAAGTACAATATTATCAACCATATTGAGAAGACAACAACAAATATTTCTATATTAGACCTTCTCAAGACATCTCTTATATATAAATACATCTTATACAAAGTCTTCCAAGAATCAAGTGTCCATCAAGAAATTAATCCTACAAACTTCCAAGTGTTAATATGTTCTTTATCAACTAATAATCAAGTAACATTTGATCATTCTAATGTCTCTCCTTTAGGATCAGATCACAATCTCCCATTATACATAGAGGTTATCATATCTAGGCATAAGGTGAAAAGGGTTTTTATAGACTGTCAGGACCTAGGCTCACAAAGATCTGACACCAATTTGTCAAGATTAAGAGCACAATTGATTGCCTTTGTATAAGCAACTAAACACGGAATTTAACCAGAAGTAAAATGTAACTAGAATTCAGAAATAACACAAAATTTGAGAGAAAATAAACACTTGTATTAATACTCTTCTAGAAGGAAATACAATAAAGAGATCACACTCTTTCCACACCTCTATGGCGTACCAATAATCTTCCCTCAAGAGTTCTCTCTCTCAATTACAAACAATCAACTCAAACACAGAGTTGTTGTTTTAACCAGTTAGTGATAATACTACCAGTACCACCAACTAGTAAGTGACAATCAACACAACCATTGTTGCCTACTTCCAGTACCACCGAGTACACCATGCACTCCAAGTAGATCTCACCTGATCTTGCTACCTGTTGTGTTGTAGATCTCCTTTGACCTTACTACCCCACAGATCCCCTTTGACCTTACACACACACACACATCTGCAGATCAACTGACCTTACTTACCATGTAGATCTAACCTGATCTTGCATACTTGCAAATCAACCTGGTCTTGCACACTTGAAAACCTAGATCTTACACTCGAGAAGAATCCTTTTGATTCTACAACTCGAGAAGAACCCTTGTCCTTGCCTTACCAAGTCCTTATGATTCTCCAAATTATAATACAGCCCCATGAGTCTATTATATAGATCCCATGAAAACAATAATTAGACTTCCTAATTACAATAATTAGAAATGCAGACTCAAGACTAAAATTAGTCTTTACATGCAAATTGACCTTTTAACAAACTACCTATTCGTGTAACTAACAGTTCTAGAATGTACAGGTGACCGACATCGGTCACTATCTATCTGGAGATGACCGACGTCGGTTGATCAATGACCGATGTCGGTAGCTTCCTATCTACCCCTGACCAACGTCGGTTGGCCTGACCGACGCCGGTTATTGTGACACTCAACAACCTCTTCCATTGTTTGCATCAGTGAAGCTTTTACCTCCACAACTTAACAATCTCCCACTTGGAGATAAACAACTACACCTGTACCTGTACTTGTACATCATCTAATTTTTTTTCCTAGCTTGTATCCCTCTTCAAGTTCAATCTTGAAGACCAACCACCACACATCCTATGTGCTACTCCTGTCATCCAAGTAACCTACCATATCTAAATCTACATACCCATGTAGAGAAATGCTTGACCTTGCATAGCATGAATCCCTGCTGTTGGTCCCTCTCAGATACCTGAGAATCCACTGAACTTCTTTCTAGTGCTTCTTTCCCAGATTGGCCACAAACTTGTTGACAACTCCCACTATTGGGGCAATATCAGGTCTAGTACACATGTACTTAACCTCACCATGTGAATTGAGACACTGTTATGTGAACTATCCATCCATAGGTGTGCTAACCAGTTTTGCATCCTGCATAATGAACCTCTCCACTACCTTATTCACACAATAATCCTGAGACAACATCAACCTGTGATCTTCCCTATCTCTAGGAATACTCATGCCAAAGAATTTTGCTCCTCCTAAATCCTTCCTGGCACACCACTGAGCTACTTTTACCCTTAGCTCAGCAAAACCCTGCATGTATGACCCCACTACATAAAGTAATAGGATAATGTTGTGACCATTATCCAACCTGGTAAAATAAACACAGTGATTACATTAACATTGACTAAAGCCATGCTTTGTCATACACCCATCAAACCTGTACCACTATTCTGGAGCTTGCTCAAGACCATATGACTTGGCCTTCTATCTCACATGTCCATTCTCTCCTTTCTTTAACCTAGGAATCCATTCATCTTTTAGTGCATTCATTCTGGCTGGCAACTCTACCAAATCTCCCATTTGGTTCTCATCCAAGGAATCAAATTCCTCATTCATGCCATGCTCCCACTATTTGCTGGATTCTACCTGCATTGCCTCTTCAAAACTTCTTGGTTCTTGACCATTCGGGAGCAACAAGTTCAGGTAGTATAAAGAAGGCAAATAACAAATTTGAGGCTTACTTACACTTTTAGTCCTCCATATGGGTGTTTGAGACTCCTTGACAACTTGCTGTCTGCCCAAAATTTGTTCTCTGGTCAACCCTAGTTTGCACTCGACCGATGTCGAATCCTCCTGATCGCTGACAGCAGTTCCCTGACCGACGTCAGTGTCCACCTGACTGACATCGATATCCACCTACTTGACACCACCGATTCTGGTCTGCACATGACCGATGTCGGTACCTACTTGTTCGACATCAGTTCCACCTGACCGACGTCAGTAACTGTGTTTTCCTGTGAGTGATGACTTTTTACCCACGAGCTCACTTTGGATCAAAACCCTGTCCAAACTACCCTGCTCAAAATTATTTATCCCCTTTAGCTGATCTCTATCCATCATCTCCTCCATGAAAACCAAGGCTTTCCAGTTCTTAAGTTTGTCAAAGACATCAGACTTCCTCTTAAGAACATGCATCTCCTTCTTACTCATGTGACCAAGCCTACAAAGCCACATCTTTGCAACATAAAAAGAATCAGTAATACAAGTAGATAGTTAAAGAGTACCTACTTTCTTACCACATGATAATTCAAGTGCATCCATTATGAGAGTTACTGTGCATCCCTCATCACCCAACTTTCCTGTAGAAATTAGACTCCTCTTCAAGATTGGGACCTGCATGACATCCTTCAACACCCATGTGTTACCCATCTACAATTTCAGCCGCACTTCCCCTTTGCCAACAATTTGACAAGGCTCACCAACCCCTAAATAAATCTTTCCAAAGTCTCCATGGACATAATCATGGAAAAATACTCTATTTGGGGCTGCATTGAAAGAGGCAACAGAATCTATAAACCAAGATTCTACTTTATCCAAGGAACATATAAGAGCAACCCGTGCAATAATACCTGCAACATCTACTTCTTCATTTCCTTCATGCTGATCTTCTACCGACCAACAATCTTTTTTTACCTACTCTTTCTTTCCATAATTCAGTAATTGAGAATTCTTGCCATTGAATTCCTCCATTCTTAGTGTACTTTTTTTTGCCATTGCTTTACTCCCACTCAATCAAAAACCCCTGAGAGTGAACTGTAATCAAACAAACACTAACTTGCTCAACCGCTTGTTAGTTGATCCTTGCTCTAAGAACCTGCAACTTGGCTCTGATACCACTTGATAGTGGTATCACATGGTGAACTGACAACCTGGCTTTGATACCACTTATTAGTGGTATCACTTGGTGAACCAGCAACCCAGCTCTGATACCACTTGTCAGGACCTAGGCTCACAAAGCTCTGACACCAATTTGTCAGGATTAAGAGCATAATTGATTACCTTTCTATAAGCAACTAAACACAGAATTTAACCAAAAGTAAAATGTAACTAGAATTCAGAAACAACACAAAATTTGAGAGATAATACACACTTGTATTAATACTCTTCCAGAAGGAAATACAATAAAGAGATCACACTCTTCCCACACCTCTAGGGCATACCAGTAATCTTCCCTCAAGAGTTCTCTCTCTCAATTACAAACAATCAACTCAAACACAGAGTTGTTGTTTCAACCAGTCAGTAACAATACTACCAGTACCACCAACCAGTAAGTGACAATCAACACAACTGTTGTTGCCTACTTCTAGTACCACTGAGTACACCACACACTCCAAGTAGATGTCACCTAATCTTGCTACCTATTGTTTTGTAGATCTCCTTTGACCTTGCTACGCCACATATCTCCTTTGACCTTGCACACACACACACACACACCTACAGATCAATCGACCTTACTTACCAGGTAGATCTAACCTGATCTTGCACACCTGTAGATCAACCTGGTCTTGCACACCTGCAAACCTAGATATTACACTTGGGAAGAATCCTTCTAATTCTACAACTTGGGAATAACCCTTATCCTTGCCTTACCAAGTCCTTATGATTCTCCAAATTACAATATAGCCCCATGAGTCTATTATATAGATCCCATGCAAACAATAATTAGACTTCCTAATTACAATAATTAGAAATGCAGACTCAAGACTAAAATTAGTCTTTACATGAAAAGTAACTTTTCAACAAACTAACTGTTCATGTAACTAACAGTTATGGAACCCATAGGTGACCAACATCAGTTTCTGTCTATCTGGAGATGACCAATGTCGACCGATCAATGACTGATGTTAGCAGCTTCCTGTCTACCCTTGATCGACGTCCGCTGGCCTGACCGACGCTGATTACTGTGACACTCAGCAACCTCCTCCATTATTTGCATTAGTGAAGCTTTTAGCCCCACAACTTAACATAAACAATCATTTGTCACTAAATCTATGTACATTATGGCTTATAAAACACCTATGATATACAATAACAATGTTGGCAACAAACATTATTACTATAAAATCATATGATAACAATGAGTGACAATTATGGGCACAATCTATCTTCCTTTGATGGTGGGGTCCATTATTAAAATAGCTCTCACTCATGTCCTTAATATTGATATACCATATACCATACTTCTTGGATTTCCATGTATACATTCCATGAATGATATCCCATCCACCCCACACCAATGTTTGAAATTTTCCCATGCAGGTATGAAAGTTACTATACAAGGTGATCCTCAACCCTTCTGGTATTTCAAGATATTTTAAGGAAAATACAAAAAATCAAATTATTTAATAGTTACCAATGACAAATTTTCTCTCATTCAGGATTATCCTTCACTTGAAAACTATGTCTATCCATAAAATTTATTTCAAACACCTTCTCTTAGTGGTTGGATTAATACACCAACTACTTACATTTCCATTGAAAAGGCTCCCAATAGTGAAGAATCTAACCAAACATTTAAACAAGATTATAATAAACCATTTAAAAATCAAGCTCCAAATCATCTTTCTATTGAGCAAGCTTTAAATCCACCACCCACTTCTAGAGCATCCTCATCCACCTCATCTCATTTTAATATCATTGATAAAGGAATTAATGAGTATATAATCTAATATTTCAACTACATAAGTATAATCCATACAAATCCACATAATTATAACAGTCCCTACCATCAAAAGGATAATAGGGTGGTTAAGACGTTTGGCAAGACAATATGTTTATAAGGTGGCTACCTTTTAGATGAACATATCAGAGATTCCAATCCTTCTTGGATTTATTCTAATGAATTAGCTACTTAATTTTCCAATAAAAAATAGCTCGTTGCTAAGTCCATCTTGTGTAACATAATGAATTACAAGGGTAAAGGCCTCAAACTTCATAAATAAGGATCCACTGAACCTATAAAAAAAAAATCAAATGAAGCTAAACATGGAATATTATTATTTAATCCACTAAACACACATCTCACACTTTTTCAAAGTGACTCTTCTAGTGAATTAGAGGATGACTCTTTAGACAATAAAATAGGTTGCGTGCTTAGCCTCTATGAATACCTTGCCCTCACCAACCTTTTTCATGAGAATGGAGTTCTTACACTATATCTCACATACCCATCCCTCATAAAATGGGACCAACACAAAACACCACTGCTTGATCATTTTAAGAATGATGAGGCTATTTCAAAATTATTGAGAATAATGGACTAGATTCTAATAGGTGATCACAAAAAATGGTTTTCTATTCAGTTATATGATTCACCATACTTTGGGGAACATCAACTACATCAAAATATCAATTAAACTTCTACATCAAATCAGACATACTTAGTGGAATATTTTCATCTTCCTTCACTACCCCCATATTATAAATATGAATTAAATCTCCTCATTGAATATATTATTTATGTGAAGAATGGTACAAAATAAGATCCTAAAATTGTTAAACTTGTAATATCTCTAACTCAAGAAGAAAGGTACATATTTACACTCATGATTTGTGAATTATATCATGTATTTACATGGTCATATGTGGATATGCCAAGGCTTAATAAATAATTAGTAGTGTATCACCTTGTGGTACAACTAGATTGAACTACTAGTGAAAGAGGATTGAATAAACAAATAGCCATTGGTTTCATATGCCCTATTATCTAATCATATTGGATATCCAACATAGTACCAGCATCAAAAATTAGAAGAGATTAGAGTTTGCACAGATTTATGTGACATCAACAAGGCATGTCCAAAAGATGGTTTCCATTACCTAATATAAACATGATCATATATTAAACAACATGTCATGAGATGTTATCATTTATAGATGGCTTTTTAGGATATAATCAAATCAAAATCACTGCTAAAGACCAATTCAAAACTACATTTACAACACCATGTGGAACATTTTACTACCAAGTAATAACTTTTGATTTTAAAAATGCTAGAACTACATATCAGTGGGCAATGACTATCTTTTTCCATGACATGTTTCATGAAATCATGGAATAATATGTTGATGATATTCTTAAAAATTACAAATATAGAAAACAACACCCTCAATTGCTTCACCATATCTTTAAATGCATGAGAGAGTATAAAATGAGATTAAACTATATGAAATATGTGTTCGGTGTGACATCAAGAAATTTGTTAGGTTTAATTATTTCACAACATGATATAGATTTTGATCCTTATAAAGTTTCAAATATCATGGATATTCCCCCACCAAATAATCTTAAACAAAATAGAATTTTTCAATGAAAAGTTCAAACAATCAGGTATTTTATATCCCAACATGTAGACATTTGTCACCCCTTCACATTTTTCTCAAGAATGACACTCCTTTCAGTTAGAATGAGAATTGTGAAAAAATATTTGATTTAATCTTAAACAATATCTTTCCATCCCACCATTACTAATGCCACATGTTGATGGTAAACCTTTTTTGTTATACATTATAGCTACTCAATTAGAACTAGGGGCATTGTTAGCACAACATGATGACAATGTGAAAGAAAGAGAAGTGTATTAATTAAGCATAAATTTGATATATTATGAACTCAACTACTCTAAAATAGAAAATGCATGTCTAGTAGTTACTTTTTCATCTCAAAAAATACAACACTACATGTTCAACAATCAAACTAAGATCATTTCTAAGATATACCCTCTTATAATATTTTATACAAAATAGATCTAATAAGTAGGATGGTTAAGTGGGTAATACTTCTTAGTGATTTTGATTTATATTATGTCAATAAAAAAGTAATTAAATGGAAAGTCTTAGCAAATGTATTGGCTAAAGCACCACTCAATGATAAAGCACCTCTTATTATATATTTTTTGGATGAAGCATTAACGTCCAAAGATGAGTTTCTAGTTTGGTATCTATTCTTTAATAATTAATTTACCAATCATGGATTATGGGTAAGTATCTTGTTAGTCACACCAGATGGGGATTTCATTCCCAAGGCTTTCAGAATTGAGTTCCCTTGCACAAATAATAGTGTAGAGTATGAAGGTTTTATAGTAGGTTTCACGATGGAAATCCAATGGGTAATCTAGCATCTTATTATTTTTGGATATTCTAAGATTATCATTACTCAAGTAACCAATGAATTACAAGCTCGTGATGATAAGCTGATCCCTTAAAAATGAATGGTGGATAATTTAAATTTATCTTTGGAATTCATCAAATTTAATTAGGTGCTAAAAATCAACAATAGGGTAGTAGATTCCATAACTACCTTTGGTTCATTACTTGATTTAAGCACAAAACATAACAAGTTCCTAGTTGAATACTTAACAATACTGGCTTATGATACATCTAATTTAGAAATGGTTTGGAAAGTGGTTGGTCCCACTTATCCTTGGTATTATGACATTTATACCTATCTTCATAATGATACCATACCATCTAACCTATGCCATAATTAAAGTAAGTCCTTTAACCAATGTACCTCTTGCTAAACCATCCTTAGAAATACCTTATACCATAGAGGCTAGTATATAACTCTTTTAATCTATTTGAATTTTGAGGAATAAAGTTTTGCAATTAGGGAAGTTTATCAGGGAATATGTGAGTAAAATTTGAGTGGCATTGTCCTTGCAAAGAAGTTTTGATGAGTATGTTATTATCAGCCTATAATGGAATCCAATTCATTCACCGAAATTAATAAATGTATACCTTGTCATAAACATAGGGATCTTATCCATAGCGCATCACAAGATATACAACCTAACACCACACCTTGGGCATTCTCCACATGGGGGTTAGACCTCATTGGAAAAATAAATCCTAGTTATTCCAATGGTCATAATCATATTAGAATATCAACAAATTACTTTACCAAGTGGATCAAGGCAATGCCCCTTACTTATGTAACTGGAAATTGAATATCCAAATTTATCTTAAGCCACATTATCTACCTCTTTAATATACCTTCTAATATCATTTTAGATAATGGAAAATCATTTAATAATAAGGACATTAAATCTCTTTGTCAAACTTACCACATCAAACATAAGTGGTCCACTCCCTACTACCAATAAGGAAATGACCAAGCTAAGGTAACCAATGAAAATATTTTAAGCATCCTTAAACAAGTTTTTAATGAAGTTGATCATGACTAAGATACTAACTATATCCCACCATTTAGGAATACTACACTAGCATTTGTACACCCATGAGTGAAACTACTTATTCTATTGTATATGGTAGTGATTCTATTCTATTAATAGAATTTGAGCTTCCATTTTTCCATATATCCCTAAAACAAATAATCGATGAAGAATAATATCATACTTCATGCCTTAGTGAACTCAACCTTCTCGATGAGAAAAAAAGTTAATGATTTAAAATATTTGTAAATATACCACAATCACATTCATCATAGTTATAATAATAAGATAAAATCCATGAAGTTTGAAATAGAAGATATTGTTCTTAAGTAAAACTAATGCAATACCAATACTGAAAGATAAAATCAATTTTGAACCTAAATGGTTGGGCCCATGTCTCATTGTTGCTAAGTATTTATCAGGAGTTTATAGAGTAACTATAGAAGATGGACAGGATCTTGATGAGCCTATGAACATCATGAACCTTAAGATATTCTATGCTTAAATTTTTTTATATATGATGTTATTGATATCCTAGGTGTTAAAAATAAAAAGCTACAAAAAGTGAAAAAAATAGGAAAAACAAAAAAAACAAAGAAAAACACATAGATCATACATAAAGTGAAAACCAATAAACTGACACTTTGGTCAAGTGCCATGTTGAAAACTAGATTTTTGGCTCCATGTGTAAACCATTGTCTATATTCACCATAATTATTTGGGGGCATTGTGTTTTAGTAATCCATTGGATTTTTCCATATTATCCTTTTGTCACTTGTCCTATAACATGTTAGCTTAAGTTTTTATACTTATAATAGTGAACCTACATTCTTACTCATGATATAGGAAAATATTTTATATTACCTATTTTAAACCTAAAAATAGAAATAAATAAAAATAATCAATAAAAACCAAAGCACAACAAAAACATCCAAACACACACAACAACACTTACCAAAACCATCTTCAAGCCTAACTATCTTCCAACATCATTCACTCACATTTATTGGGTGGGTCAATCATGCACGTTTTCATTTGACACTTAACACTTCATCAATCACCCACTTTCTCATCACTTTCCCTATTGGAAGAACTACATCTAGCCTAATATCCCCACATGGACTTTGTCTAGGGTGGATTATATAGCCAGTGCTTAGAAACATGGGTCTCTAGGGTCAGCTCAACCATGGCCTTCTCCATCATCTGTTTCCATGAGAATGGTTGTTCATTCTTGTAATTCCTCATCAGTTATTTAGTAATTATCCTTGCTCTTGGCTACCAAATATCTCAAAACATTATTTAGGATGTTAAGTCTTTGGTTATATCTTTTCAAGTATTCATTACTTATAGTTTTCATTATTTGTTTCATTTTTATATTGTTTGTGTTCATTATTTCTAACCATTAAGTTGGTTATTTGTCATTTTTTATCCCTAACCATTAAGTTTGTTAATTCTATATTTTCTTACCTTATCCATTAATTTGGTTACTTGTCATTTTACTATTTTCAAACCACTCACTTTGTTATTTTGTGTTTTTTGGCTTTAGCCATCATTGGTTATTCAAATTTACGTATCTTATTTATTTATTATTCCTTTTAAAAGTTTTACATCATTATGTACTTATGTTGTATTTAAAATATTTAATCTTTGTTTATTTGTTTATATATATTATTTTTGTTACCAATATTGTTTAATTATTATTTTTTGTGTTATTACATCATATAGGGTAATGATGTTTTCACATCTTACTTTAATTTTTTTTATTTCTGTGTGTTTTTAGAGATTATTTTGTGAATTGCATCATAGTATGGTTATGATTTATCTATATCATGACGTACTTTGTTTTATCACAATTTATTCTTTTTTAATTCATATGCTTCAAACATCAACATTCATCATAATTATTTAATATCATTGGTGGTAATGTGTTTTAAGGTATATTAAATATCAATTTTCTCAATACTCATTATTGTTAGAAATCCAATGTAAAGAACAAATATAAAATAAATTAACTATCTAACATCATTATCGATGCATCCATAAATCAAATCATACATGCCATAAATCATAATAAAATTCTAGAAAGAATTAATATATACCAATGTGAATAAAAATGAAAGAAGTATAACGAATACCCTACATATAAAGATATCCATGTACAATCTATAGTGTGTACACAAATAGTACAAGTCTCATAAAAATCATATATATATATATATATATATATATATATATATATATATATATATATCTATGTGTGTGTGTGTGTCTGTGTATACATACATGATTTTTATGAGACTTATACTATTTGTATACACACTATAGATTATACATGGATATATGTATATGTAGGGTATTCGTTATACTTCTTTCATTTTTATTCACATTGGTATATATTAATTCTTTCTAGCATTTTATTATGATTTAAGGCATTTATGATTTGATTATGATTTGATTTTTGATATATATATCAAAAATTAATTTTGTTTGTACAAAAGATACATCCCAGACATATGTATACATTGATGCAACCATCTTCAACATTGTCTCATGTCTTTCCCTACCCCTCTGATGGAGTTTCTAGTCTTAGACTCAATTAATCACACCATGGCGTGCCTCGTGGAGGACCCATCACACAATGTGAAGCCTGCGTAGCAAATGTCTTTGAATCTATATGTTGCATTAATATATCTGGCATAAACTATCTAACCGAGTACTCCCTAAATTATGGTGTCATCTACACATGTGGAATGACTTCCTCATATAAACTTTTGTAGTATGTGGCTTGCTCCATGGCTTTGATAAACCTATCTAATGTGGCTATCTAATCCTATTTTGTTAATAAAATTTTGGCCTTTACTAGCTCTATCCTATTTATATCTCTCTTATCTATACCATTGTATTAGTGTTACATAATCTATTGTTTATGTCTCCATATTGTGTGTCACAACTCCTAGTGTAGTATAAGTACCATCTCTCTCCATCCTCTTTAACACAACCTATAACCTATCAACCTCTACCTAGAAGTGTCTGGTCTTAGATGCCTAACCTCCTCTGCTATCTACATCCACATATAATCTAGATACCTCCTTATGTAACCCTATAATATCCTCATCATGATCTCAATTTTCTTTATGAATCCTGTCATTAAGTGTCTACTCCTCTTAAAATCTAGCTATGTGTGAAGGACTAGCCATATCCCCTCTATCTATATGTGTGACATGTACAAATATCATCACTATGTCCTCTCCATCCCTATCACCTTCATTGTCAATAAAAATCAATTGAGTATCCTCTCTACCTCCTTGCTCTGTATCCACTCACATCTTTATATCCACATCTGCATCCACACCTGCCTCTCATAGAATCTCCACATCCTCCACCTTAGTAATCTCTATGCTAGCTAACTCATCTCTATAGCATGCCCTTTACCTCATAATAATTTATGTCACATGTATCTTATAATATCCCTCTTGATCTGAGCTCTTAAACTTGTACCTCATGGCTACCTACTCAAACTCGCAACTAATATTTATCTCTATATGCATGGTGGTGCATATGGTACCATCAATCTCAATGACCACTATCAATCCCATGAATATGCATAACCATTTAGTACTATATGAACCAAATCCATCCTAAAAATCCATCTCACTATCTTCAACTATGACCAATTGTGATCTACTATCACTTGATTAATCATCATCCCCTACTATGCTCTCTCTCTAACCACTTGTGCAAAGAAATACAAACCTACTAGAATGTGTTGTTTGATACCAAACTGCCTTGTCACCCTATTAGGGTGATATCTC
Organism: Torreya grandis; assembly: GCA_037957365.1. Classification (NCBI taxonomy): domain Eukaryota; kingdom Viridiplantae; phylum Streptophyta; class Pinopsida; order Cupressales; family Taxaceae; genus Torreya; species Torreya grandis. The sequence continues at coordinate 4,552,123 of JARHVA010000315.1, forward strand.
TTTATAAAGTAACCATGTATCCTAATCACATAAAAATGGATCATTAAATAATTCATATACAAATCATCTCGAGGTAACTAAAATATAATCTCCCTGTATGGTCTCTAGGGGATTTGATCATCACCTAGCTCATCTATCACCCTCATATATAAATCTAGGTCACCTAAATGTGGCATTTAGGTACCAATAATCATATGTCATCTGTATTTTAATGGATCATACACATAATGAGTGCTCATATGACCAATGACCCTATATACCATGATATGCTCCCAGCACCAAACTTGTAATAGGGTGGATGGCCCAATCTCTCTCTAATTCATATATGTTGGATGGTGCAAGTCTATGTATAATGATGATAACATGCATGGTCCCTATGTAAACATCTCACCCATCTTCATCATCTCTCTGATAATTTCTAATAAACCAATTAGACATAGTTTCCTACTTTTGTTAGGTAACTTAATGCCATTGACAATAGCCATAAGTACCATAGTCAAAGATATCATCTCAAATCATGTGTCATAATAAATATCTATTATCCTATAATAATTGAAATCAATCCATCTCAAAAAATACTATATAATGTATTCTCTTATGGACTCTGTCCCCAGTATACTCATCTCCTTCATATGGGAATATCCAAAATTTGATATACAACCTCTAGTGTCACCGTCATCTCCCTTATAGGCAAGAGAAAAGTATTAGTCTTGATATGCCATTTATTGGATAGTGATGTTAATATATATCTATCTACTTCATTCTATGACATTCATGCAATGTACGATAACCTAGTTTCCTTTAGAACTCAAAACTCATACTTTATAAATCTAAAAATATGCTCCAGTGCACTAGGCCTTTGTACCTGTGCATTAAGAACTAGTAATACATCTTTTAAATAAAATGCATTATCATAAATCCAATTCTATCTATTAACATAATATTCCATTTACCACTACTTTAACACACTACAAAACAAAAAATAAATGCAACCAATGTTTCCAATCATCTTACTTTTTATGCCATTCATCATTATGCTTATTTATCTTTACTAATTTCTTCTTTTCCTCTTTAAAAATAATGTTTTCAATTCTCACATTAACGTTTTCATAATGTTTTTTACCAAATTCAAACTTTATCTCTTCAATTTCATAATATAATACATTTTTACTACCTGTTTTCACAATTTCGCCTTTTAATTCTTCATTTTCTCTCTATAACTCTTCAATTTTGCATTTGCTTATTTAGATTTCCAACTAAAATGATTTGGCTACCCATGTTGATGAATTCATTACTTTGTTTTATTATTTCACATCTGTAAAACTACAAATTCACAATTTCTAACCTATTTTCTACCTCTCAATGATTTCACACACTTATTCTATAATCATTATTGTCATCTCTTTTTGAATGATCAATAGACTTTCAAGAGGATAAACAACCATGTCAATACCTTAATGACTTCCCCATTCATATTCCCTATCAACAATGACCTGATAAATCCACTTACAATGGAAAAACATACAAGTTTCTTAACTTTTTCTGTACACTGTCACCTACATGCCTGAATTCCAACAGTTGGAGATTTTGGATATCAAGAGAGCTTCTAATGACTATTTCTTCTTGACATTACATCAAATCTGCTCCTTCTCTTTCCTTAACATCTCTTGAGTGAGGTCCTACCTCACTAATTCTTCTCTCTATTATTCATTCTATCTTCTCTCTCCTTGAATGAGAGGACCTTTCCTCTCTGTCATTCCTCTCTTCTACGTCCCAGTCATCTCTTTCTACATCCTGCTCTTTTCAAGAGCCTCTCCTCTAACTTCTATGCCCAATTTGGGCTCAGAATAAAAATAGTTTTTAATTTTCAACAACATACTAATTTGGAGAAGAATAATATCTTACGGTTGAAAGATTTCAACCACTTCCCTCTTCTTCTCAACAGCCCCAACAACAATTACTTTTTACTTTTATGTTTTTTTTTACAATTACTACTCCTTATAAAACATTTTGCAGGGAAAATATAATAATTGGAATTTGAATTTAAACCTGACTTGCATCCCAATGTCTTGCCTGAAGCTATATGTAGATGCTCCCGCATCATACTCTCCCTCTAGAAACAATATGAACCTTAGTTCAAATGAAATGCTGCCTTCATGCACTAGTCCTCACTATATTCCTAGATCCCAAGGTCTTGTTGCCAATACCAATGCTGCTGTTTGTCTTTGATAGTCTTTGCCTTTCATCTTCTTGCTTTTTTTCCTCTTCTGGTATGTTCTTCCCCTCATTTCTTTCTCAGCTGCCATCTCCCATGTCCATGCTTCTTCATCTTCATACATGTCTTCTAGATCTCCTTGATCTTCTTTCTCCAAAGTTTTGTCCATTGAACTATGGACTTCATTCATCTCTACAACTTTAACACCTGCATACAAAATATTCAAAGCCACCTTACAATAAAAATCTTTAGGCCATGAAGCCTCTTGGCTATCTTCACATTCTTGCTCCTTGATCAAAATTGTCTTTGTCTCTTCACTCTTCTGCTCTTTTCTTGCTTCACTCTTCCCAATGGTGTTTTCACTATGGCTTGTACCTTCATTCATCTCTCTTGAATAACCAAACAGCTCCTCCAACATCTTCAACTCTTCCTTTAGTGAGCTCTCATCTATCTCACCATTCTCTTCATCAAACTTGGGCTGATCACTCACAAGGATTACTTGCCCTTCACCTCTTATCTCTTCTTTTCTTAGCTTGTCTTCACATAAACCAACTTCTATATCAATATCATTATACTTATCAAATACAATTGTAGTATCCTTACCTTCTATCTCATTGCTTTCTTCAATCTCTGCTTGAAGCCATCTTGTTTGTTCTACTGCATACTCTTCCCTTTCCTCATCATCCATCCATTTGGAATTCTCTTCTTGCTGCATATTAGTCCACACAACCACTTTCCATCTTTCGTTTCTCATGAAAATATCATTGAAGGATTCAAACACATCATCATAAACCAATTGTTTACCTTTTACCTCTTTGGTATACCTCTCAAGTGTCTTGTCTTCATGGAATGCTTCTTCCATACTCACCATCTCTCCTTCATTCTCTTGGTTGCTGGAATCACCTTCAATCCTCTTCCATTGACTTCTTGGTGTTGCTGTCTCAACACTCACATCTTCTCTCTTTGCCTTCTTAGGCACCCATACTTGCTTCTTATTCTTATCAGTTGACTTCACAATCCATTTATGCATCTTGTAACCATGCTCGTGTACCAGCACTTCCTCTTGCTTGGGAGTTTGCTTCTTCCACCATTTAGGCATCACATATCCATGATTAATTGAAAACTTTCTCTTTGCTTCTCTAACATACATATCAATAGTTCCATGCTTATAAGAAGAATCAATTTTTGAACTCACCTTTACCTTCTTAATGGGCTGCTCCATTAGTTCTTTGACTTGCATAGCTTCTTGATTATCTGTACTTTATTTTTCCTTTGTTCTTGGCTATTCTCTTTCTTCTTCTTGGCTTTCAATGGCATCATGGAAGTCATCTTCATCTTCCATCTTTTCTCTTTCTTTTAGGGGTTCCTCAACACCTCCCTCATGCATTAACCAATGCATCTCTTCTTCTTTATCAATAGCAACAAACATACTTCTCTCTCTACTTACACATTCACTTGTGCATTTGGTGTCTTCTCTTGCACCAATCTCTTCACTCTTCAAGGCCTTTCTCTTGACCTTCATGAGGCTGCTCATACCTGAATTTACCCATGCAAAAACAACATTAGATACAAAAACAAGAGACCATAATGTCTCCATGAGTGCTCTCTTTATCAACACTCTCATCTTTCCAAGTGCTCTTTCTCACACTTTATCTTTTCTTTCTTCTCTCCTCTTGTTCTCTATAATGAGAACCTTCTTCTCATCTTCTTCCTCTTGCTGCTCACTTGGCAACCTTCTTATCTTCTTCAAGCCTCTATGGGCTTCTCTCTTCATGGCAATCTTCTTTTGCCTTCTTCTCCTTTTCACTAGGAGATCTATTGGCCACTTTAACCTCCTCCTCATTGGCCATACCCAGGCTTGCTTGTCTATCTACATCCAAGACTCATACTCATCTTTAACCTTAGCTAATTCTCTCTTCAACTTAACAATCTCTTTATCAATTACAAAACTATCCATACCTTTGATGCTTGCTTTCTTCTTGGTGCCTTCATGTACCTTACTGCTCTGTAGTGCCTTCAACAACACTTTCATCTCTGAGATCTTCACCCAAGTCTTTTCCACCTTGGTCTCTTGATCCCTTGTCTCACCCAAGCCTTTTCTCTTTAACTGGTCTTTTGACAATCTCCTTGATCTCACCTAGGCCTTTTGCATCCTAGTATTTTGATCCTTTTCTCAATCCTGTAGTAATTCTTTATACAACACTTAAACAAATACAAATACAAATCACAAATCCAAGCTTACCTTGCTTTGGATCTTCCTCTTGAGCATTCACTTGCTCCCTTACTTTTGAGCTCTCCAAGCTTCAAACTCCATCCTTTACCTTACCTAAGTCTATTTCACCTTAGTCTTTTGGCAAACTATCAAGCTTCTTCTTGGATCTTCACTAAGCCTTCCTTGGCTTCTTCTCCTCTTAAGCCTCAATGGCTTGGCTGCCTTGAAGCTGCAACTTCTTCACTTGATTACTTCTCAACACAATAAAATTAACTAAAATAGCAAATATTACTCATACCTTTTCTCCCCAAGGCCTTCTAGCACTCTGTCCTATTGATCTCTTTTCCAAATCCTTCACAACTCCAACATCATTCTTTTCTTAATTTTGCAGCAACAAATTATCAATTCCCAAGAGCTTCAAGCTCTGATACCAAATTAATGCAGGCTCCTCAGACTAAAATTCATATTTATATATAAATCAAAATGATGACCCTGCAGAGTCTGTATATTTTCCTTTCTCCTGCAGAGTCCGTAGTTTTAAGCCTACAGAGTCCGTAGATTTAAAACTGTAGAGTCTGTAGATTCAAGCATGTAGAGTCTGTAGATTTAAACCTGCAAAGTCAAACATGAAATTAAAACCATTTATGGATACCCATTAAGCCCTTCTATAACATATTGGAAAATCACTTGGGGTTACTTTGTACGGAATTGTACTTTCTTCTTTAGGCCTTGTTTCAATTAGCCCTCTTTTTATGCAAAACGTCTTGTCCAGAGTGAAGTACAGACTTTATAACCAAAATAAGCATCATTAAAGATACCCATTACCTTATTAAAGGTGAATTAAACATTTTTTAGTGCACTTCTTTGGAGAAATTCACTTTTCCTATATTGGCCTATGCTCTTCCCTTCACATGCACCTAGGTTTCACTTGACAATTGTTATTTTCCATACTTATCCATAATTTAGCACCTTAAGAACACTTTAAAAAGTTTTATAATACCTTCATGGTTCATATTTCAAAGTTTCAAGAGGTTTCAATCATTAAAACTCATTTTGAGGGCTAGAAGCTAATTCAAGATTTTCCCTTGGACAGTCACAGGTCGAGAGCTAATTAATTTTGCTGGGAGTGTTATACCATATTTCAAGGGTTAAAATAAGTTTTATAGGGTCTGTCTTGATGCCATACACCTTCTCTAATCATCCTCAAAGTCATTTCAACCTACTGTGTTTTCCAAACAAGACTTCTCAGCTGTCTTGGACTGTATTTTCATGACAGCCAACAGGATTCATTATTGTCATCTCTTTTTGAATGATCAATATACTTTCAAGAGGATAAAAAACCATGTCAATACCTTAATTACTTCCCAATTCATATGCCCTATCAACAATGACCTGATCAATCCACTTACAATGCAAAAACATACAAGTTTTTTAACTTTTTCTGTACACTGTCACCTACAGGCCTGAATTCCAACAGTTGGAGATTTTGGATATCAAGAGGGCTTCTAATGACTATTTCTTCTTGAATTTACATCAAATATGCTGCTTCTCTTTCCTTAACATCTATTGAGTGAGGTCCTCCCTCACTAATTCTTCTCTCTATTCTTCATTCTATCTTCTCTCTCCTTGAATGAGAGGACCTTTCCTCTCTGTCATTCCTCTCTTCTACGTCCCACTCATCTCTTTCTACATCCTGATCTTTTCAAGAGCCTCTCCTCTAAATTATACACCCAATTTGGGCTCATAATAAAAATAGTTTTTAATTTTCAACAACATACTAATTTGGAGAAGAATAATATCTTACGGTTGAAAGATTTCAACCACTCCCCTCTTTTTCTCAACAGCCCCAACAACAATTAATTTTTATTTTTATGTTTTTTTTACAATTACTACTCCTTATAAAACATTTTGGAGGGAAAATATAATAATTTTAATTTGAATTTAAACATGACTTGCATCCCAATGTCTTGCCTGAAGCTATATGTAGATTCTCCTGCATCATATGTATATATATATATATATATATATATATATATATATATATATATATATATATATATATATATGTATGTATGTATGTATGTATGTATGTATATGTAAATATGTATACACACACACACACACACACACACACACACATATATATATACACACACATACATACATATACATATACATATATACATATACATATACATATATACATATACATATACATATACATGTATATATACATATACATGTATATATACATATACATGTATATATACATATACATGTATATATACATATACATGTATATATACATATACATGTATATATATATATATATATACATGTATATATACATATACATGTATATATGTGTGTGTGTGTGTGTGTGTGTGTGTGTGTGTGTGTGTGTGTGTGTGTGTGTGTGTGTGTGTGTGTGTGTGTGTGTGTGTGTGTGTGTGTGTGTGTGCGTGTATTTGTGTGTGTGTGTTTGTGGATGTATATGTATGTGTGTCTATATATATATATATATCTGTGTGTGTGTGTATGTGTATGTGTATGTGTGTATATATATATATATATATATATATATATATACACACACACATACACACACACACACATATACACACATACATATACATATGTGTGTGTGTGTGTGTGTGTGTGTGTGTGTGTGTGTGTGTGTAAAATTTAGGTGATGTAAACAATAAATCCTACCAATATATGTATTTGATTTAACTATATTTGAAATTATTTTAAAAACCAAAGTAGATAAAATAGCTATGTAATAAATTAGGGAATAAAATACTAAAGTATCAAATACCATTTTTTTATACAATAATTAAATTGATTGCTTAGCCTATAAAAATTAACAAATTTAAAAATGTATACTTAGCTATAAAATATGACTAAAATAAATAAGTTACAAGTTGTAAAGGGATGTAGGAGCAAGATAGATTATCATCAATAGAGAATAGGTATCAACACCTTCTTCATATAGTAGCATGAAACTATTTTGCTTTGTTGTTGGGTGCTCTCAACCTTATGTGTAATGTTATTTACCCTATGTTATCAACCTTATGTGTAGGTGTGATGAAATTTGGTGTAGACCTTCACTCTATTCTTAAAATCATATACCTATGTGACCAAGACCTTGATGATCATATATGCTTTGTTTTGACTAATTTAACTATAGAACCCTTTGTGTCCATGTTTAACATGGGTTTGATGAACACAAGTGTAATAAGAGTAGTGTTATTAGGGTAGGATGGATGTGACCTCAGCACCCTATGTGTTGAGAATTTACAAAATACCAATACTGTTTAAGGGGATCAATCCCAATGTAATTATCCAAATCTAAGTATTTGTTAAAGCAAGAGTGATGCCAATATTACTAAATATCAATTCTAATTTGAATGCTTTGAGCATGACTTGAAACTAGAAATATAATTAAACTTGAGGTCTAGGTTGTTTTAGATGAATGTATGTACAAAAAAGTGTACATAAGGATCAATAACCTTAATTTGTATATCTATTTATAAGATTTTTTATGAGAATTACAATCTAAGGGATAAATTAATGAGAGTCATCTCTATATAGTGTTTTGATTTTTGTCATGACATGAAATGAGTCTAGGTAAACCCTAAGAAGTCTCAAGGAGTGGAAATGTATTCATTGGGGGAAAAAGGAGGTAAGGGTCAATAACACTCCCCCCTTTTCTAAGATCACATTTTGTTATAAACCAAAGGGGCCATGTTATTTTCTATGTGTTTAGTACATGTGAAAATAGATCTAGGATTCCTAGGTGATGGATTAATGCAAATTTTGTTATATCCAGGCATAGGCTAGATGTGGATATAGAATAGAAATGGATTAAAAGAAATCCCTAAAATAGGTCTAAGGATAATTTAATGATAGGGTGGTCTCAATTGATGCTCATTAAATTAAATGACATTTAGGATTACTACATTTAACACCCCCATACCTATCTCACCCATTCAAGAATGAAAATAATGTGAAATGAATATGATAAAGGAAAGACACTCATACCTAGACTTACCTAATAGGTGTAGTCTATGAATGTGGGTTTGAGTCTACAAACCATGATCCATTATGTGTCCTATAGATGAAATATGTATGAATTAGTACTAACTTAATAAGTATCAAAAGTAAAGATAAAACTAAGTAAAGAGATGTGATAGAGAGGAAAGGAATGGATACACCTCACTGGGTACATGAACCAATGCAAACACATGGTGACTTCTTGTGTGTGTATTTATAAGGTGATAAAATGGTAAATATAATAGAATGGGATGATGGATTTCCCAATCCCCATGTTTGGGTGGCTCAATAACTCAATCTAGGCTTGAATCTACCATTGCCCACCCATGTTTAGTGGATCAAAATCTATGAATAACAAGGATTATATTGATGAATTTTCCAACCCTCTTATGTAGGTGGATCAAGAACCCAAGAAGGTAATTATTTAGCATTTCCTACCCATATATAGTAGATGCATATAAAACTTAAACTATGTGATGTAATTGAAACTATATAAGATTATTTTGGGCCACATGTAAACTCTGAAATGTAGAATGGTTCTAGGATATTCAAGAATGTAAGATAACTTTGTGCCACTTAAGAATGTCAACTTATATAGATGGAATGAGGCATTAATTTGGTGTAAAACTAGTACATATGGTGTCTAAAGTATACAACATGGATAATGACATGGATTTGTCATTCCATCTGAGAGAACTTATGCAAAATTGATCATATGGGAACAATGTGCCATGCACATAACCCTAATTTCGATATATATTGATATGTATTATAGAAAACATTATGTCAATATATGTCTGTGGATATCTGAAACTAAAAAAGAGTGATCATGCCTCACATTATGCCCTGTAATTCTATGTAAGAAATTAGTATATATTGAGCATATCTAATAATTTGTAACTGAGACTATAAATAATAACTATAACTATTTTACCTTTTAGAAAATTCTATAATTTTTTATTTTTGGGGCTACTAGTCAATAGAATTGTGGTTAGACTATAACACATTATGCTTTGATAGTATATTATGTTAGTATACATAACTATTGTTTTTTAGGGAAAGTCAGATTGATCTATGTATGACTGTGTTTCAATGTTGTTTCATCAGTATGAGATCTATAATTTGTGTCTACTTGATGAAGAGTATATTTTTTAGTGCACTAGATGGCCTAATGTCTATGAAAAACCCATGTGAATGCTGCTAATTTTGAGGGGAGTTGTTGAACCTCTACAATAATTGTCCTCATAATAAAAGGTATGCATGATGTGTGTTAGTATGAAAATATATTATATTTACATGATAATACAATATAATGTTTATACATGACATCAAAATTTAAAATATTTTGAGTATAGGTTTGTAATGCATGATGTATGTTAAATCTAGCACTCATAAGGTTTTCAAGATAGATATGACAATGTGAGCATGTATATGAACATTAAATCTAAATGTAATGTGAGTAAGTTAATTAGGAGGATGGGGGATGATCTACATAAAGGTACCGAAGGAGGAAGGGGGGATGCATGAGGTCCCTCATGGAATCACAAACTAGGTGTAAGAACAACAAGAGATAAGTGTCATTGCTATGACACATACATGAAATTACACATACAAACACATGAGGCATGCAAAGTAAGCCAAGGGAACACAATACAAGGGACATGGAATAATGTCACCAACTATGGGAAATAAATACATGTAATGGCATGTTAAAATGTCCACATACATAAAGAATAAGTGACACATGTAATGACATGTTTAAATGTTTGTATACACAATCAAGAAGCACACACAAGGACATAGAAACATGTCCAAATCATACATAATGAAATTAAATTATTTTAGTGCCATATAACAATGGCAAATTCAAATGCCCTTGAGTAGATGTAGAATCAAAAATACATAATAAAATTTAAACTACTACAACAAGAAATGAAATTATGTATAAGCATATTGTAAAAATATGTATAAGATAAAATATTTACATAACATGAGTCTATAGTAGTAATAGTGACCAAAAAATAAATTAATTATATGATGATCAATACCAAGATATAATTAGTTCTAAATTTGTGATATGTAGTATGGAAAGATATAACCTATAAAATCAGAAGTGTGTATGATGCCCAAAATGGGTTGATTTTTCATTACTAAATCTATGTATATGTCTATGTTCCCCCAATTGGTGAATAGTAGAAAATTTGGATATGGGTGGAGGACTAGATCCTTGTAGTAATTTGTGAACAATCAAAGAAAAGAAGTGAATCATGTATGTATGATAAAATTGACAACACTAACATAGATATAATTTGTATTACCTAGCAAATAAATGGCATGTAAAGATGGAAAATGCATATAATCTAAAATTTGTACTTTTTAGGTAAAGATTTGAATTATTTTGTATTTTTTAAGTATAATCTATGTACAAAAAACATGAAAATGAAACTAAATATAATGATAAAGATAAAGGAAACTATGCTAAATTAATACTTGAGGTAAAAATAAGATTAGGTAGAAATGAAATGTAATGACTCAAAAGGATCTAAGAGCACATCCATAAGATGTGGATAGTCAAATGCAGATCTATTGGGAGTTAATCCAATGTCAAATGCCAAATCTACTAAAACTTGAATAAATCATCATCATTTGATCATCATACCATTATGTCTACATAAATAGTCCTATCCTTGGATTTAGTTTACATTATATGCTTTTAGATAACATGGTGCTCTACTTTGTAAGAATACTCATGTGTGACCCTAGGGTAAAACACATTGGACCACTGAATGTATTTACAAAATCTATGATTTTCATCTGGGCCATCATGTAAAATGTGAATTATGTTTCCCTAATAACTAAAAGTTAAACATTTTTCTATCCGATTGACTATGGTATCCATTGCCTATCACCATGTGCTATCAAGTGTAAGTTGTATATGAGTGTTTATGATCATGATAAAAATTAGTATGTTGAATTCCATAGGTCCACATGAAAATGTAGTGTTATATGTTTTAATGAGTTAGGATAATGTATAACATGTTATAGATCTATCTCTTGATGCCCTATGTGATGTAAGAATGCCAATGCATAATTGTTGGGATCAGAATTCTCATCTATGGAAACTTGAACGATGTATTGGTACTTGATCAAATACTTAATACTCAATGTATCATTCCTTAAATGTTGAGGTCTATAAATACTATGTCATTATGATTGTATTGGTGTATATGGATAATTTTTTTATCTAGATAGTGCCCTAAGCTCTGAGTTTATTCAATTTTTGTTGTAATGTTGATCATATATCTATTTCATATCTAGTAATCCTTTCAAAAAGATAAAATGGTCTATTGCCCTACACTAACAATATTCTATGAAATTTTTAGTGAACTATAGGTAATTCTATCAATCCTCTATCAAGTAATACCTTTAAAATCTATTTTGATTTGTCCTACGTACTACCTTCCTAAATATAAATAATATGTTCAATACCCATAGATGTAACCATATATACTAAGTGTATAGATTAATGTACCTCTAACTACAATTAAGTGTTTGGGCCTATATCTAGGGTATTGTGAACTAGTGTTGAAGTATGTGTAGGGAAAGGTATGAGTGCCTTGGAATCATCTTTTCACTCACTAGGGCTAACTAATATAAATTTTAATCCACATAAATAATCATCAATATTCATGGGTGTTGTATTATCCTTTGTGGTGGTTTTGGAATATGTATCTAAATTTATGATGTATATTTCCTCTGAGTTGACATGTAATGGTTTTTATATTTTTATAATCTCATCATCCAGCATAGGTGGGAATAATTATGAAGTAGGCGTGTCATTATACAAGATGGATGGAGGTACATTATAATGTAAGAGGATCTATAATGGGTGAAAGAATAGTGGTACTAGATTCATCAACCTCATATGTATGCATTTTTTCTATAGGAATCATATGAGTTTGGGACTCTATGAGAACATGAGATGTCCCATCTAAAGAAATACTTAGGGTAGTCATCTCAATGACTCTACAATATATAAATTGTTGGTTATTATCTTGAAAAGTGTATAGATATACACCATGTAAAAACTTTATACATATATGCACGCTAAGGGTATTGCCTCTGTGAAATGTATCCAAGGTATCTGGTGTAATAAAATATAATGCAAATAACTGGGTATCACCTAAAATTATGTGGATAGGGTTTGTTTCCTGACCATGCTATCCAAATTATTATAACCCAATCCCTATCAAGGAATGTCATCAAAAACTCAAATATTCTTATATGTATTCTAAATGGATGTTATATCAACCCCTATAGTCTATAATAATGTGAGGTTTCATATGTTAAGACTTGAACCACTATTGATTATAACTCATTTAATAGTAGTGGTTT